>CM064493.1:6391862-6599604 GCA_032716605.1 Paralithodes platypus | reverse complement strand
TAAGGGTTAAAGAACTCGCTCTGTTAATTATCCACACATACTGACACCTTTGCACCCTCATACATGCTCTTCATTGCTTTCAGCAACTTGCCAACTACTCCGTATATTCTCAGTACCGGTACTTTCCACATACCTTCTCTATCAATTCTGTCAACTCCAACTCCATAAATGCAGCATACAACTTTTGTCGCTTCTCCAGATATTTCTCCACAACACATTTCCAGGCAAAAATCTGAGCTACACATCCTCTTCCCTTCCTAAGATGACTACAGTATGCTAACCGTTTCCCCAGCAATACTGACTGAAAATGCCCAAATATATTGCATGTCCTCTTCAGATTTATCTAAAATATGTAAAATTACACCAAATACCACTACAGTAGCACTGAAATCAATAAAACTCACTAACAGGATAAATAAATGGAAGAAATACTCCAAAAGATTAATATGTTAACCCTTTACCCAGCAATACTGATTGAAAATGCCTAAATAGATTGCATGTGCTCTTTAGATTTATACATACATACGTACATAACATTTTAAGACTGAGTGCTCCACACAGATGTGCAGTTTCAGTCTCTTTTCCTAATGGCGGCGTTCCAGGCAACCCTGTTAAGGGATGCTTTACTTGTCAAGTTTTTGGATTTGAGATCGGCACGTATAGTCCGATCCCAGGTCTTACTCGGTCCACCCCTTGGTGCAGCTCCCTCCACAATCGCAGACCTGCATCTTTTCACCCAATTTTGTTCATCCATTCTCTCCACATGTCCATACCATCCCAGTTTACTTGTACGCATCTCCTCGCTAATACTCTTCATACCTAAACGTCTCTTCAGCTCATCATTTGTTATTCTGTTGACATCCTTTATCTGAAATATGTAAAATTACACCAATTACCAACTACATTACCAAAACAAAATAATAAAGTACACTAACAGGATAAAGAAAATGTAAGAAATAGCCCTAAAGATGAATTTATCTATCTATCTATTGACGAACGCCTTGATCCCCGAAGGATTGGCCACGAACGAAACACCCCTATGCACCTCTGTCCCCAGTCAGTCGACGCCCCTCCTCCCATCCAGCACCGCTTTCACGCATATACTTCTTAACTCCATCCTTCCACCTCTCTCTCGGTTTATTTCTCCCTCTGTCCTTCCACCTCACTCGTACACGCTCTTAGTCATTCTCTCGCTTCCCATACGTTCCACATGGCCGAACCATCTCAAGGTGTTCTTTTTCGCACTTTCCAGTACATTCACACCACACCTCTCTCGTACTTCCTCATTCGTCTGTCTATCCCTCCATGTAACTTCGCACACACTTCTCAAGTAACTCATTTCCATCCCTTTCACTCTTGGTTTGAATCTCTCCAACAACGTCCAATGCTTCGCTTCCGTAAGTCAGTGTCGGGATTACCACACTGTCATGCAATGACTTCTTCAGTTCCATGCTGACCACCCTATTTCATGTTACTGCTTTCAGCATTCCTACAACCCTCTTCCCCTGTTGCACCCTCTCCCACACTTCTTCATCCATACTCCCATCTTTACTCTGTACACTGCCAAGATACTTAACCCTTAATTAGAGGCTCACCACATAAGTCGTATTTAATAAAGCTGGACTATGTGGCGGCGCTCGACATAGGTCGAGTGGCAATTTCAGCACGTAATGTTGCTGAGAGAGAGAGACAAGTGGTGGCAGGAGACTAGCGAGCGTATGACTGCTCCAGACCACCGCGGCGAACCTACTGACACGAATCTCAGCTCCCTCCTCCCTCTCTCACTCGCTACATACTGAATTATATGGGGAAAGTACCGAATTACATGCTTTTTGCACTCGCGTTGCACGGTTATTGCAAGAAAACTAGCCATCATAAAAGGATCGTTATGGTGTCATTCGAAAGCTCTGTTTATGCCCTTTCAGGGATAGGTACTTGTTTTACGTTCTGGGTCTTATTTAGGCATGAAAATGATCACGTAAACAGCCCTATTTTGGCTAAAAACACCCCGCTGGGCGGTACATATAAATAAACTGCATAGGCCGCTCGTAAGGTGTTAAATGAGCTGACAATCTCCATAGCCTGACCGTTCAACTTCACCTCACACTCTGTGGCTTCACCCCTTTCGAAGACCATAACCTTGCTCTTCCCCGCATTTACCTTCAGATTCCATTTTTTGCACACTGTTTCAAACATATTTACCAGATACTGCAACACCCATTCATATCGTCAGCAAACAGCAGTACGCAAACATTCACTGCTCTTCCTTGTATTTCTTTTATGACTCCATCCATATACTGTATATATAATTTATAGAACAACCATCGGGACATCACACACCCTTGCTTTACCAAACATTCAGATCAAAGAACTCCCTCTGTTCATTCTTCACACGTACTGATACCTTTGCACTCTCATACATACTCTTCACTGCTTTCAGCAACTTGCCATCTACTCCATATATTCTCAGTACTTTCCACATACCTTCTCTATCAACTCTGTCATTCCACTCGTTGCCTTCCCTTATTAGTGGTACACCAACATCCACTGCTCATCCTTGCATTTCTTTTATGACTCCATCCATATACAGTTCAGTATATATTGAACAACCACGGGGACATCACACACCCTTTCTTTAACCCAAAATTCAGATCAAAGAACTCGCTCTGTTCATTCTCAACACATACTGACACCTTTACACCCTCATACATGCTTTTCACTGCTTTCAGCAACTTGCGATCTGCTCCGTATATTCCAAGTACTTTCTACATACCGGTACCTTCTCTATCAACTCTGTCATAGGCCTTCTCCAAGTCCATGAACGCAGCATACAACTTTTGTCCCTTCTCAAGATATTTCTCCACAACATATTTCAGGGCAAAGATCTGAGCTACACATCCTCTTCCCTTCCTATGATGAATACTGTATGTTAACCATTTCCCCAGCAATACTGACTGAAAATGGCCAAATATATTGCATGTTCCCTTCTGATTTATCTAAAATATGTAAAATTATACCAAATACCAACTACATTAGCACAAAACTCAATCAATCACAGAAACAGGATAAAAACATAGAATAAATACCCCAAAAGATTAATACGTTAACCCTTTCCCCAGCAATACTTACTGAACATGCACAGATAAATTGCATGTGCTCTTCAGATTTAGCTGAAATATGTAAAATTACACCAAATACTAACTACATTAGCACAAAAATCAATCAAGCACTTTAACAGAATAAATAAAATGGAAGAAATAGCCCAAAAATGAATTTATCTATAGCCTACCGGTATATATTGCCGGACACCTTGATCCCCGAAGGGGTGACCATGAACGAAACGCCTGCGTATTTCAAGCTCGCTTGAGTTATCACTCGATCGTCATTTAGAGCTTTTTGGCCAGGGGTAATTACCACACCATCGCGTCATAAGGAGTTTGAGGGGGTTAAATTGCTAGATACATAGAGGAAGAGGAATGCTAAGTAAAGCTAAACAAAAATATATAAGATATTTTTAACATGAGGTTGCTTATAATAATTTGTACCTCTGCAGTTTCTCCATGGCTAACGAAAAAGGTCACATTCCTAAGAAGCCCCAACCAAAAAGGCCAAGCTTCTGTACAGAAAAAATGCCACACCATTACACTTATGGTGACCCTATCAAATAATCAAAACAACCACACTTCTTAACCCAATTCCCGCGGGGCCCCTCATATGACGGAGACGATTTTCCGGCTATTTTGTAGCCTGTAAGCCAGGCCAGCTTTTGCAAGCAGCACGGATGGACGTCACCCGGAGCCTACAGGCCCCGCCACGACACTGAGGTTTGTGTGAGAGAGAGCTCACTTATGTGCAGCGTCACACATAGCGAAAACAGAAAATAATTGGTAATTTTTAGCGATTTCGCCTATCGGATTTGGTCATTTATAGCAATTTTGCCCTTCGTTTACAAGATCCTTACAAGAAAACCAGACGTCGTACAGGGATGATTCAGGAGTAATTTGAAAGCTATTACCGTACTTTCACGAATACATAATTGTATTACGCTCTGGATTTTGCTTATGCATGAAAATGAGCAGGGAATGAAGGCAATTTCGGGCAATTATGCCTACTCATACAGGAGTCCTTGGAGCGGCTTCGGTCGCGCAGGGAATTTCCACACCTCTCTCACCACACACACACATCACACAGTTTTTCCTACACCGAGAAATTACTCTCCGGCTGTCATTTCTCAAAGACTTCTAGCCGGAGACATTGAGAGCAACCCAGGACCCACCTACACATACATATGTCCAACTTGCTCAAAATCCATCACTTCGAGTCGCCACACTAAGGGTTCAGTTCTCTGCAATTCATGCAGGAACTGGACCCACTTCACCTGCACAACACTTGCGTCCAAGAAACACTACACGAACACCTGGACCTGTTCCTCATGCCCCTCCCTCTCCCAGTCAAATCCCTCGCCTAAAACCCGTCCCCCTCTCCTCCCCAACCCACCTAACCTTCCCATATCATCCACTCCCCGCCCTAAAACCCGTCCACCTCTCCTCCCTAACCCCCCTAACCTTCCCATACCATCCACATCCTCAACTCAACACACCACACCCATCCTAATCCATTCCAACCCCCATCTCCTGCTCCCCAATCCCCACCCCCACCTCACCCATCCCAACCCCCAGCCCCTCCCTCACCCCCACCCCCTCCCTCACCCCCCCCCCCTCCTCGTGCAGCAGCACCCAACATACATCGTGCACATAACATTAACATTCTCCAATTGAACATAGATGGCATCAACACAAAGAAACACGAACTCTCACACTTCATCAAACAACACAACATACACATTGCCATCTTACAAGAAACAAAACTCTGCACAACACAAAAAACACCCACATTTCATGATTTCACCACCATCACACAAGACCGGGCTGTCGGCGGAGGCGGTGGACTCATCACCCTGGTACACAAAGAAATATCATACATAGTAACCAGTGTACAAACCAAATCCCTCCTCCCCCCAAATGATAACACAACAGAAATACAATCAATTAAAATACGCACTGGCAACAACTCCAACATAACCATCATCAACACATACATCCCCTACAGTACCAAATGAATACAGACCACACTTACAACACATCACAAACACCCCACACATCATCCTGGGTGGTGACTTCAACGCCAAGACGTCGGCCTGGTTTGTCGACAACCCCGACACAGACAGAGGGCTGGTACTACAAAACCAAACTGATAACCTCATCATCCTTAACGACATCCATCAACATACCCATATTCCTCACCAAGCCCTCTATAACCCATTATCTCCAGACATCACCTTTTGCTCCCCAGAACTCGCCCCCACAACATCCTGGAGGGTGGTCAGAACCTTAGGCTCTGACCACCTCCCGATCATTATCACCACCAAAACCAGACTCACCCCAGCTAGCCACAAACACACATACACCAATTATAAAAGAGCTAAGTGGGAAGCATTCACAAATGAGACAGAACAACACTTCACAACTCTAAACAGTACACCCATCACTAACATCAACAATGCTGTACACATACTCAATAAAACTATCCAATACGCTGACAAGAAACACATTCCAAGAGGTAACAGAAAAAGACACAACCCCAACTTCACACCAGAAATTCAAAACCTCATCAGACAACGCGACATACTGAAACACTCCCCAGCACCCCACACACAAGACATCACACAACAAATCCAAGCACTCAACACCCAAACTAACAACAAAAACTAAATTGGAATAACTTCCTACAAACACTTGCTCACAAAACAAACCCCAAAAAACTCTACAAAACACTAAACAGCATCACACTTTCCAACAGCAACACAACACAATCACATGCTGCAATCACAACAACAGACTCTGCTCCTTCATGTAAACAACAAGCAAACACTCTCATCAATCACTTCTCACATGTCAGCCACCTAAAACCTCACAAAGACGACCGACGTGTCATCCGACGTAAGAGACAATTCCCCACAGACCCTGACTATAAACCCTTCACCAATCACCAGACAAAGCATATCATCAACAATCTCAAGCACTCACCCGCTTGTGGCCTAGACAACATAAGCAACATACACCTCAGACACCTGGGACCACAAGGCATACAAGCACTCACTAACATATCAAACTACGGTTATTCACAAAACACAATACCAGACATTTGGAAGCATGGTCTCATCACCACATTCCCCAAACCCAACAAAGACCCCACGCTACCCTCCTCGCACCACCCCATCACACTCCTTTGCTCCCCCTTCAAAGTCATGGAACGCCTAGTATTACAACTAATTACACCCGACCTACCCCTAGCTCCAACACAACATGGCTTTAGGCCACTGCACTCCACAAACACTCTTCTCACAGACCTTACACAAAGAGCTTTTGACAACATCAACTCAGCTAGACCAACACACAGATCACTATTAGCCACACTTGACATTAGTATAGCCTTCGATGCCATCCCCCGCCACATCCTAACAAACAAAATCTACAACACAAACATGCACAACACAAAAAGGTGGCTGGCCAACTTCCTAGCAGGCAGATGTGCACACGTATCTTTTGCCGGTCAGTCATCTAAAATCAGAAACTTTCCAAACGGAGTCCCACAAGGATCCGTCCTATCGCCCGCACTCTTCAATCTGTACATGCACGATATAACTACACCCAATATGCCCCAAATAAACTTAGCCTCCTATGCAGATGACATAACACTCCCATGCACACACCATGACCCAAAAAGAGCAACAGATCTCCTTCAACCCTATCTCAACACACTACATGGCTGGTGCACTACAAACAGACTTAATCTAGCCCCAGCCAAATCCACCGCAACCCTGCTCACAAGCTGGACAGGAGAACACGAATACATCCCTCAACTCACCATAAACAACACACCCCTAACACATACACACACACCCAAAATCCTAGGATTAACATATGATACTCATATGACATTCAAACAGCACACCACAAACATTAAAAAGAAACTGACACCCAGACTTAACGCCCTCAGGTCACTTGCTCACACAAAATTTGGACACAACAAAGAAACTACCACCACAGTATATAAACAATACATAAGATCAGTGATGGAATACGCAAGCCCAGCCTGGGCTTCTAACCTAGCTGAAACATATCATAAGACCTTACAGACTATTCAAAACAAAGCCCTGAAGATCATTACAGGCTGCACAGCTACTGCACCCACAGATCACCTACATCAAGAAACCAAAATCCTCAAAGTCAAAGACCATCTGGACATGAGAGGCACTCAATTCCTGGCAGCAGCCTCCACGAACCAAGACCACCCACTAAACTACATGGCAACACACCCACAGACACCAAGAAATATCAAAACAACACCCAGCACACGGTATCACACACAATTACTGTCCTCTCTCCCTCCCTGCCCACCCCGAACCAACTTCCAGAGGCACATCCATACTCATATCTCTCGCCGATCCATCCACTCACTCACAGACAACACGCAGCTGCAAGCACGACCTCCCGAAATCCATCCTTCCGAATCCTCCCTTCCTCGCGAGGACAGAGTCCACCTGGCCAGGCTGAGATGCGGACACCATCCAGCTCTCCTGAGCTATCAGAAGAGACTGGATGACACCATTGTCGACGCCTGCCCGGGATGTAACACAGCACCCCATACCATTAAACACATCATAGAAGACTACATTTCACACAATCACTTATGCCAACAACACAATCTACACTCAATGAGAGCTCTGTGGGAAAGCCCGATTGTGGCCATGGCCTTCCTCAGGGACTCGGGGCTGTTCGGCCAGGCAGCTTAGGGAACAACAACAACAACAACAACAATAACTCGTACAGGATTAGTAGCTTTAACCAAAATGGTCACACTCCTTAATGGTCTAAGTGGCCATAGCCAAAATGGCTACACTATATTTCTTCTGTACTTTCTCCATGCCCGATAAGATACATGACATTTTGATAAATGTGGCACAGCCCTTGTATCCAACACAATACCCTGCGTGCAACCCCGCTCGAACCCCGCACAACGTTGCTTGCAACTTTAATTATTATTATTATTATTATTATTATTAGTAGTAGTAGTAGTAGAAGTAGTAGTATCATTATTAATACTTTATTATTACTATTATTAATATTATTATTATTATAAGCTGCCAGACCAGTGTTGAGGAAAAATGTTGAGTGAAAAAACGCTCGTGTGATACCGGCTTTATTGTATTTATCGTAACTTCTTTCCTTCCAGGCATCATCTTGTTTTCTTTGGGGAATTTATCGGTAATTTATTACCGGAAACTCTCTCATTCTCTCCTCATTCCACTATATTTCCTCCTCTACCTTTCCTGTTAAGGGAGCCCACCTCGCTTGTTTTTATCTTTCTCTCCCTCTCTCTTTGGCTTGTATATAGTCAGCCCCATTCAGCCTACTGTTTTAAGACGTTAATCCCCATCCAGGTGTCAATATTTTCCTGGCGAGTGGAAGCGAGCCAGCATATATATATATTTTGTTTTGACAGCAAGCTAAATTTGTAAATTTTTCGATAGAAAAATGTCTCCAGATTTCTCCATACAATGCTGGCTCGCTATCGCTCGCCAGGAAGAAATCGACACCTGGATGGGGATAAACGTCTTAAAACAGTTGGCTGAATGGGGCCGAATGGATACAAGCCAGGGAAAGAGAGAAAAGAAGAGAAAGAAAACAAAAAGCCAGTGACCCCCCTTAACTGTATTTGCTAGCCCTGATTGTTGTGTTGTATGGCTGCCCTTCCTATTGTTGTGTTGTATGGCTGCCCTTCCTATTGTTGTGTTGGCCCTTCCTATTGTTGTGTTGTATGGCTGCCCTTCCTATTGTTGTGTTGTATGGCTGCCCTTCCTATTGTTGTGTTGTATGGCTGCCCTTCCTATTGTTGTGTTGTATGGCTGCCCTTCCTATTGTTGTGTTGTATGGCTGCCCTTCCTATTGTTGTGTTGTATGGCTTCCCTTCCTATTCTCGTAGCCTTCTCCTCCCCCACACACGTATTGTTCTTTGGCTTCCTGTTCCCTGGTTCCTGCCTTACATTCTTCCTGCTTCTGGACTTTTTCTTCTTCCTCTCCCTTGTGTGCGTATTACCCTGTGCATCGCTGTAGGGGTGAAAGCGCGTGGTATTGTTTTCATAGCTGAGTGTGTGTGTGTGTGTGTGTGTGTGTGTGTTTGCACAATAACTTGAGAGTGATGGAATGGATTTATAGGAGACATGGTCAGTCTCTTCATTTGGTTCCTAAAAAAATCACATTGACTTTTGGTTACCATTTGAACACGACCCCGCATCCGGTTGTCCCCTTCTTAAACCCTCAGACAATAACTGTACGTATGCTGGATGGATCTGGCAGTGTTAGCACCGCATTAGCAAATTGCACACATGCTGGATACATGTGGCAGTTTTAGAACCACGCAAGGTTTGTATCGGCTTCCGTATGTATACTGCTTATATACAGTATGAATACATACGATGCCTGCTTTTTTTTTTTTTTTTTTTTTTTGAGACAATGAACGGAGGAAGGAAAAAACAGATAAAACAAAAAGGTCCATGTGCCTAAAGGCATCCTCCATTCATAAATTTGTTGTAACAACTGGATTTAAACATTTGTAGATTGTAAGTTTGTGGAAAGCAATTCGAGGGAAGTGAATTCCAAAGAGTAGTAGCTCTGGGGATAAATGAATTCTGATAAGCAGAAGTTCTGCATTGTGGAGGAGAAAGTGTAAATTCATGGGCGCTCTCAGCTGCCCTAGTTCTACAGGGAAAGATGTGGAGAGGCGGCACAATTGAAGCAAGTTCCTCGGAACAATTGCTGTGAAAATATCTATAGAATAATGCAAGGGATGCAACGTTTCTTCGTATGGATAATGTAGGATGGTCCTGTGTGATTGCAGGGTTATTTATTAATCTAATAGCTTTATTTTGAATTTTGTCCAACTGCCTCAATGCAACCACTCCACTTCCACCCCACAGAGGTGAACAGCAATCCATCTGAGAACGCACATGACTTTTATATATTACGGCCAACTGCTCGCCAGTGAAGAATTCTCGAACTCTGTACAGGAGTCCCAGTTTTTTAGAGGCATTCTTAGCAATGCTTCTAACATAATGTGTCCAGCTCAAGTTAGTAGTTAATGTTACACCGAGAATGTCAATACTAGGGGAAGTGGGAATATTTACATCATAAACAAATATATGGGAGTCAGTGAGATTCTGTCGGTTAGAAAATTGAATGTACTTGGTTTTCTGTGCATTAAAGGAAACTAGATTCTTTTGTCCCCATTCATCAATTCTAGAAAGGTCCTGGTTCAGAGAAATTGCAGTGTTTATTTTTGAATTTATAAGATCGGGTTAGGTGAAAGAATTGGTAAATGTGAAGGAACTGTGGAGTGTTGAGTCATCTGCGTAGGAATGTATTGGATTATGAGTGGTAGATATGAGATCATTGATATGAATGAGGAACAGAGTTGGGGCCAAAACTGATCCCTCGGGAACACCAGCATTTATTGAGTGAAATTGTGAATAAAGGCCATCTACCATTACACATATTTTTCTGTTATGAAGATAAGAAGACATTAGTGGAACTAATGATGCAAGGCCGTAGTGTGACATCTTCGACAATAAGGATTGATGCCAGACTCTATCGAATGCCTTTGATATATCCAGTGCTATTGTATGTGTTTCACCATGTTGGTCTGTAGCTTGGTTGATTTGATGTGTAAGAAGGCAAAGAATGTCTGCAGTTGATCGACATCGTCTAAAACCATATTGCCTATCACTGATTAATTTATTATTCTCAAGATGCTTAATTATGTGATTATTTAATATAATTTCAAAGACTTTACCAAGAGTGGAAGTTATAGCTATTGGTCTGTAGTTTGATGGATCTGAAGAGGCACCTTTTTTAGGAACTGGATGGATGTTTGCTTCTTTCCAGGGTACTGGGAAGCATGAGGTATGAGTACACAGACGGAATTTTTTTGCCAATACAGGAGCGAGCACCAAGGAGCAATTCTTAAGTACTATTGGAGGAATTTCATCTGGACCAGGAGCCTTATCTACTGAGAGATTCTGCAAAATAGTTTTGACATGTCTGGTGTGGATCTTAAGTGAGGGAATTTCAGGCGAATTAAAATTAAGTACAGGGACATCTTGATTTATTTCATCTAAGGTTGAGTTGGTGGAGAAAATATCCGCAAGAAGGTTAGCTTTACCTCGTGGGTTACTTACAAGATTGCCAGTCGGAGATTTTAATGGTGGAATGGATGAAGCAGTAGTGAAGTTGGATTTGAATGAGTTAAGAGTAGACCAAAATATTTTGTTATCATTTCGATTATTTAGAAATTGCTTATTGTTATACCAGGTTTTTGCTGGGGTTAATTGGATTGATTAGGTAGGTTCTTACTTGACTGGAAACGTTGAATCCACATAAACACATGCACAAAGGTAATAGAGGATAAATATAACACAGAGTACATACATAAATTGTATTGTTCAATGTAAATAAATATTACTTCAGACAAGATGTAGGTAAAAATATATAGTTTATAACACACGAATGAGGATCCACAATTAATATCCCAAAGGAATGACACTGCCTATTCTAATATCACACTGTGTACTTCCTTTGATAAGGTACGTCACTAGCACTTCTTCGAGGTCACACTATAATAAAGGCACTTCTGTAGTATTCCGATGAAGGTCTTGGCCGTGGTGGTGGTCCTGACGTGGATGGTTGACAGCGGATGGAAGTCAATGGAGAACTTTTGAGTGTTGAGTCTTAAATAACTATGTTCCAATATACCAGTGTATACGTATATATATCATCGAGCTAACAGTTATACCAGAAGTTATACCATTGTTGTACTATCTCTTTAACTACTCTGATCGTTATAAGAGTTTTGATGCAGCACTCTTGGGTGTTGGGTCTTGAATGCTATGTACTGTTATACCAGTGTATATGTATACATATCATCGGACTAACGTAAGAGGGTTGGTTTTACACTACGTTTCTTAAACCCTACTGTACCGTAGGATACAGTAATAAAAGTCCCCCCCCCCCCCTAGTCCCAAGCAATGTAGCAAAAATGGCAAGATAGAACAACCTTCCACCTCAAGAGATGAAGGAAGACTGGCTCCCCCAGCCTTCAGAGGGTCTTATATAAGCTGAGAAGTGTTGCCATATCGAGAGCAGTGCTCAAACTGTCATGGTACCAGACACAGCCTGATACAGGCAGTTACTAGGAAATAACATTACTGACGGCTACTAGCCGTCGCTGGGACTGGGGAGTGACATCTATTGACGGCTAGTAGCCGTCGCTGGGATTGGACGGGTTAGCTGTCCTAAATGTTATATGAGTCTTCCAGGGACTGGTGGATGAGTTTATTTGGGCCTTTAACGCATTCGTGTCTTAATGCCAGTGCCTGGGATCATGTACCGTAAGGACTCTTATGCAAAGTGCCGTTATGCTTAAAGCTATGGTATGTCGCAGAGCCCTACCCTTTAAAAGCCAATTGCCAGTGCGTGAACTTTTAAAAGGGTTCATAGGAGGCTGGTTTACTACCAATAAAGCGCATGTCAAAACAGCATTCTTTATTGACAGTAATTCCAGTTAATCGAGCCAGAGGAACTAATAATTATTAGGTTGCCCCCAGTGGGATCTAATAATGAATTCCTTTGATCAGCCACGATCTAAAAATCCTGAATAAACCTTTATTTGCCAATGCTTTAATAGTTTATCCAGTATATACCCAAATCATCCAGATCATAAACTATCTTCCAGTGAAGTATATATATTTTAAGAGCTTTCCAACTTAACTTTGCCTGTCATAGTCTTACCTCTTCTGGCGTTTCTCCCGGTGTCCCTTCTCCGTGTAAGAAGGACAGCAGTACGCGGAGGAGGCCCTGGGGCGGCTGGGGTAGCCCCTCCGGATTTCCTTCTCATGGTGGTGATGCAGCTTGGAGGAAGAAGGGCGCGTGGAGGTGTAGTGTGTATGCAAGTTTTTGCTTGCCTTGCTTTCCTTTCCACCTTTCCTTTTCTTTTTACCTTTGTGGTTCTATATGGTCATCATGATGTCCTTGCCAGGTGTTGGAGGGAGCGCGGGAGTTATCGAGGCGACTCTGGCGTATCTCGGGGGTGTGGTGGTGTGCACGGAATAACTGCTTGGCGGTAGTGGCGTGGTGCTTGGTTTTTCCATCATACTATTTCCCTCCCCGGGATAGAAGCCATGGCCTCGTGGCTGTATCAAAAAGCACCAGGCATCGTCCTGGCGGGAAAATGTCTTGTAGTTGTCTAAATATTCCCACCATTTACAGGAACGAGCGTCTGCGGAACTTGCTGTGTTTGTAAATACCGTAATGTATGAGTTGTCTGTGTAGTCAGTTAGTGCAGCCTGAAGTTCATCCAGGAACCTGAAGGAATTTGAAGAGTCTTCGTCCTTGACCCATCAAATTTTTCTGATGAATGGAATTTTGAGGGCGCTGAAGGTGCTGGAGTTGGTCGCAGGAGCTTTCACTGAGGACGGCATGGTGTGGAGACTTGGAGGAGGCTCGGGAACTTATTGCTGTGGTGGTGGTTGAGGAGGTAGTGATGGTTTGACATTTGGAATGGCCTGTTTTGTGAATGTGTGAGGACGCAAAGGTACCTGGTGACCTCACTGAGGTGGGAATGAGGTGAGGTATGGTGGGTAAAGATAGTCGGGTTGTGTTATTTGTGCATGCTATTCTTAATGCTGGCGCCATTAGTACTGGGTTGTGTGAGTGGAAAGTAGGTGCAATAAGAGAGGAAGGGGAATAGCTAGGGGTTGTGATATGAAATGCAAGAGAAACAAGAAGGGGGTTGAGAAAGACGGCCTGATCTAGTGCGAATGGACGAGGGAGGGATGGTAGGAGAAGTAGAGGAAGAGGATGATGGGGGCGAGGGGCTGGTGTGGGACGGGGGGAGGGGGAGGGTGGGGTACTAGGGGGAGGCCTGGGGTTGGGGGTGCGAGGGGTAGGAGAGGGAGGGAAATGAGGTTGAATAGTAATAGGTTGTTGTTGTTGTTGAAGATGTGTTTATTTTATACTAGACCACTGGGCATAAGCCCTCATAGGGCTAGTGGAATAGAAATAGATTATTTAGGGGTGACGGTGGAGATGCTGGAGGGGTAGGGTTGACGGGGGGTGGGGGGGGTGCAAGGGGACGGGGAAGGGTGGATGGGGGGCGTGAAGGGATAGTAGGGGTAGGAGAAGAAGAGGAGGGGAAAGGGTAAACTGGAATTTGATTGAGAGATGAAAAAGGGATTTGTTGACGAGATGGAATCGGGTTAGGTGGTGAGGGCGGAGGTGAAGGAGATGCAGAAGGAGCTGACGAAGAGGGTGAAGTGGAAGAAAAAGAGGGTCTATATTTTTTAGGGGGCGGATGGTGCTTAGGGCGAGGGGGAGGGGTAGTAGAAGGGTGTCTGGCTGTAGCACGACGTTAGGGGATTGTTGGCAAGTGAGAGTGCAGAGTATAACGGGGACGAGTTGGTGCTGAAGAAGGGGGAACAGGTCTGGGTGGGGGTCGAGGGATAGGCAGATGGTGGGGAGGGTGATTAGAGAGACCGGGAGGAAGGGAAAAACTTGGGGAATAGGGTGGGGCAGAAGAAAGAGGAGAGGGCGAAGGAGTAGGTGGTGCGGGTGAAGAAGGAAGAGGATATGGTAACGCACGGAGTGGCTGGTGGCGGTGTGGTGTGGGTTGTGGTGTGGTGGATAACGGAGAGGTTGTGCAGGGCTTGGATGTGTCTCTATCCATAATCAGATGACGATAATTCCTCACAAAGCGATTTCGGTATACCCGAGACTCTCCGTGATAATTTATGATAATCTGATACGGGTTGGGGACTTTAGTGATTTTATATGGCCCGATGTATCGAGGACCCAGTCTGTTTGACACTGGTAGTTTACCAGATCGTTGATGACGCAAGGGCTTTGTGGGGGCGCGACGTCTTTGGTGGTGTCCTGGCAGACTTGGGCAGTGTGGAGGACGTTTTTTAGGTGTTGTAGAAAGTCCGTTGACATGCTTGTTGAGGAAGGTTTAGCTAAAACACAAAAGGGGAGCAGTAGGAGTGCAATGCCATATAGTCTATTGTGGGGCGTGATGCCTTCTTCCCCAGGGCACGAGTCCATACCGCACTGTATCACTTTCACTTGGGCTGGCCAGTCTTGTGTTTGTAAAGCGATGAGTCGAGTCCTTAGTTGATTATTGATGGTTTTATGACTTGTTTCGTAGATGGAATTACCTTGAGACTAGTAGGGGGACAAGTATGACACCTTGATGCCACATAATTTTGAAAAATGTTCCCATACCTGACCAGAAATCTCAGGGGCGTTGTCGGAGAGGAGTACTTCAGGTAGGCTGAAATTGGCGAAGACTTTGGTGGCTAAAACTTCTGCCACGGTGAGGGCGCTGTGCTCTTTGACAGAACATGCTACTAAGAACCTGGAGTAGACGTGTCGATGAAGGTGACGACGAATCTTTTGCCCTGTTTCATAGCGAATGGACCCATGATGTCGAGGGACAAAATCTGCCAAGGTTTATAGGCGACTAACTTTTCCGGCTGGTCCTGGAGTCCTGGTACGGTCTTTGCCTAATCCGCAAGGTCTGCAAGCTTCTGCAACTTTCTTAGCTAGGGTGATGGGGCTGGTGGTCCAATAGATTCGGTTGAAGACTTGCAATATTTTTGCTTGACCAAGATGAATACCATTTCCTTCGTGGATTATCAATAGTATTTCCTGGGCAGTTTGCGGGTTAATGGCGATGTGTCCTGATTCTGTGTAAAGTTGATCCCCGACACGATGTAAGTTATAGAAAACATCTTGTCGTTTTCTTGCAGTTGTTGGGGCTGAATTTTCGTTGTCGAGTTGGGGTGGGTAACTAAACTATTTGACTTTACTAAATTGTTTGAAATTGAAGGGGTCACTATTGAATTTGAATGGGTGACTAAAGTAGCTGAATTTATAGGGTTAACTAAAGTATTATCACTTGGAGAGATCACTAAACTGGTTATAGTGGGGAGGTGATTTATGCTAGCTCTCGTGACGGGCAGGCGTAAGAGGGCGTCAGCGTTGGTGTGAAGTTTCCCTGGATGGTAGTGAATTTAAAAATCAAACTCCTCCAGGGTTTCTCGCCAATGAACAAGAAGAAGCACATTTGGTTTCGGATCTTCTTAGCCATTGCAGGGATTGATGGTCGGTGATTATATCCACTTTGGTGCATAGCAGAAAAGAGCGAAAATGGTTTAATGCCCAGATGACACCGAGGCACTCTCTTTTCGTTGCTACATAATTTCTTTGTGCGGCGTTCAAAGTGGCACTGGCACAAGCGATTATGTGCTCACGTCCGTACTGTACTGTAAACCCCTTGCAACGTCTCGCAACATACTGACCGCTGCGGGAAAGATCTCAGTGTTGTATAAAGTCTCTAAGTGACTCACTTGTGTTTACGTAACCGCATGAGAAAAATTTGCGCGAAAAATAACCGATAAACGGGGGAAATATGAGGGAAAATAGCCGATAATTGAGGAGGGGGGAAGGGGGAGAAAGATTGGGAAGGAAGGGAAGGGGGGGTTGAAACACATGAGGATGAGTGGTAAGAAGTGCTAGAGGGGAATCATCTCACCTATTCATGTATTATTTTGTTTTGAGAGCCCCTGGGGCATTTTGGATTTTTTTTTTTTTAAAGGTCTTGCTTCTGTGAAGCCTATCACGTTTGCTATAGTGACCCTTCAGTGAGGCTTATCGCGTTTTATGGGTTAATTATTAATTTCTTAGTCACAGCTTGGCATTGATATACATTGACCAGATGTATTGTAACTAACCAATTTAGTATATTGTTTGAACATTTAATTAATTAAACATATTATAAAACATATTAAAAACAGTACAAGCAAATGTAATAGAAAACATATATTTTAAGGAGTAACTAAACTGAAATTATTGGATGCTCAAATACTGTCGACATGCTTGGCCACTGTGGCTATGTGTGTGTATATAATAATGATTGTATTGTATATACGCAAAGAGAGAGAGAGAGAGAAGAGACAGATACATGAAAAACACCACCTTTCTGTCTCCATTTGTCTTGGTACTGTCAACTTAATTGCGGTCAGGAAAGAAACAAAAACATAAGGTCACAGGTCTTGGTGTCCGCTGAGACGTCGTTCCAGTGTTCGTGTTCTTTACAGATCCTATAGTAAGGATGTTTTATAATTCTGGATCTGTAGTGTTCTGATATCCTATTTTGAATACACTATGAGGAAGGCTACGTTTTTTAGCTGATATAAGATTGTTTTCCTTTTTATATTGTGTTTCTATATATTTATATATTTTTATATATTTATATATACATATATATATATTTATATAACTGCCTTGATAGCGTATTGCACAAATGCGCTTAATTTCGAGGTGATCCTAGATTCGAGTCCTTGGAGTGCCACATGTATTTGTTGATTTCATTAATTGAGTTTAGAAGTAAAGTTGGATGGTAACAAAAAAAATATGTATATACCGTATATATATATATTGTTTTTTTATTGTTTATTTATTCGTCTTCGGAACCTTTGAACCTCCTAAACGGCTGCCTCCTCGACTTACATAGCCTATCTGAGACCAAAGTTGTTCACAAAGCCATAATGAACAAAGTGAACCTGCCGGATTTCCAGTACACTCGTTATTAAGTAGGTAGTTTTGCTGCGTTTAGTTGTCTCCAGAATATATGACGCACTACTCCACAATGGCTACCTTCAAAATACTGAGCACTAGGACCAACATTTTTCACAGAGCCAAAATAAGCAAATTGAATCTGCCGAATTTCCGCTACATTCGCTAAGTAGATCGTTTCGCTGCATGTTATCATCTCCAGAACCTTTGACGTACTACTCCTCCTAAAGGGTTGCGTCCACGCCATAAGACACCAAAATCAAAGTTATTCGCAAAGCCAAGATGATCAAAGTGAACCTGCCGTATTTCCGCTACACTCGCTACATTTCGCTGCGTTTACGACGTTCCACACTAAGACAGAACACTCATTTGGCAATGTCATTTTTCACATTTGACAGCATATACTCACGTACAGCAGCTTCATTGACAGCATATACTCACGTACAGCAGCTTCATTGAATTGCTCAAATGGTCAAATGGACTAAAAAGTGCTAGTTAGACCTATGAGCTCCGTACATGCGAATAGGTGCGTTTTCCCTAACAATGAATTAATTTGTCAGTGATGGCTAAATGGCTACACACATAGCACCACAAGATTGTTAAAACGGGATGTAGCGAATTAACCTGCCATTAAAATTGTTTGTTTATTGCTATCATATACGGTAAAAAGTCTAAATGTGTGCTGTTTCTATAATGTCTTTTGCTTTAGTTTTTACGCATGGTCTGCACAAGTATGGAAGGTAATGCGTTCGTAATCCCATTATTTCAGTTACGTGCATTTAATTTATACAATTGATAACCGATTTCAATGAAATAAACATATCACCATAGAGCAACTTTTTCCTTCCCAGTTTTTAATTTACAAACTAAAACTACAGCAAAAAAATCCTAATGCATATTGACGATAATAGGAAGATAATGCAAACCTGTAAATAAAGTATCGCATGAAAATTAACAAGCGCCCAGATTATTGTGAGTAGCCCTGCCGTTTACATAAAGCGATTACTGATATATACTGTATATACTGTATGTATGGAGTAGGTGTGGTCTGGCTACGGAGATGGTAACCCATGGATCCCCAATTAAAACCCCGATGCGTCAACGGAGAGATGTAATTGGGGCAAAAAGTGTGCTATGTAGTACTTTACTTTTGGTATATTATTTCCAAAAAGCTTACCAACATGCCAATAACAAAATAAATTGCCGTTTCCAATACCTTAGCATTGTATGAACATTTCCATCTTCAAAATATGCAGTAATATTAGCTAGGGAGTGCTCAATAATTGTTGTGAGTGAGTGCAATCCAATGGAATGAGTCAAAGTGACGAGGGAGTTGTATTGAGGAACGCCGGTGTGAGGTGCTAGAGTTCCCCGTGACAGAGCGACAGGTTAAAACAGCCCATATGTCTATCATTTGAACCAAAATCAGTTAAATCACGACTGTATTTCGATATATTTTACTTAATGTTATTGTATTAGGTTAGGTTGGTTAGGTTAAGTTAGTAAAAGTAAAAATCCATCGAAATATAATCGTGGTTAGCGCCCCGGGTGCCGTTGCTTTCTATAAGTAGAGTCTATACTTTATCCCACCAAATTATTGTTATTTATAGTTATTTTCTGCATTAGTATTATTGTAAGTAGTAGTAGGTTAGGCTCGCTATCGATATATCGAAATACAGTCGTGATTTAACTGATTTTGGTTCAAATGATAGGCATATGGGCTGTTTTACCCTGTCACTCTGTCACAGGGAACTCTAGCACCTCACACCGGAGCTCTACCAAGCCTGATATACAAACTGGAGCCATTGGTCTGGGTAGCCATTACTACGTCGAGCCTTTGCTATACTCATATGACTCACTATTTCGACTCATTACTTGGAATAATAGCACCAGGCTTTATGTTGAACAATCGAACCTGCAGACTATGTAGAACCTGTCTTGTAGAAGGATATTGTGATATACCTCGGTAGTATAGATGGTTTGGTGTTGGATTGCCAAGCTACTGACCCGGGTTAGAGGCCGGCTAGTTCTTATCACAAAAATAGTATTGCATAGGGTATATATATATACTGTATATATATATATATATATATATATATATATATATATATATATATATATATATATATATATATATATATATATATATAATTGTAAAGACGACGAATAATGAGGTAGTTATCTATTATCAGTATTATAAATATAGAACGTTCTAGGTTTTACAAAATTAGTAATAGCACAGTTACGTCTGGGCCTAATTAGCCCAACGATGACCAACACATCAGGATTTTCTCATCGCTGCCTATCATGTAGGATTGTAGCTTAACATTTGTCATCGCTGCCTATCATGTAGGATTGTAGCTTAACATTTGTCATCGCTGCCTATCATGTAGGATTGTAGCTTAACATTTGTCATCGCTGCCTATCATGTAGGATTGTAGGTTAACATTTGTCATCGCTGCCTATCATGTAGGATTGTAGGTTAACATTTCTCATCGCTGCCTATCATGTAGGATTGTAGGTTAACATTTGTCATCGCTGCCTATCATGTAGGATTGTAGGTTAACATTTGTCATCGCTGCCTATCATGTAGGATTGTAGGTTAACATTTGTCATCGCTGCCTATCATGTAGGATTGTAGGTTAACATTTGTCATCGCTGCCTATCATGTAGGATTGTAGGTTAACATTTCTCATCGCTGCCTATCATGTAGGATTGTAGGTTAACATTTGTCGAGGTGCCAATTATAGAGGTTGAATATACCGTGCCCACAACTAATCATGCACAATTGTAATCCATTCATATTCGGCATTCATATATGACGATGGATGCATCTTTTAAGGGGGGGATGGGCCGGTTTTTTTGGACCACTTTCTCCCTCAGTTTAGCCCCATTAGTTTTCAGATGTTAAGATGTTTGCCCCATTAGTTAGTCGATTATAAGACCTTTCGCCCCATTTCTTCGTCAAAATTTAGACCTTTCGTGCTATTTAGGTGTCGCTTTTTTTCCCTGGCGAACGACAGTGAGCCTGTAATGTTGGAAGAACTGGCCTTCGGCCGGACATTTGTTCTACCGACAAATTTACAAATTAATCTAGAAGGGGGATCTAATGGATGTTTTTTTATATTTGGTGGAGGTCTAGGGAGGAAACAAGAAAAATAATGAATACATGCAAAAATCGCCCAAAAAAGTGAACCATCCTCCCTTAATAGTGTCAGTTCGGCAACACATATCTCTATGTGTGAATCATACACATTGTAGGAATTTAATATTGCCCATGCATTAAAGAAAATTAAAAATGTCCGTTTATTGCTGAAACACATTCGCTGAAAACATTTAGTAACTACCGGTATTCATTGTTTATGGCATAGCATATATAAAACATTTAGTAACTACCGGTATTCATTGTTTATGGCATAGCATATATAAAACATTTAGTAACTACCGGTATTCATTGTTTATGGCATAATATAAAACATTTAGTAACTACCGGTATTCATTGTTTATGGCATAGCATATATAAAACATTTAGTAACTACCGGTATTCATTGTTTATGGCATAGCATATATAAAACATTTAGTAACTACCGGTATTCATTGTTTATGGCATAGCATATATAAAGCAAAAATAGCAACCTAGCTGTGTATCGTTTGTGATTAAAATGTCTATCAAACAAATGATCATGGTTTGAATGCCCCGATTTATCATCCTACGTTGTATGTCCATCAAGAACGTTTGTTCTAATTCATTACTGCAACGTATACAGTTCGTCATATTGGTCTTTTCTGTCACAAAGACATTACAATCCCTTTCAACTCGCTGCGCTGCACGTTATATTTCCTATATTTTGTTCACACATTTCCCTACACCATTGTTTCTCCTAAGGGGGGTCACCCACTTGTTTTTTATAGTTCTCTCCTTTTCTCTCTTTCCCTGGTTTGTATCCATTCAGCCCCATTCAGCCAACTATTTTAAGACGTTTATCCCCATCCAGGTGTCGATTTCTTCCTGACGAGCGATAGCGAGCCAGCATTGAATGGAGAAATCCGTCTTCGCCGGAGTAATTATTCTATCGAAAAATTGAAAAATTTAGCTTGCTGTTAAAACAAAAATATATATATATGCTGGCTCGCTATCGTTCGCCAGGAAATTATTGACACCTGGATGGGGGTAAACGTCTTAAAAGAGTAGGCTGAATGGGGCCGAATGGATACAAGCCAAAGAGAGAGGGAGAGAATGAGAACAAAAGCGAGGTGGGGTCCGTTAAGCTCGAGGGATGAAATATTCCTGTTGAGCTTCTCCCCGGACGACAGGAAGTGTCATCACTTGGGGTTATATTTTCATAACTACTAAAATGTTTCCTTGCAACTCGGTTGAGGCACGTCAGGCTGCCTCCAGAGAAAATATTTAAGGGAGCCCACCTCGCTTTTTTCTCTTTCTCTCCCTCTCTCTTTTTCCCTCTCTCGTTTTCCCCCATCCAGGTGTAAAAATGTTCCTGGTGAGCGGTAGCGAGCCAGCATATACTGTATATATTTTGTTTTGACAGCAGGCTAAATTTGTAAATTTTTCGATAGAAAACTGTCTTCGGCGAAGCCGGAATTCTCCATACAATGCTGGCTCGCTATCGCTCGCCAGGAAGAAATCGACACCTGGATGAGGATAAACGTCTTAAAATAGTTGGCTAAATGGGGCCGAATGGATACAAACCAGGGAAAGAGAGAAAAGGACAGATAGAAAAAAAAACGGGGACCCCCCTTAATCTGGAATAAATAAAGCAATGTTGGCAATGCATCACTAAAACTGTTTACATTCTGACAGATAAATGGCAACACAATGGCAACACAATGGCAACACAATGGCTAGCTTACTTTACAATTATGTTGTATTGTCAGTATATCAACCCAGATCATCCTCTTTATTTCTGCTCTCACTTGGAAGGACCATATTACCAGTCCTGCTAAGGCAGCTTCCCAGAAGCTGGTTGTGCTTAACCGCCTCAAGGGGTTCTTTACCACTGCACAGCTTCTTGCTCTGTACAGGCACACAGTGCTTCCTTGTATTGAGTATTGAGTATTGTTCACATGTGTGGGGAGGATCCTCTCACACTGCACTCCTCCACAAAGTAGAAAGGAAGGCCTTTCATATCATTAACTCCCGTCCATTCACCAACTCTCTGCAATCTCTCTCTCTCTCCGCCGCAATGTTGCATCTATCTCGCTATTCTATCGCTATTATAATAATCAGTGTTCCTCAAAAGTCTCTTAATGTATACCACCTCCTCTACGTAGGGCACATGGTACCCGTCTTTACAATCCCTCCCCTACTCTGTGTAACTCTCCAACCCAAGAGTTAAACGTTACTCTCAATCTTTCTTCTATTCAACAGCTGAGCTCTGGAACTCTCTCCCAGAACCAGTCTTTCCCTCTTCCTATGACTTAAATTGTTTCAAACTTAGTGTGTCCAGGTATTTTGGCTCGAACGTCTCTTGATTTTGTCCCTGTCACTCTTTCAACTCTGGGGGAGGCACTCGCTACAGGCAGTTCTGCCTTTTGCCTCCCTCACTCACATAGAAAAAAAAAATCCCATCTAAAACTTTAACCCTTTCTTTACCAGTGATGTCTTCCTTATTTGATTTCAGCTACATTTAGACGATTTTATTAAGCCCAATAAGAATATATGGTAGCTAAAAGGACTAATTGAGATAGTCTATAGCCTTTTAATGGGTAAACGTCCTTCCTAAGCTGAATAAGGCTGTCTAATGATTTTCAGAATGTACTGAACATCACAGGTACAGAATGTACTGAACATCACAGGTACAGAATGTACTGAACATCACAGGTACAGAATGTACTGAACATCGCAGGTACAGAATGTACTGAACATCACAGGTACATAATGTACTGAACATCACAGGTACAGAATGTACTGAACATCACAGGTACAGAATGTACTGAACATCACAGGTACAGAATGTACTGAACATCACAGGTACAGAATGTACTGAACATCACAGGTACAGAATGTACTGAACATCACAGGTACAGAATGGGTTAAACCAAATATGTGTGGAAGTTCGTGTGTCTGGTAAGTATGAAATATAAAGTACAATATATAGTATCGTACTGCCTGTTTGGGTTTATACACATACGTTTATCAATATTGTGTAGTAGTAAATCAGTGTTTATAAATAACAATGGATAATGTCGGCAATAAAAGAACCCTCCTTGATTTGAATTTGGTTTTCTAATGTTGTAGTGCATTTCTAATGTTGTAGTGCATTTCTAATGTTGTAGTGCATTTCTAATGTAGTGCATTTCTAATGTTGTAGTGCATTTCTAATGTTGTAGTGCATTTCTAATGTTGTAGTGCATTTCTAATGTTGTAGTGCATTTCTAATGTTGTAGTGCATTTCTAATGTTGTAGTGCATTTCTAATGTTGTAGTGCATTTATAATGTTGTAGTGCATTTATAATGTTGTAGTGCATTTGGGGAATGTGTTTTGCTATTAAATCGTTTTAGTTTAGCAAGTTACTCACATTAGTGCATTATTATTAATATAAGAATATTACTTTATATTATTTTCATCGCCCCAATCTTGAAGGCAAATGGCAGATGGTGCCGATAATTAGGTGGTCACCGCCACAGTAGCTTTCTACTCTGAATCTATCAAATACCTTAAGGGGGGTCATCGTTTTCTTTGTTTTATCTTTCTCTCCTTTTCTCTCTTTCCCTGGTTTGTATCCATTCGGCCCCATTCAGCCAACTGTTTTAAGACGTTTATCCCAATCTAGGTGTCGATTTCTTCCTGACGAGCGATAGCGAGCCAGCATTATATGGTGAAACGCGGTTTCGCCGGAGACATTTTTCTATCGAAAAATGTATAAATTTAGCTTGCTGTCAAAACAAAAATATATGTATGCTGGCTCGCTACCGCTCGCCAGGAATATATTGACACATGGATGGGGTAAACGTCTTAAAAGAGTAGGCTAAATGGGGCCGAATGCATACAAGCCAGAGAGAGAGGGAGAGAAAGAGAAAAAAAGCGAGGTGGGCTCCCTTAAGTGACACATTACTTAATTATATATTATTATGTTCTATCCAACAACCAACTCTACTCCTAAAATATATATTATTATGTTCTATCCAACAACCAACTCTACTCCTAAAATCCATTAATGAAATACTACATATTATTGAGAAAACACATTATCTGTGGATGAACTTGTATGTATGTATGTATGTATGTATGTATGTATGTATGTATGTATGTATGTATGTATTTATGTATGTATGTATGTATGTATGTATGTATGTATGTATTTATGCATTCAAAGCATATTTAAGCCAAATAATGAACATTCCGTGGAAAGCAAAAATAGAGACCGATATGTATTATTCTTGAGCATAATATTACGCTAACGCATCATTTTAACGCTTTGAAGATTATGACAAATTTTGATAGTGTATTCTGGCTGTCATTACACAATGATAGTGTATTCTGGCTGTCATTACACAATGATAGTGTATTCTGGCTGTCATTACACAATGATAGTGTATTCTGGCTGTCATTACACAATGATAGTGTATTCTGGCTGTCATTACACAATGATAGTGTATTCTGGCTGTCATTACACAATGATAGTGTATTCTGGCTGTCATTACACAATGATAGTGTATTCTGGCTGTCATTACACAATGATAGTGTATTCTGGCTGTCATTACACAATGATAGTGTATTCTGGCTGTCATTACACAATGATAGTGTATTCTGGCTGTCATTACACAATTTGGTACAGTTTAGGATGGATTTATGGAAATTCAATGAGTAAAGACTATTTCAATTAACTCTCTGACTGACATATACCCTTCCTATTATAAAGACAATTGTCTAATTATCGTCAGAAAACAGAACAGAAATATGCAATAGGATCTTGAAAGGGTTAAATATTCCATTGTGTTGCCATGTTTCCAACTACACCCTCATTATAATACTACATTAATTATGTAATGTAATATTTACCCTATATTTATAATACTACATTAATTATATAATGTAATATTTACCCTATATTTATAAGGATGTCAATAGATCGTTTCTACTGAATAAAGATGATGTGTAGGAATCAAGAGCGTAAATTAAGGGGGGTCACCGACTTATTTGTATCTTTCTCTCCTTTTCTCTCTTTCTCTAGCTTGTATCCATTCGACCCCAATTTGGCCAACTGTTTTAAGATGCTTATCCCCATCCAGGTATCTATTTTTTCCTGGCGAGCGATAGCGAGCCAGCATTGTATAGAGAAATCCGGCTTCGCCGGAGAAATTTTTCTATCGACAAATTTACAAATTTAGCTTGATGTCAAAACAAAATATATATATGGTGGCTCGCTACCGCTCGCCAGGAAAATATTGACACCTGGATGGAGGTAAACGTCTTAAAACAGTAGGCTGAATGGGGCCGCATGGATACAAGCCAAGGAGAGAGGGAGATAAAGAGAAAACAAAGGGAGGTTGGCTCCCTTAAAATATATGTACCCATTATATCTCTAGACATTCATAACCCGAGTATAATAGCCTAGTGCTACCCAAAATACATATACCCATTATATCTCTAGACATTCATAACCCGAGTATAATAGCCTAGTGCTACCCAAAATATATGTACCCATTATATCTCTAGACATTCATAACCCGAGTATAATAGCCTAGTGCTACCCAAAATACATATACCCATTATATCTCTAGACATTCATAACCCGAGTATAATAGCCTAGTGCTACCCAAAATATATGTACCCATTATATCTCTAGACATTCATAACCCGAGTATAATAGCCTAGTGCTACCCAAAATACATATACCCATTATATCTCTAGACATTCATAACCCGAGTATAATAGCCTAGTGCTACCCAAAATATATGTACCCATTATATCTCTAGACATTCATAACCCGAGTATAATAGCCTAGTGCTACCCAAAATACATATACCCATTATATCTCTAGACATTCATAACCCGAGTATAATAGCCTAGTGCTACCCAAAATATATGTACCCATTATATCTCTAGACATTCATAACCCGAGTATAATAGCCTAGTGCTACCCAAAATACATATACCCATTATATCTCTAGACATTCATAACCCGAGTATAATAGCCTAGTGCTACCCAAAATACATATACCCATTATATCTCTAGACATTCATAACCCGAGTATAATAGCCTAGTGCTACCCAAAATATATGTACCCATTATATCTCTAGACATTCATAACCCGAGTATAATAGCCTAGTGCTACCCAAAATACATATACCCATTATATCTCTAGACATTCATAACCCGAGTATAATAGCCTAGTGCTACCCAAAATATATGTACCCATTATA
Source organism: Paralithodes platypus (assembly GCA_032716605.1). Classification (NCBI taxonomy): domain Eukaryota; kingdom Metazoa; phylum Arthropoda; class Malacostraca; order Decapoda; family Lithodidae; genus Paralithodes; species Paralithodes platypus. The sequence continues at coordinate 6,572,471 of CM064493.1, read as the reverse complement.
TCTCTAGACATTCATAACCCGAGTATAATAGCCTAGTGCTACCCAAAATACATATACCCATTATATCTCTAGACATTCATAACCCGAGTATAATAGCCTAGTGCTACCCAAAATATATGTACCCATTATATCTCTAGACATTCATAACCCGAGTATAATAGCCTAGTGCTACCCAAAATACATATACCCATTATATCTCTAGACATTCATAACCCGAGTATAATAGCCTAGTGCTACCCAAAATATATGTACCCATTATATCTCTAGACATTCATAACCCGAGTATAATAGCCTAGTGCTACCCAAAATACATATACCCATTATATCTCTAGACATTCATAACCCGAGTATAATAGCCTAGTGCTACCCAAAATATATGTACCCATTATATCTCTAGACATTCATAACCCGAGTATAATAGCCTAGTGCTACCCAAAATACATATACCCATTATATCTCTAGACATTCATAACCCGAGTATAATAGCCTAGTGCTACCCAAAATATATGTACCCATTATATCTCTAGACATTCATAACCCGAGTATAATAGCCTAGTGCTACCCAAAATACATATACCCATTATATCTCTAGACATTCATAACCCGAGTATAATAGCCTAGTGCTACCCAAAATACATATACCCATTATATCTCTAGACATTCATAACCCGAGTATAATAGCCTAGTGCTACCCAAAATATATGTACCCATTATATCTCTAGACATTCATAACCCGAGTATAATAGCCTAGTGCTACCCAAAATACATATACCCATTATATCTCTAGACATTCATAACCCGAGTATAATAGCCTAGTGCTACCCAAAATATATGTACCCATTATATCTCTAGACATTCATAACCCGAGTATAATAGCCTAGTGCTACCCAAAATACATATACCCATTATATCTCTAGACATTCATAACCCGAGTATAATAGCCTAGTGCTACCCAAAATATATGTACCCATTATATCTCTAGACATTCATAACCCGAGTATAATAGCCTAGTGCTACCCAAAATACATATACCCATTATATCTCTAGACATTCATAACCCGAGTATAATAGCCTAGTGCTACCCAAAATATATGTACCCATTATATCTCTAGACATTCATAACCCGAGTATAATAGCCTAGTGCTACCCAAAATACATATACCCATTATATCTCTAGACATTCATAACCCGAGTATAATAGCCTAGTGCTACCCAAAATATATGTACCCATTATATCTCTAGACATTCATAACCCGAGTATAATAGCCTAGTGCTACCCAAAATACATATACCCATTATATCTCTAGACATTCATAACCCGAGTATAATAGCCTAGTGCTACCCAAAATATATGTACCCATTATATCTCTAGACATTCATAACCCGAGTATAATAGCCTAGTGCTACCCAAAATACATATACCCATTATATCTCTAGACATTCATAACCCGAGTATAATAGCCTAGTGCTACCCAAAATATATGTACCCATTATATCTCTAGACATTCATAACCCGAGTATAATAGCCTAGTGCTACCCAAAATACATATACCCATTATATCTCTAGACATTCATAACCCGAGTATAATAGCCTAGTGCTACCCAAAATCAAATATATACAAAGTTTCCGTACAAGTATGGGTAAATACGTAATGGTGAAAGATATATTTGTTGGACATGAAGTGGTAACTCATAATTATTTATTATTTATGATTTGCTTAAGATTAGGGTTAATAAATCAATAAAAAAATAGTCACGCTCAACCTCAATGCGTAGCACTTATCTTATATCGTCTTGATATTGATTGTGTGTGGACTGTGATAAACCAAAAATAGCGTCAGATAAATGTTTAATTAGTAGGAAAGCCAATAATGAATAATGTATATAGTGGGGGTTATGAAACCTGGTATTGCAATCACTCGCTAATGTTTGTATACCAGATAATGTTAATCTCTTCAATAAATCTATAATTTGCTTTACCTTATTAATGCCAGATGATATATATATATATATTAGGATATACCCATAGAAAATAAGTGTTGGCGTCTTTTAAGTGCCCCTCCAATACATAGGCCCCTCCTAATTTGAATATAATCATGTGTAAGTAGCTACAAATTGGCTTCATGTGAGGAAAGTGTTAAGTGGTTAAACAATACAATAGAAATAGAAGTCTAAGTTTATGTCTCGTCCAACTCCACCAACGCTTCCGAGGCTATCAACCCTTCTGAATTATTAAGCCAGCACACTGTAAGTCAAGAATAACGTCAGGACTGGAGCCACTTTTCGAGAACTCCAGTCCCTTGCCACTAAAGCAGCTAAATATGAGTCTTACTTACAGAAATAGAAAAGCTATCGGTTAACCCTGCTCAGGCATATTGGCCCCATATGGGCCCAAAAATATGCGTAAAACATGGTTTTCGCGAATATTTCACGGCAGGAGGACGATGGGAAGAAGTTTTGAAGACGAGCAGTCAGTCCTCATCGTCCTACAACTGGGAGAGGGTGTGAGCCACCGCTCACTCTCCTCCCCTTTCCTGTACCAACCTGTCCGGTCACCATATTGGGTCCATAATCCCAAATGTGTACTACAAATTTCCCCTTCCTATCGAACTTTTTTTAGCCCCAGAGTTCTGCCTTGTTGTCACCCTAGACCCTCAGCCATACCCTCCACAGCCCTGCAACCAAATTAATCCAGCTTATGTAATGTATGAGATATGCCTCACTTTTGTTGACCCTTTGTTTTCACTATTTTTGTTTTTGTTTTTTTATATATGACTTAATATTTACAGTAGTGTAATTTGCTCTTAACATAATATTAAGCATTAATTGTAGTTTCTATTGGTAACAAGAAATTTAAAATCCATCAATCAGTTTTCGGGTGAGAGCCGTTTAAAGTGCCGGTCCCCATTTTGTTTTTCTATGTGATTGAGGGAGGCAAAAGGTATAACTGCCTATACCGAGTGCCTCCCCCATAGTTGAAAGAGTGACAGGGCCAAATTCAAGGGACGTTCGAGCCAAAATGCCTGGACACACGGAGTTTGAAGCAATTTAAGTCATAGGAAGAGGGAAAGACTGATTCTGGGAAAGAGTTCCAGAGCTCAGCTGTTGAGTAGAAGAAAGTTTGAGAGTAACGTTTCACTCTTGGGTTGGAGAGTTGCAAAGAGTAGGGGTGGGATTGAGTTGCAAGACGGGTACCACGTGCCCTACGTAAAGGAGGTGGTATGCACTTGGATAGTTCTGAGGAACACTGATTATTATAGTAGCGATAGAATAGCGAGAGAGATGCAACATTGCGGAGGAGAGAGAGAGATTGCAGAGAGTTGGTGAGTGGACGGGAGTTAATGATGCGAAAGGCCTTCCTTTCAACTTTGTCTAGGAGAGCGGTGTGAGAGGAACCTCCCCACACATGTGAACAATACTCAATACAAGGGCGCACTATGCCCCTGTACAGAGCAAGAAGCTGTGCAGGGGAAAAGAACCCCCTAAGGCGGTTGAGCACACCCAGCTTCTGAGAGGCTGCCTTAGCAAGACTGGTAATATGGTCCTTCCAAATGAGAGCAGAAGAAAAAGAGACACCAAGAATATTGAGAGAAGATGAAGGGTTGATTTTTGTATTGTTGAAGAATATGGGGCCACATTGCTAATTTCGTTACACTTATGGAACATTACCTGAGCAGGGTTAAGGGGGGATGCACCGGTTTTTTGGACAACTTTCTCCCTCATGTTTAGCCCCATTAGTTTTCAGATGTTAAGATGTTTGCCCCATTAGTTAGTTGATTTTAAGACCTTTCGTCCCATTTCTTCATCAATATTTAGACCTTTCATGCTATTTAGGTGTCGATGTTTTCCCTGGCGAACGAAAGTGAGCCTGTAATGTTGGAAGAACCGGCCTTCGGCCGGTAAATGTTTCTACCGAAAAATGTACAAATTAATCTAGAAGGGGGATCTAATGGATGTTTTGTTTTAACCCTTTGAAGCTCTGACGCGTTTTAGCAGTTTACTTTGGCTGTCATTAGACGATTTTATGCAGCTTAGGAAGTATCTGTGGGTATTAAAAGAGTAAATACTATCTCAATCAACCCTTTGACTTCCATATACCGTTACTAATCTGCATAAAATCGTCTAATAGTAGCCAGAAACAGAACAGAAATGCGTATTGGAGCTTGAAAGGGTTAATTTGATGGAGGTCTAGGGAAGAAACTAGAAAAATAATGAATACATGCAAAAATCGCCCAAAAAGTGAACCATGCCCCCTTAAAAGCAGGAATCGTACAGTCGCGGTCATCAATGCTCCTATGTATATTTAGTTTCGAAGCTGTCTCGAATTGAATTGGATCTTATTAATAATTTACCAGGACATTACTTTACGGACGTTCGTTTAATCTGGTCGAGACTTCAAAATATAAGCAGAATTAACGGCCGCTACTGTACACACATGCGAACTATATCATCCTTCTAAAATCAGTACAGAACATAATATTATAATCACAATAAAATGCTAGAAGTGGAAACCATGAACCTTTTGATAATACCGAAATGAAAACCTGTGAAAAGTATTATATTAGTTTTCTGAAATTTAAAAAAGTATATATAGATACTGTATATATATATATATTATATATATATATATATATATATATATATATATATATATATATACTATAGCAGGGGTGTGGGGGCGGCAACCACAGTTTGGAAACTGTTTGATTAGATGAGGTAGGTTAGGGTAAGGTAATGCAAAGCCTTCACTGATAATATGATAAACAAGAAACACTTTATTCCTTGAAAAAGGAACACACACACACAAAAGAGGTTGATATATACTAGCTGTAAAAGGAATATTCAGTGATACGTTTAATAAAGTAGGTGTGCAGTTTTCGCATTACCCCCAAACAAAAAAATCTGCGACCTAGAATTCTGCAAGAAGTATTGAATTTCTTGGGTAAAATCGGTTTATATACAGTATATACTGTATACTGTATGTATATTAAATATTTTTATACTCACAGCCGGACTTGAACCACCGACAGTCAGAACAAGTGCCCATACTTTAATCCACTGTACCACAGCATGATAGAGGATATACTTGTCTGTAGTGGATTACAGCATAGACACTCGTCCTGACTGTTGGTGGTTCATGTCCGCCTGGGAGTATATACAATATATATATATATATACAGTATATATTCTGACATACGGAGCCCTGTATGTTAATTTAAGAGTTAGAATTAGAGTTGAAGGAGTCAAACTACCCAAGCGGCGAAGCAGACTAGCGAGCGAACTAGCGAGTGGGAAACCAGCTCGCCCGCATACCAGCAAACAAGCCTTCACACCTGCATGCGTCATAGGGGACCCTGCAAACTACTTCGATGACCCGACGCTATGACGTATGATCGATGCCAGGAGACCCCATTGGACCATGCACCTGCTATGCAACTTGAGGAGCTGTGATTGGAGCGGGCACTACCCCCCGCCTCCTGATTCGTTCCTACACCATCATTGTTTAGTATATAAGACCCGAGTAGTGGGCATTCAAATCAGTCTCATTTGGAGTTGGGGAAGGTGAACTTACAGCTGGAGGAAGACGGGGTGAAGTATTATAATGGGTTTGTGACTGTCAGTCAGATTATATAAGTGTGTGTTAAGTGTGTTCGGTGTAAACACTTACGTTATGTTGGTTAGTGAGATATGTGATTGGGAATTAACGTTAATGCTATTATTATGTACTTAACTATTTTAGTTGACTAACTTGTGGACTAAAGCAACTCTTTAAGTAATTGGGTTATGATGAAAGTAATACTATTGTTTTATATTAATACTTACGAGTTCTTTCATTTTCTTTTAATTAAGCTTACATTGCTTAACGGTGCTTAGTACGGTGATGCTATTGTCTCATATTAGTATTATCGCCTTAGACTAACATGGCTGTGTTAATATTACTTCTAGTGATTTCCTAAGCTGAAGAAAATTCTTTTAGCTTCAAAATATTATTTTTGCTTTTCATATTATTTGAGTGAGACCTGAATCGAATCTATGAAGCGATCCTGTAACTTAATTTACTCATAATCAAACCTCAATGTTACGTGGTTAAGAAATACATTTAACTAATTATTAAATATATATCTAACTTTTTATGTGACTTTGATATAAATCCTGATGATAATAATAATATAATACTGTTAACGTAAGACAAGAATCAAGATTAATTACATTAAATATAAATAAAAGGACATATAAGAAAACTATCTATTCATTTAAAAAAGGGTAAGAGACAGAAATATTCTTACTTTAATATTTATCTTTCAAGACTTTTTATAGAATTAATAGTCCTTCTTTAGATATAACTTCTTCGGTTCATAACCATAGCCTACTAAGCTTCGGTTAAATAATTATTATTTATAAATACTACATGACTTTAATTAGTTTCAGTATTTTTCATAATTAAAGAGTATCAGTCAATAAAGGATACTAAGTCCTAAGATCCAAAAGGAAAGGAAGCAACAACAGGAAATAATTTTATTAGATTTTACTTTTGTTTTGCCTTCAGCTGACTGATTCCTTAATATATATCTCTGTGCTATCTAGATTCATCAAGTTAACCACTTGAGGATCAAGATACGTAACAGAAGAGTGGCGACCTTGCCAGGATTCGTTTCATACAGTTTCACTCAGTTTCATTACTGTTTCACTACTTAAAAATCAAATATTAATCATGCCTCAACTAATTAATGACGTAGATGCTCGAGTTTTCATAGAATCAGAACCCACAGCCCCTGATATTGACTGTCTGTCAAAATCCGAACTGAAAGTGCTTGCCTCACATCTCCAATTAACTGTCTCAAACATGTCTAAAGTAGAGGTGGCTCAGACCATAAAATCCCACCTGTTCACTGTAGAAGGCGGGGAGGGTGATGGAGCAGTTGGTGGGATCTCGAGTAAACCTAGCCAACTTGATGAACAATTGCCACCTGGTTTGACTGGTGATCAAGTACTGGAACTAGCCAAAATAAAGACCGAACAAGCCAGACTAAATGTCAAACTAGAACTAGCCAGAATAAATGCCAGAGCAACGACCGAACAATATGAATATCAATATCGTACGGCTCAACTAAATGTCAACACAAATGCTCCCTTAATTGCTCCCACTCTGGGATTGACTATGACTAGTGTCATTCCACCTTTTACTGAGGATAATGTGCAGGATTTCTTTGTTTTGTTTGAGGAAGTTGCTGGAGGTATGAAGTGGACAAGAGATCAATGGCCTTTTATGTTACAAACCGTTTTGACAGGGCAGGCTCGAGCCACGTATTTGTCAGAAGTAGCAGAAGTTAGGCAGGATTATGACAATCTCAAAGAAGCTATCCTAAAAACATATCAATTGCAGCCTGAGGCTTACAGGCAATCTTTCCGTAAAAACCAGAAGAAAGTAGAAGAAACCCATAAGGTATTTGCCAGGACCATGACTAAAACTTTCAATCATTGGGTCAAGAGTAAGAGAGTAACAAGCTACAACGATCTGACGGAGTTGGTCCTGTTAGAAAATTTCCTATGGAAAATTGATTCTTCTGTATCCTATCATTTAAAGGGGAAAAAGGTAGATTGTCTTGCCGACGCCGCTGACATGGCTGACACATACGTGCTCAACAACAAATTTCGTAGAAAGAAGCCCTACGATATTTCTAGTTCTAATTTTAAGTATCTCAATCACAAATCTGACAGACCCAGTCACAAGCCTATAACGTCTTCCCCAGCTAGCCAAAATAGAATTGTTCCCCCAACTAAAAATGTGACTCAGGGCAATGGTAACAGAGGTGGGCCCCAAAGTAATAGTAATGCTCAAAGTGGGAACGTTCCCGTATCCCCTAAAGTATGTACTTTTTGTGGCATGAGAGGCCACCTAGCTTATCAGTGCTGGGCCTTGGAGAAAACCGAGAGATCGGGGCAGACAGTTGCCGCCGTATCTCAAATTCCATATGTGCCTTTAATGCAGGACTCCCGACAGAAGGAGTACCTAGCACCAAAAGTTCCTTTAATGCAGGACTCCCGACAGAAGGAGTACCTAGCACCAAAAGTTCCTTTAATGCAGGACTCTCGACAGAAGGAGTACCTAGCAGCTAACGTAAATCATCTAGACAGGGGTGTAGTAGCATGTGTGGTGCAACCCACTAGGGTTAAGCCAATAATAATTTCACCATCAGTGCAGGACAGTTACCGTCCCTTTATTTCATCTGGCAACGTGAGATTAAATGGTTGTATGCATGAGGTAAAAATTCTGAGAGACACAGGTTCTACTAGCACCCTCATGGTGAATCCTTACACTGAGTGCCCACCTGGCGAACCAGTTGTAATGAGAGGTGCTGGAGGCCAATTTTATGCACACTTGGTAAAAGGCGAAATTGAATGTGAGTTACTACAGGGTGAGGCCACCATAGCTTTGTGTAGGTCCCAAGATATCCCTGTGCCTGGGGTAACACTCCTTTTGGGGAATGATGTAGCAGGTGAGAAGGTCCGACCAGACCCCATTTTGTCACTTTCCCCTGTTAACGAGCCACTAACCGGTGAGCTCGACAAGGAGATGCCAACAGTATTCCCTGTGTGTGCTGTCACACGTTCGATGTCTCAAGTAGCAGTTCCCTCAGACAGAAATTTACCGAATGTAAGAGTTGATGAAAGGAATGATGAGAGTGTGAATGACGCTCCAACTGTGCCTGATGATGTGACTGAGGTGGATTTATCTGACACCTTTATGGCTCATCTTGACCCTAACGATGACCATGAAACCCCTCCAAATTGTCCTAGTGGCCTGGTAGAGCTACAGAGAGATGATAGTGAATGCAAGGAGTTAGCTGCCAGGTCCGTGAGTGAAGAGGAATGTGAGAAGGAGGGTGGTGAATGTTTCTACCTCAAAGGAGGAGTATTGTGGCGTAGATGGAGACAGCCACACAGACCAATCGATGACGGGGCTTGGGACGTCCATCAAGTAGTAGTCCCCAAATCTTGTCGTAGAGATATCTTGGAAATGGCACATTGTATACCATTGGCAGGACACCTAGATGTGAGAAAAACTCTAGACAGAATCAGAGCCCACTTTTACTGGCCAGGAATGCGTGCAGATGTAGTGGAGTTTTGTAGAGTGTGTCACACTACTTGCCAGATGACAGGAAAACCCAATCAGAAGGTGCCTGTACATCCTCTGGTGCCCTTTCCCGTTTTCGAGAATCCTTTTACTCGGGTGGTAGTGGACATTGTAGGCCCATTGCCTAAGACTTCCCAAGGTAACATTTATTTATTATCTATTATGGACATGGCAACTCGCTACCCAGAGGCTATACCCTTAAGGACTACCTCTGCTCCAACTGTCATCAAGGAACTGCTCAAATTCTTCACCAGAATGGGTTTCCCCCATGAGGTGCAAAGTGATCAAGGAACTAATTTTACCTCTAACATTTTGCAGCAGTCCCTGAAGGAGTTGGGTATCGAGCATGTTAAGTCTAGCACCTACCACCCAGAGAGTCAAGGGGTTCTCGAACGATATCATCAGACATTAAAGGGAATGTTACGTAAGTATTGTACAGAGACCGGAGTTGAGTGGGATAAGGGGGTACCTTTTCTTTTATTTGCTACTCGTGAGGTTCCAACTGAATCCCTGGGGTTTTCCCCTAATGAGCTAGTTTTCGGTCACCAGGTAAGAGGTCCTTTGCAACTTTTGCAGGATAGCCTAGTTGGCCAGGAGGGGAACCAAAACTTCCTCAAGTATGTTTCAGATTTCAAAACCCGGCTGAGATCCTCATGAGAGTTTGCCGCTCAAAACTTGACAGTGGCTAAAAGCTCCATGAAGAAATGGTATGACCGAAAAGCCCGTGAGAGGGAGTTTCAGCCCGGTGATGAGGTTTTGGTTCTGCTCCCCCTTTTTGGCCAACCTTTATCTGCCAAGTTCAGGGGCAAATATAAGATCATTCGGAGGGTGAGCATTACCGATTATCTAGTAACTACCCCAGACAGGAGAAAGCCCACGCAAGTATTCCATATAAATATGTTGAAACCCTACCATAGGTCCCCTGATTCCTCTCCTCCAGATTCTCCCACTGTGGCAGTGAATGTCAGGACCTGTGGGCAGCCTGGTGCGGACAAAGTCTTCAGTTCTCTTACTGACCCGCAACAGACTGTTCCAGAGCCTAAAGGTATCCATGCAGACTTTGACTTGTCATGTAGCCTATCCAACTTTCAGTATAATTCAGTAGCTTGGGGGGAATTACCATCTAAACTATGTCATCTTCCCTCTGATCAAGCGAACCAACTAATCTCTGTTTTATCTCAGTCTCCCAGTGTGTTCCGTGATACTCTCCAGGGCTCACTTCTTTGGCCGTGCACGACATCGACGTAGGGGATGCAACTCCCATTAAACTATCCCCCTACCGTGTCTCACCACAACGCAGGAGTATACTGCAGGTCGAGCTTGACTTCATTTTTTCAAACCAGCTAATCACAAGGGCCTTAAGCCAGTGGAGTAGTCCGGTCATACTTGTGCCTAAGCCGGACGGGAGCCATAGGTTATGTATGGACTATAGGCAAGTTAATGCTGTCACAAAGAATGATACCTACCCACTGCCACGGATCAAAGATTGCATTTACCAGATTGGCCTCATACAGCAGTAAGTTTAACTTAATGAGAGGATTTTGGCAATTAGCTCTCCCTTGTAGCGAGGTAAATATCAGTGTTTAGTAGTGCACTTTTAAGCCTTCAGCTGTGAGATGCCTTGCAGTTCGAATAACGCTCCAGCCACGTTCCGGCTATGTTCTGATGTGGTTCCTGGAGACGTTGCTTACTTTGGGTGATATCCTTATTATATCCTCATTATAATCTTGCTGTTGCTAATCTGGTGGTGAATCTATTTTTGTATTATGTTTAATATTATGTACTATACTCCTTAAACTCTTTTCTAGGGGGGAGGTCTGACATACGGAGCCCTGTATGTTAATTTAAGAGTTAGAATTAGAGTTGAAGGAGTCAAACTACCCAAGCGGCGAAGCAGACTAGCGAGCGAACTAGCGAGTGGGAAACCAGCTCGCCCGCATACCCGCAAACAAGCCTTCACACCTGCGTGCGTCATAGGGGACCCTGCAAACTACTTCGATGACCCGAAGCTATGACGTATGATCGACGCCAGGAGACCCCATTGGACCATGCACCTGCTATGCAACTCGAGGAGCTGTGATTGGAGCGGGCACTACCCCCCGCCTCCTGATTCGTTCCTACACCATCATTGTTTAGTATATAAGACCCGAGTAGTGGGCATTCAAATCAGTCTCATTTGGAGTTGGGGAAGGTGAACTTGCAGCTGGAGGAAGACGGGGTGAAGTATTATAATGGGTTTGTGACTGTCAGTCAGATTATATAAGTGTGTGTTAAGTGTGTTCGGTGTAAACACTTACGTTATGTTGGTTAGTGAGATATGTGATTGGGAATTAACGTTAACGCTATTATTATGTACTTAACTATTTTAGTTGACTAACTTGTGGACTAAAGCAACTCTTTAAGTAATTGGGTTATGATGAAAGTAATACTATTGTTTTATATTAATACTTACGAGTTCTTTCATTTTCTTTTAATTAAGCTTACATTGCTTAACGGTGCTTAGTACGGTGATGCTATTGTCTCATATTAGTAATATCGCCTTAGACTAACATGGCTGTGTTAATATTACTTCTAGTGATTTCCTAAGCTGAAGAAAATTCTTTTAGCTTCAAAATATTATTTTTGCTTTTCATATTATTTGAGTGAGACCTGAATCGAATCTATGAAGCGATCCTGTAACTTAATTTACTCATAATCAAACCTCAATGTTACGTGGTTAAGAAATACATTTAACTAATTATTAAATATATATCTAACTTTTTATGTGACTTTGATATAAATCCTGATGATAATAATAATATAATACTGTTAACGTAAGACAAGAACCAAGAATAATTACATTAAATATAAATAAAAGGACATATAAGAAAACTATCTATTCATTTAAAAAAGGGTAAGAGACAGAAATATTCTTACTTTAATATTTATCTTTCAAGACTTTTTTATAGAATTAATAGTCCTTCTTTAGATATAACTTATTCGGTTCATAACCATAGCCTACTAAGCTTCGGTTAAATAATAATTCTTTATAAATACTACATGACTTTAATTAGTTTCAGTATTTTTCATAATTAAAGAGTATCAGTCAATAAAGGATACTAAGTCCTAAGATCCAAAAGGAAAGGAAGCAACAACAGGAAATAATTTTATTAGATTTTACTTTTGTTTTGCCTTCAGCTGACTGATTCCTTAATATATATCTCTGTGCTATCTAGATTCATCAAGTTAACCACTTGAGGATCAAGATACGTAACAATATATATATATATATATATATATATATATATATATATATATATATATATATATATATATATATATATATATATATAATTACATTTATGATCACATTGAATCTTAACCATTGGAATATTTATCTATAATAAGGTCAGCCGCTGTCACACGAGCGATTTTTCCGTCAATTTTCCATGAGCAAGTTTGTTCTCGTTATATTTAGGGACTTTTTTGCACTGGTATCGCTAACTAGACTGAAGGTAGAGTATGTTAGGCGGTTGAATTCTGATAAAATGTAATTTTTGAAGCTGCCAGACCATAATTGCCCGTAAAAATTGCTTGAAAAAGGGCTCGTGTGACTCCGGCTTAACACTATTTTGTAGTATTTTGAATATGGTGTAATTCAAATTTAAAATATATATAAGAAAGAAATAGTGACCATAATCTGTGACCTTCACCATTCACCTTGACCTTTGAATAACAAAAACAAAATTTGGACAAGCGTTGCATTGACCAACCGAATTTGCCAGCAAAATTTGGTGACGATACGTAACCCGTTCAGTACAGTTGTCAGTTTCATTTCATACTGGATATTAAGATGATTTTATTTAGTTTATGAAGGTCATCCATAAAATTAGCAGGCTTTCAACTATCTTATTTAACCCTTTTTACTACCACAGATCCTGCATAAGCTCCACAAAATTGTCTAATTATAGCTAGAATACAATTCAAAAGACGTCACCGGTACACAAAGGGTTAAACAGTCTACGAAGAGTTTAAAGAAAATTATTAACACTTCTTTTGTTCTTTGACCTTCACCTTTAACCTTAAGTATTATAATATATATATATATATATACATGTATATGATTGAAATATATGTTATCTAAGTAAAATGCAACTAAAACTCGTCAGCTTATCAAAAATTGAGTATTTTTTTATGATGAAGGTTAACTTTTGACCTTGGCCTGTGACCTTGACCTTTATGTAGGATTATATTTTTGTTTGCTTTGATATAACCCTAGAAAATCATATATATGTGTCAAATGTTATTAAAGATCCTTAGTTAGTTTCAGAGGTATTAAAGGAATAGTTGAACTTGACCTTTGACCTTCATCTTGATTTTCATTATGTCTGAAAATTTAAAATTTTAATTTTCCCTTAACCCTCCTGGCCCGGTTGTCATTTTAACCCCTTCAGACTCATATGACGCAGAGGTTGCCATTTTAGCGATAAGAAATAGAGTTCTCTCACTCTTATAATTACCTCTCCAAAATTAGTTTTCTGCCCACAGCTAACTCAAAGACAACTGTAGAGGTTGAAGTAACTAAACTAAAGGTTTCTAAATACCCCTGACGGTAACAAAGGCTTTAAAGTATCCCCAATAGGCTCAAAATCGCGTCATATGTCGGAGAGGGTTAAAATGACACCACAAATTAAGGGCAGGAGCCCGGGTGTCATTTTAAAATCTGTAAGCTTGAAAGCCTATTCAGCTTGGTCTGAACGCCGTGCGTCCGACGCATGTAAACAAAGCCGATCGTTACGTCACCGCACCTCCGAAAACGAGAAAGAGAAGACTCGTTTGTTATTGTATGTCTGTATGTCGTTGTTTCAGTAGTGAAAAGATCGTCATATTGCTAACATCGCCTGCAAGTGCTCTCCACTGAAATCGTCATCACAACTGAACCAGTTGACATAGAGAGCTCTACTCAACGCCAGTCTACAGATTGGAAACCGCACTACATTTATAGATGCGTGGGAAATTTCTAGCAGTTAAACTAAACAAAAATACGGTAGCCTAGGCCTAGACGTTTTTCGGCCAGATCGCCCGGGTAGCCCACACTGTCATTTTGAGAGCCTGCCCGGGCCAGGAGGGTTAAAGCACATCTGTCTCAACGAATTTTGTGAAATTTACATGAATCGTACAGAAATTAGCATATTGACCTTATATTTGACGTTGACCTGTGACCTTGACCTATCAAAAGGAATTATGTTTATTCTTGTATGACCTTGGTCTAGGCATTCCGAATATGCATGATATGCTTAATGAGAATCTTACATTAAATAGAAAATACTAGTAAAAATCATATTTCGACCTTTGACATTGACCTTCGACCTTGAAATCTCTTATCAAGGATTTAGTTTGCTTAACAGCAATGTTCGTATTAACTAGCATTATAAACATGGTCATATAAAAACTTATTTATTACAAATGAGGAGGTCCGTGCCAGAGGGGCCAACTCGCCACATTTTCAAAAACAGCGCTCTAGCTGGTTCCCGCTCCGTGAAATTCTTGGGAATCATCTGGCAAAAAAAAACATCCGACTTTCGTCCTTATAGCAACTGCACATAGGGTTGAGCGACCCTTGTTTTTGCCGTTTGGCAGACCGTTTATGGGTGTGAATCTGGGTAGACAGAGGGGCCAACTCGCCAACGCGCTCAGCCAATGAGAGCGCGGCTACGACGTGGGGAATTAAAAGGCCGCCCGCCCGACCACTCACAGGCGCTGTACGAGACGTGCTTCAGTAGTCACGCTCAGACCGAGTTAGAGTCAACACACGAGTGACTACCTCCGCTACTTTAAACATCAATAACTCAAAACTCTACTCGTGGCGAGTTGGCCCCTCTGGCACGGACCTCCTCAAATACTGATCATATACTGTGACCTTGACCTTTGACCTTTGACTTAAAATAAAATACATGTGTTTGGATGGTCGTCGCATTAACCAACTGAATTTGCCTGTATAATTTGGTGACAATACATTAAACAGTCTAGGAGGAGTTTAGGGAAAATTACAAATACTCTTGTTTTGACCTTGACCTCTGACTTTTAACTATTACAATATTTATGTGAAATTTGATATATATGATATATATGAGCCATAACACAGCCAGTTTTTCAAAAATGTAGTAATCTTTTTTAATATATAATAAAAGTTGACCTTTGACCTTGACCTGTGACCTTGACCTATATGTAAGAGTAAATTTTTGTTTGCATTGACATTGCCCGTGAAAATCAAATAAGAATGCATAATTTCATTAACCCTTATTTAGCGGCGAGCAACATAAGTCGAGTTAAATAAAGCTGGACTATGTGGCGGCGCTCGACATAACTCGAGTGGCAATTTCAGCACGTAATGTGGCTGAGAGAGAGAGACAAGTGGTGGCAGGAGACTAGCGAGCGTATGACTGCTCCAGACCACCGCGGCGAACCTACTGACACAAATCTCAGCTCCCTCCTCCCTCTCTCACTCGCTACATACTCAATTATGTACTGAAAGTACCGAATTACCTGCTTTTTGCACTCGCGTTGCACGGTTATTGCAAGAAAACTATCCATCATACAAGGATCGTTATGGTGTCATTCGAAAGCTCTGTTTATGCCCTTTCAGGGATAGGTACTTGTTTTACGTTCTGGGTCTTATTTAGGCATGAAAATGATCACGTAAACAGCCCTATTTTGGCTAAAAACACCCCGCTGTGCGGTACACATAAATAAACCGCATAGGCCGCTCGTAAGGTGTTAAAAGCCATTATTTTTTTTTATTTTTTTTTTCTATATTCCAACTACTCCCTCTCGGGCATAGGCTGATAGCCTTTACACTCTACCGCTGAACACGGTGAGGCCCGTGAGGTCTTGTTCCAGTCTAGGGAGTGTGTTACAACTGGGGCTACGAATAAAACAAGGGCACTTAATGATTGGACTAGTAATAGGGCACTATGCAACAACGGTACGCTAGATCCAAACCCTCGAACTTATATGCCGGCGAACAAAAACACCTATACCCTCCAGAGTTAATCTGCGATAACCCCTTAACTGGGCATAAATGTACTCTACTTCAGGCTAACCCACACTGGTATAGCCTGATAACAAACAAGATGCAAGTTACATTAAAATGCATAAAAGGGAAGCTATGGAAAGATCAATTAAATCACTGCAAGATTTAATACAATAAAAAGATGCTTCAATATAGTTACTCTAAACAACAATAAACTCTTCACTCCTATCTGAAAGAAAGTGAAGTATAGTCCTACAGCATAGACCTGGAAACTTCTGAAGAAAGTCTGATGATCATAAGATGCTCGTATCTAATCTTGAACTATATAAAGGCAGGAGGCAGGACACAACACGTGTAAACTGAATACACTAAAAGATAGGACATATAATGTTAACTGACATGAGAATACTATAAATGCGCAACGGTAGTAATGCTCGACACTAAAAGAAGTACTTCCTCATCAACGAAACAGTCTGCTATGGTTGTGCAACTCAACAACAACCTAGACTAATAAATGTTGTGAATAATAATGCGTACATATCAAAGAGCTTATATTAAATACTAACAAGTGTCTACTCAATTAATAATGTCTAGCTGGAATACTCTAGGTAAGGAACTGTGGATGAGCAAGAGATGCTCGTAGCCTAGCGATGTCCTTCAGACTGCATCCTTTAAGTTACGTTAATTGACTGGGGTTCTCTCTTGATAGATCCAGATCACAAGTATCTGGTTCTATCCTGGCGACCCTCAAAAGATAAGCAAAGAGGCAGCAAAGTGTGGAACTGGAACAGGCTAAAACCGTCAGTCAACACAATGCTGCGCTCGTAAAGAACGCAAGCGAAAAGACAACACAGGCTACCACAGGACCGGTCGAAATCGTGTAGGTATAAGCAAACCATACACACATCGGGGACAACGACTACAGTTACCTTATCCCAGTCTAGCATTAAATCAAAGAGCAGAAACACTAAATCAATAATGGAGACACACCCAGAGTTCTTAACCTCTACTAACTAAGAACCCTCAAACCTATTCTAAGTACATGTAAATATCTCAGAGGACGGCGCATGCAATACAATGGGCCGGCTATGGAAACCGTATGCAGAACCCAAGGGGATAAGTAATTGAATAAAGGTGAGGAGCAATGGAAAAGAAGTAGGTCAGAGAGAGAGACAGTGGTAAAGGGGGTGATCGGGAGAAAGTATGCAAAGGGATGTTAGAAGCATGCATGCCAAGCCTGTCTTGAGGAGAACAGCTCCTGTGGATCGCAGGAGCCCACGAAGGCGCGATGGTCGGCCAATCACAGGCCGGTACGTCACAAGGCAGCAGGCCCCTAGGACGCGCCAGGAACCACCAGCCAATCAAAGGCGAGGGAAAGCCCGCGCGAGCGGGAAAACTCCTCCGAGCGAGGCAGAACATACATACGCACGCACATATTACCACCTCGCTGCCTATATCTCTCTCTCTCCTTAACTCTTACACAATGCATCTTATATTCTATTAATGATATAAAATACTTCCCGTTGTTACAAACGAGAATAAAGAACACCACTGGACTGTCTGTGACAATGTGAGTACTATGAAAGAAAGAACAACATTCTCTGATAACTGTAGCCCATTTCGATGTCCCTGGCGGACGCTAGTGGCTAACGAGAGGCGATTCTGCCAACGCTGGTAGACGTCACACCCCGCCCAAGATATGGGGCGCTTAACATTAGGCGAGCACCATATCTGACAAGGCAGAATGCCGACAAGACCCGCCACACCTAGCCACTCCACCAGAAATGAAATGCAAAGCTCAATTCTTACATAAAACAACATTTTAGCATAAACAAAATCTTATAACCCCTCCCAAACATAATAGTATATTTTTAGCCTGCTATGCTCCCTGAGCAAGCTTCACAGAGCCCAGCCTACTAAGTGAAAGACAGGTTCAACTTAGGACTTTAGCTATAACATTGCAACTTACAATTAACTATCAAAAAGAAAGAGTTTTTATGTGATTTTTTTTATTTAATTTTTAATGTTGTTTTTGGCGGCTGCTCTACAGGGGCAAGCCTAATTTTTCTCCACTCTCAACACACACTGACTGAACGGCGAGGGTTCTCCTGCAAACATACCCTCCCATGACAAACAATCAGCCAAAACATTATGAGTGCCCGTAACATGCCACACATCCAACTTGTGTTCCGGCAGCAAAACAACACCTGACACTGATAAACTGCCCAGTTCATCACAAGACTGGCACTTCTCTTCGCTCTTTCTGGCAACGGGGCCTGCCAATAATCTTTCACTAGTTCTACCTTCGTGATGAGCGAGGCAACCCCGAAGCGGTCTATGGTGTCGTCAACTGGATAATGGATAGGCGTCTGTCAGGGATAATGCTTCCACACTCTTGCAATCACCATACACACGGATCTTGCCACTGAATTCAGGTTGCAAACTCACTGGCAACGACCACTCACGATATCCTTTATCCCTCAGACCCTTTTTCCACATGTCGTCTAGCTCTGTTTTCACGACAGGCTGTTGAGCAGGATTTATACGGTAGGGAACTTACTTGAGCCTTGCACTGTCTCCAGCCTCCATGTCGGATTCTACCCCGTACATCAGGCCTGGAGAAGCAACAAACATGCGGATGTACTGCCACAGCCTAGTAAGCAACATCTCTTGGCGCTCAGACACAAGAGGTTGCAACTTATCTCGAAGAACAACATGCCTCGTGCCCTCCCACAATCCAGCCGAGACCGCAGCTTCTAAACTAAAGTCTCCATCCTTCTCTCCAACTTCGTCCCTAGAACAGCCAGGTCATAAGAGGGACAATCAGTACCATCTGTGCAGTCACTCCCATAGTTCATAATTGCTAAGGCTTCCCCGCCTATACCGTACATGCGCACCCCCGCATTCCTTACGACTACATCTGCCTGCGCAGCATCACCGCCTTCAGCGACATGGCCAGATACAGTTGGTCTATGGTAGGGCTGTTGCATTCGACTAGAGCAGCATTGGGAGGCTATGCGACGACCGGGCACATCCACTCCACAGCCAACCTCACCAATCTGCTCAATGTCCTCCTTCTGACCACCACCTTTGGCAGCCATGGGTCGACCCTGGCCTGACAACCATGCCAAAGCCTCGTCGCCCACCTTGAACCACCGAAACAACGAGGTCAACGGTCGACTAACTCTCAAATGGCCTGCCAGCGGAACCTCGTGCCCCGCCTGAGTTGTGAGGCTTGGGTGCTCGGCACGACCAGTGGGGTATGAACCGAGCTGGGGCTGGAGCGCTGCACACTGCTGCTCAGGCAGGTGCTCTAGAGCTTCCACAGCCACCAGACTCGTGTCCCCCGCCCACTGCTCCGCCGAGACATGACAATCCCAACTCTCCTCCACCTGTGCCCCACTGCCTCCCTCTCCTTCTCCACCTTGGCCGCTGCAGACCAACGCAGGGACAGTAGGCTGCTCAGGTGGTTGCCTCACAAACTCCTTTAACAGGTTCACATGACATGTTTCCCCGTCCTCGTGTTCAATAGCCCTATTCCCACAACTCTCCTCCACCTGGGAACTACTCAGTCGCGGAGTGCCATCACGCCCAACCATGTCACTAGGGGTGACAAGTTCTGGGGCCACTCCGGAGCTCACCTCTGGGTCAAGTACTAAGTCGCTAAGAAGAGCCGCTGGGTCAAAACTCACAAAACTACTCCCAACTTTAGCTTTCTCCTTCCGACCATTCCTCCGCTGGTCTAGAGACTGAGGAATAGGCTGTGACACCTTAGATGCACAAGATCGGATGACAACACACGTCTTCTGCTGTGATTGACACCTCTCGACCAACTCCTGCCCCTCCCTACTCACGTCGACCGCCCTCTCGGCACCGACTAAGGGTGGAACCTCAGAAGCAGGTACCGCAAAGTCGTTGCCGAGAAGAAGGTCGACGCCCTCTACTGGTAGTTTCTCCATGATTCCAACATCCAACTCTCGTGTCACACCTTCAACCTCCAGCTCTACTCGAACCAACGGGTATGACCTTGTAGCATTAATACCCTGCACCACAACCACCCGTGCCGCGTTTATAGGTTTGCCTGTAAAGTTTTTCATCAGAGTCTGGGATGCACCTGTATCACGCAACAACTCCAACCCATGCTTGCAACCAGCCCATCTCACGCAGCCACGCCCTCTATGGTCGCAAAAAGCACCACGGACAGGTTTCGAGCCTTCCGGACACTCCTTCACTGTCTGTGCCCCCGCATCTGACATATCACCCCGGGTAAATGCAGAAGACCTCAGAGACACCCCAATGTTGCTAGCCAAAGACACAACTGCTGTAGGTTGGTTACTAGGGCAGGAACGTGCGAAATGCCCCTTGTTATGACACTTAAAATACTCTACTTCACCCTTGGACTTCCCCTGAGGTGGGGAAGGGCCCTGACCTTTCTTAACCCGGGAACTGCGGGGAGACTCTTAAGAGTTCCCCCGGCGGACTGCGGGGAGACTCTTAAGAGTCAGAGAAAAAAAAAATCAACTTTTGACATCGAATGTTTTTTTATTTTATTTATTTATTTATTTTATTTTATTTATTTTTTTTTGGCCCCTGGGCCATGCAAAATCTCAGTCCTCTACCTCCCCTCCTTCCCCACTTTCCTCCTCTCCTTCAGGTATCACCTATTTTCCCTGTTATTCCCTTATTCTGAGGTATATTTTCGTGCTAACATTAGAAATCCGGTTGCAGGGTGTGGTCATCACTGATAGCAAGCGAATGCAAGAGAGAGAGAGAGTATCGATCGACTGTGTCTCAGTGGCCTTGGGGGAAATTGGCGGGAATGCAGCTTGCCTCACCCATACATTATACAACTCGCGGGCTATATCTCCGATTTTGACCATCCAAACGCTGTTTTCACTCGTTTTATTGTTGTTTCAGGTTAATACCTTTATAATCAACCCATAATAGGTGCATATGGATAAGTATTAACACCTTAAGAGCGGCCTATGCGGTTTATTTATATGTACCGCCCAGCGGGGTGTTTTTAGCCAAAATAGGGCTGTTTACGTGATCATTTTCATGCCTAAATAAGACCCAGAACGTAAAACAAGTATCTATCCCTGAAAGGGCATAAACAGAGCTTTCGAATGACACCATAACGATCCTTTTATGATGGCTAGTTTTCTTGCAATAACCGTGCAACGCGAGTGCAAAAAGCATGTAATTAGCCACTTTCCCGATACAATTCCTTATATAGCGAGTGAGAGAGGGAGGAGGGAGCTGGGATTTGTGTCAGTATGTTCGCCGCGGTGGTCTGGAGCAGTCATACGCTCGCTACTCTCCTGCCACCACTTGTCTCTCTCTCTCAGCAACATTACGTGCTGAAATTGCCACTCGACCTATGTCGAGCGCCGCCACATAGTCCAGCTTTATTTAACTCGACTTATGTTGCTCGCCTCTAATTAAGGGTTAATGCTATTAATGGTACAATGAATATTTTAATGACGGAAACACCTCAAATACATGCGCACAGGGAGAGGTGTCTAATTACCCCCATGCGTACTTGTTAGGTTAAACGGGACGGATTTAGGTTTGTGATCAAAATTGGTATCATTGCTCTTACATTCGTTATTACATGTTGCATCACTGACTCAATGAAATCACTTGCAAATGAAAATACCCTTTTTGTCATCCATGCTGGTTCAAATGATGTCATGCGCACCAGATCCGAAGAGTTAATGGAGAACTATCGCAAGATGATCCAGCACTATAAAAACAAGTCAAGGAATATCATAATCTCAGGCATTCTCCCCAAGATCGACGCACCTGACAAATTCTACGACAAGGCCTTCAGCACAAATAGCCGACTAAAATATTTGTGTCAGAAGGAAGAAGTTGAATTCATCAACCTCTGGGACAACTTCTACAACCAGCCTACTCTGTTCCGCAAGGATGGCACTCATCTAAACCCTGTGGGTTCAGCACGCATGGGTCGTCTCCTACACAAAGCAGTCCGCAGCCATGGATCAAAAAACGCCATCCGAGAAGAAGCAGCAGTGACATAAATCATCCAACGCCAAGCAAAAAACAGAGGCAACCGAGGACCACCAGCGATAAGGACCGAAGACATCGAGGACCGAGGACAGCCATGAACATAAACGTAGATCTGACAAGAACCAAAAATATTATTAAAGAGCGTTCCGTGAGATCTAAATAACAAATTTAAAGGTTTTCTATGCAAACTCTCGTAGCATACGCAATAAATTTTCAGATTTAGAGGAGCTAGTGTTTACAGAAAATTATGATGTGATTGGCATAACAGAATCTTGGCTCAATACAGAAGATAGAGACTTTTTAGCAGAGTATTCACTTCTCGGTTATGTAATGTTTGAGAAAAGCCGAATAAATAGAAATGGAGGTGGCGTTTTACTTTATATCAAAGAAACTCTTAACCCTACCCTCTTGTCAAAACCTCAAATTGTGAACGTCGACACATCTTTTGTGCTAATAAAGAATAATAAAGGTACAAAAATAATACTTGCGTTAATATACAGACCTCCAGCTCAATCAGTGCAAACAGACCGAGAAATTTACAAACAAATTGCAGATGTAAGTAACTCACAAGATACCGTAATTTTTGGCGACTTTAATTTACCTGTGACCAAGTGGGGCGATACTCTTACTTCACACTCCGGACATGACTTGTATACAAACTTGCAAGAGAGTTCGCTTTATCAATTTGTTCGAACGCCGATCCGTGGTAATAATGTTCTTGACATTGTACTTGCAACAAAAGAAGAATTAATAGAGAATTTGAATGTTGGTGATGAATTCAGTAACAGCGACCATCGTACGATAACTTTCACTTTAAAGTTTACTAGTAACGAACCAAATAGTAGCATCGAAAAAGTCCCTAATTTCAAGAAAGCAAACTTCCATAAACTTAGAACTATGTTTAAAGAAACTGACTGGAGCTCTTTAATTAACAATAACGACATAAATAAATCTTGAAAGTTGTTCGAATCCACTTACCTAAAAGCAGTGCAAGACTGCATACCATCGAAAATACGGCGTCCAGGCCATAATAATAAGCCCAAATGGTGGAATAAAGATATTTCAAACTTCCTGCTTGCTAAAAAATTTGCTATAGATAGATTAACACCTTACGAGCGGCCTATGCGGTTTATTTATATGTACCGCCCAGCGGGGTGTTTTTAGCCAAAATAGGGCTGTTTACGTGATCATTTTCATGCCTAAATAAGACCCAGAACGTAAAACAAGTACCTATCCCTGAAAGGGCATAAACAGAGCTTTCGAATGACACCATAACGATCCTTTTATGATGGCTAGTTTTCTTGCAATAACCGTGCAACGCGAGTGCAAAAAGCATGTAATTAGCCACTTTCCCGATACAATTCCTTATATAGCGAGTGAGAGAGGGAGGAGGGAGCTGGGATTTGTGTCAGTATGTTCGCCGCGGTGGTCTGGAGCAGTCATACGCTCGCTACTCTCCTGCCACCACTTGTCTCTCTCTCTCAGCAACATTACGTGCTGAAATTGCCACTCGAGTTATGTCGAGCGCCACCACATAGTCCAGCTTTATTTAACTCGACTTATGTGGTGAGCCGCTAATTAAGGGTTAAAATCCTCACAAAATGACGAAGAACGGGTGAAATTTGTAGAGCTACGACGCAAAACCTAAAAGTTAATTAAGCAAAGTAAAAAGACCTTAGAGTTATATATTGCGAATCAAAGTAAAACAAACCCGAAAGAATTCTATAGTTATATCAGAAAGAAAAAAGTAGTTACTTCAACTGTTGGACCGTTAGTCGATGAAAATGGAGAATACACCAAAGACGAAGTACAAATGAGTAATGCTCTCAATACCTTCTTTGCATCAGTTTTTACAACAGAAGACCTCAGTGATATCCCTACACCATCGCCGATTCAGATTGATAATTCAGATGGTCTAAGCAATATCACCATTACAGAGAGAGAAGTATTGAATTGTTTAGATAAACTCAAGTTAATAAAACGCCTGGACCTGATACAATCTCGCCTAGAGTTCTAAAGGAAGCTAAGGATGAGCTCTCCAAACCACTGACATTACTATTCAATAAATCCTTGCAGTCTGGAATTATGCCTGATCAGTGGAAGATAGCCAACGTAACACCGATATTCAAAAAAGGCAGCAAATCCCTACCCAGTAACTATCGTCCAATTAGCTTAACCTCAGTTGTATGTAAAATGCTAGAAACGGTCATACGAGACAGACTCGTAAATCACTTAGAGGAAAATAACATACTTAAAGATACTCAACACGGCTTTCGTAAAAAACGTTCCTGTTTAACAAACCTCTTAGACTTCTTCCACGATATCCTCAACCTCTACGATGAGAGTAGAGCTGTAGATATTATATAACTTGATTTTCAAAAGGCCTTTGACAAAGTTCCCCACAAACGTTTACTGCTAAAACTAAAAGCGCATGGACTACAAGATGGTGTGTTGAAATGGATAGAAAATTGGCTCAGCGACAGAAAGCAAAGAGTAGTCATAAACGGTAAGGCATCTAAATGGACCAATGTAAGTAGCGGGGTACCCCAGGGATCCGTACTGGGACCAATTCTCTTTCTAATTTACATCAACGACATAGATGAGGGTCTCACCTGTACAATCTCTAAATTTGCTGACTATACAAAAATTGCAAATAGCGTACTCTCAAAAGAACAAGTTGACGATATGCAACACAATCTAGATAAATTGTCATGTTGGGCCCAAATTTGGCAAATGAGTTTCAATGCGGATAAATGTAAAGTACTACATATCGGATACCTAAATGAGAAAGCAAACTATTCGATGAATGGCACTCAGCTTAAAATTGTAAACAGAGAAACCGATCTGGGAGTAACAATATCGAGTAACCTAAAACCGAGTCAACAATGTTCAGAAGTTGTTAAGAAGGCAAACAAAATAATTGGCTTTATAGGCAGGTCATTTGAGCATAAATCCAAAGAAGTTATCCTAACCCTTTACAATTCCTTAGTCCGCCCTCTTCTGGAATACTGTGTTGAATCCTGGTGCCCTTATTACCAAAAAGATATAAACAAGCTAGAACGAGTTCAACGTAGAGTTACCAAAATTATACCTAGCCTAAAGAACAAACCATACGAAGAGCGTCTTAGAGAATTAAATCTATTTTCTTTAACCCAGCGCAGATTAAGAGGTGACTTAATTCAAGTGTTCAAAATCATCAAAGGCATCGACAATATGAACTGTAGTAAGTACTTCACTATCGACCAATCTAATTACACGCGGGGAAACGGTTGCAAAATTATTGGTAAATCTTTTAACTCGCACGAATCTAAGAATTTCTTCTTGAATCGAGTTGTCAACTTGTGGAATGGGCTTCCCCGAGACGTTATAGACTGCATCACCGTTGATTCATTTAAACTCCGCCTAGACAAATATCTCGCATCAAACCCGCGACTGACTACGTTTGTAAATGAATAACTTTATTTTATCCCCCCTCAGTTACTAACCCATCTGTCCCCTACTAACTTCCTAATCCTGCCACGGACATTAGTTCCAGGGCAGTAATTCCCTTTCCAATGTTCCCTTACCCACTCTAAACCACTGTGTGGACACTTGATCCTCAGTGTTTTGGAGGACAAGCAGCCTAGAAGGGTCACTAGGACTGTTGTTGCTTGATTTCCTTTGTACTCCTTTGTACTCGGGGGGGGTGGAGTGTTGCGCCCCTTGTTAACTGCATCGGTCCGTTGTGCAGATCCGCACCCACGAATCAGTGACATTCTCAGGTCAGCCAACTCAGCTGCCTTTTGTAGAGTTTTAGGCTGTTTCTCTTTGACGTTCAAAGTCAGGTCGCCGCCTGTGCACTTGAAAAATTGCTCTAGAAGGACTAACTGCTCAAGCTCCTCGAACGTCGTCACCTTCTCTGACCTCAGCCAATTTTTCAATGCATCAGACAGTTCCCGGGCATGTTCTAGAAAAGTGCACTCACGACCCTTCGTAACACCCCGAAACTTCAACCTATATGTCTCTGGTTGTAATTCGTACGCCCGCAGAACAGCTTCCTTCAGTACCTCATAATCGATGCAAGACTCCAAGGGCAACGCATCATATGCCTTGAGTCCTTTGCCAACCAATCTAGAGGAAACAAGGGCTGCCCACTTAACCTCGGGCCATTGGTGCTCCCGGCACTTCTTCTCAAAATGCAGGAAAATTTGGTGACACCCGACTCGTCAAATGCAGGGACTAACTTAAGAAGGTGCGATAAAGACTGATCAAGGCCTCGATTCTCAGAACCGAGACGCTGCCCTGTCTACTCCACCCGAGACTTCTCAAGATCTCTGTCTGCACAGTACTTCGTAGCCTCAACCTGAAGCTCAGAACCCGCTGCTGCCGCTGAATCTTAGCCATCTCAAACTGCTGCTTAGCCATCTCAAGCTGCTGCTGCTGCTCAGATTCATGCTTTTGTTGCTCAGCCTGCATTTTAGCCATCTCAAACTGGAAGAGCATATCTGCAGTTAAACCTTGAGGAGGAGGAGATGCAACAATTGGAGACCCACCCAGTGACAAACCACACTGTCAGTGACTATCGGCCAGCGGGAACGTACCTGGCTCCGGAGCCCGAGGGGGCGCCATGGTAGGAGTCGATCTCCACCCGAAGCCCCACGCACCCCGCCGAGCACACAGGCCACCAGGTCACCTCTCGTCATGCTGCTAGTGCCCACATGCCCCATGACCGTGGCCAAACACTGGAGACCATACCGATCAATCCCCGACACCCGGTCAACAGTAATAGGCATCTCCAGAAACTCCCTTGCATCCTCCTCACTAGTTATTACTCTAATGCCTTCTAACAAACCCCGCTGCTGCACCTCAGAATCTGCTTCCCGTACTGTGTCCTCACTGTGCATTGATCCGTCGTACGACATAGTGTCCACCGAAAATTCTCAACGTTTATAAAAAAAAGGAGTACCTAAACTCTCATGTAGCACTATTCACTCAAAAAAATGCTCGAAGACAACTCAAGTGCTATACTACGTTGCCAAAAAAAAAATCCACGTGTCCAAAATATTCCTCAAAAAACAAATGTCCAACAATCCTACAATTCTTTCTTAGATACTAGGCAAGGTCGCCATTTGTTACGACCGGGGCTACAAATAAAACAAGGGCACTTAATGATTGGACTAGTAATAGGGTACTGTGCAACAACGGTACGCTAGATCCAACCCCTCGAACTTATATGCCGGCGAACAAAAACACCTATACCCTCCAGAGTTAATCTGCGATAACGGGGTATCCTTAACTGGGCATAAATGTACTCTACTTCAGGCTAACCCACACTGGTATAGCCTGATAACAAACAAGATGCAAGTTACGTTAAAATGCATAAAAGGGAAGCTATGGAAAGATCAATTAAATCACTGCAAGATTTAATACAATAAAAAGATGCTTCAATATAGTTACTCTAAACAACAATAAACTCTTCACTCCTATCTGAAAGAAAGTGAAGTATAGTCCTACAGCATAGACCTGGCAACTTCTGAAGAAAATCTGATGCTCATAAGATGCTCGTATCTAATCTTGAACTATATAAAGGCAGGAGGCAGGACACAACACGTGTAAACTGAATACACTAAAAGATAGGACATATAATGTTAACTGACACGAGAATACTATAAATGCGCAACGGTAGTAATGCTCGACACTAAAAGAAGTACTTCCTCATCAACGAAACAGTCTGCTATGGTTGTGCAACTCAACAACAACCTAGACTAATAAATCCTGTGAATAATAATGCGTACATATCAAAGAGCTTATATTAAATACTAACAAGTGTCTACTCAATTAATAATGTCTAGCTGGAATACTCTAGGTAAGGAGCTGTGGTTGAGCAAGACAGGCTCATAGCCTAGCGATGTCCTTAAGACTGCATCCTTTAAGTTTCGTTAATTGACTGGGGTGCTCTCTTGATAGATCCAGATCACAAGTATCTGGTTCTATCCTGGCGACCCTCAAAAGATAAGTAAACAGTCAGCAAAGTGTGGAACTGGAACAGCCTAAAACCCTCAGTCAACACAATGCTGCACTCGTAAAGAACGTAAGCGAAAAGACAACACAGGCTACCACAGGACCGGTCGAAGTCGTGTAGGTATAAGCAAACCATACACACATCGGGGACAACGACTACAGTTACCTTATCCCAGTCTAGCATTAAATCAAAGAGCAGAAACACTAAATCAATAATGGAGACACACCCAGAATTCTTAACCTCTACTAACTAAGAACCCTCAAACCTATTCTAAGTACATGTAAATATCTCAGAGGACGGCGCATGCAATACAATGGGCCGGCTATGGAAACCGTATGCAGAACCCAAGGGGATAAGTAATTGAATAAAGGTGAGGAGCAATGGAAAAGAAGAAGGTCAGAGAGAGAGACAGTGGTAAAGGGGGTGATCGGGAGAGAGTATGCAAAGGGATGTTAGAAGCATGCACGCCAAGCCTGTCCTGAGGAGAACAGCTCCTGTGGACCGAAGGAGCCCACAAAGGCGCGATGGTCGGCCAATCACGGGCCGATACGTCACAAGGCAGCAGGCCCCTAGGACGCGCCAGGAACCACCAGCCAATCAAAGGCGAGGGAAAGCCTGCGCGATCGGGAAAACTCCTCCGAGCGAGGCAGAACATACATACGCACGCACATATTACCACCTCGCTGCCTATATCTCTCTCTCTCCTTAACTCTTACACAATGCATCTTATATTCTATTAATGATATAAAATACTTCCCGTTGTCACACACGAAAATAAAGACCAACATTGGACTGTCTGTGACAATGTGAGTACTATGAAAGAAAGAACAACATTCTCTGATAACTGTAGCCCATTTCGATGTCTCTGGCGGACGCTAGTGGCTAACGAGAGGCGATTCTGCCAACGCTGGTAGACGTCACAAGTGAGACATTCGAAGCACCTACTCATGACTCGAACCCAACTCCATCTCTGAAGCTGCTTCGCCCCCGCGCTTCACAGTCTCACTCCCCAGGCTCGGACGCTCACTCTCAGAACGCCACCTATTGAGCAATTAACTCACTAGGCATTGCCCCCTGTAGCATATTTTTAATATGGGAATATTCATACAGTGCTATTTAATCAGGGAACAATGAGGGTATTTTGTTTTGGCATTTCGGTGTGCTGTGGTAATGCACTGAAACGAGGTATAGCACAATTTCCATCCCAATAATATCTTCCCATTGATATATTGGGATTCGAACCCGGGTCCATTGGATTACAAAGGAGTACAAAGGAGTACAAAGGAAATCAAGCAACAACAGATATAGTGACCCTTCTAGGTTGCTTGTCCTCCAAAACAATAAGGATCAAGTGTCCAAACAGTGGTTTAGAGTGGGTAAGGGAACATTGGAAAGGGAATTACTGCCCTGGAACTAATGTCCGTGGCAGGATTAGGAAATTAGTAGGGGACAGATGGGTTAGTAACTGAGGGGGGGGATAAAATAAAGTTATTAATTTACAAACGCAGTCAGTCGCGGGTTTGATGCGAGATATTTGTCTAGGCGGAGTTTAAATGAATCAACGGTGATGCAGTCTATAACGTTTCGGGGAAGCCCATTCCACAAGTTGACAACTCGATTGAAGAAGAAATTCTTAGATTTGTGCGAGTTAAAAGATTTACCAATAATTTTGCAACCGTTTCCCCACATGTAATTAGATTGGTCTATAGTGAAGTACTTACTACAGTCCATATTGTCGATGCCTTTGATGATTTTGAACACTTGAATTAAGTGACCTCTTAATCTGCGCTGGGTTAAAGGAAATAGATTTAATTCTCTAAGACGCTCTTCGTATGGTTTGTTCTTTAGGCTAGGTATCATTTTGGTAACTCTACGTTGAACTCGTTCTAGCTTGTTTATATCTTTTTGGTAATAAGGGCACCAGGATTGAACGCAGTATTCCAGAAAAGGGCGGACTAAGGAATTGTAAAGGGTTAGGATAACTTCTTTGGATTTATGCTCAAATGACCTGCCTATAAAGCCAATGATTTTGTTTGCCTTCTTAACAACTTCTGAACATTGTTGACTCGGTTTTAGGTTACTCGATATTGTTACTCCCAGATCGGTTTCTCTGTTTACATTCTTAAGCTGAGTGCCATTCATCGAATAGTTTGCTTTCTCATTTAGGTATCCGATATGTCGTACTTTACATTTATCCGCATTGAAACTCATTTGCCAAATTTGGGCCCAACATGACAATTTATCTAGATTGTGTTGCATATCGTCAACTTGTTCTTTTGAGAGTACGCTATTTGCAATTTTTATATCGTCAGCAAATTTTGAGATTGTACAGGTGAGACCCTCATCTATGTCGTTGATGTAAATTAGAAAGAGAATTGGACCTAGTACCGATCCCTGGGGTACCCCGCTACTTACATTGGTCCATTTAGATGCCTTACCGTTTATGACTACTCTTTGCTTTCTGTCGCTGAGCCAATTTTCTATCCATTTCAACACACCGTCTTGTATTCCATGCGCTTTTAGTTTTAGCAGTAAACGTTTGTGGGGAACTTTGTCAAAGGTCTTTTGAAAATCAAGGTATATAATATCTACAGCTTTACTCTCATCGTAGAGGTTGAGGATATCGTGGAAGAAGTCTAAGAGGTTTGTTAAACAGGAACGTTTTTTACGAAAGCCGTGTTGAGTATCTTTAAGTATGTTATTTTCCTCTAAGTGATTTACGAGTCTGTCTCGTATGACCGTTTCTAGCATTTTACATACAACTGAGGTTAAGCTAATTGGACGATAGTTACTGGGTAGGGATTTGCTGCCTTTTTTTGAATATCGGTGTTACGTTGGCTAGCTTCCACTGATCAGGCATAATTCCAGACTGAAAGGATTTATTGAATAGTAATATCAGTGGTTTGGAGAGCTCATCCTTAGCTTCCTTTAGAACTCTAGGCGAGATTGTATCAGGTCCAGGCATTTTATTTACCTTGAGTTTATCTAAACAATTCAATACTTCTCTCTGTGTAACGGTGATATTGCTTAGAACATCTGAATTATCAATCTGAATCGGCGATGGTGTAGGGATATCACTGAGGTCTTCTGTTGTAAAAACTGATGCAAAGAAGGTATTGAGGGCATTACTCATTTGTACTTCGTCTTTGGTGTATTATCCATTTTCATCGACTAACGGTCCAACAGTTGAAGTAACTACTTTTTTCTTTCTGATATAACTATAGAATTCTTTCGGGTTTGTTTTACTTTGATTCGCAATATGTAACTCTAAGGTCTTTTTACTTTGCTTAATTAACTTTTTGGCTTTGCGTCGTAGCTCTACAAATTTCACCCGTTCTTCGTCATTTTGTGACGATTTTAATCTATCAATAGCAAACATTTTAGCAAGCAGGCAGTTTGAAATATCTTTATTCCACCATTTGGGCTTATTATTATGGCCTGGACGCCGTATTTTCGATGGTATGCAGTCTTACACTGCTTTTAGGTAAGTGGTTTCGAACAAATTCCAAGATGTATTTATGTCGTTATTGTTAATTAAAAAGCTCCAGTCAGTTTCTTTAAACATAACTCTAAGTTTATGGAAGTTTGCTTTCTTGAAATTAGGGACTTTTTCGATGCTACTATTTGGTTCGTTACTAGTAAACTTTAAAGTGAAAGTTATCGTACGATGGTCGCTGTTACTGAATTCATCACCAACATTCAAATTCTCTATTAATTCTTCTTTTGTTGCAAGTACAATGTCAAGAACGTTATTACCACGGGTCGGCGTTCGAACAAATTGATAAAGCGAACTCTCTTGCAAGTTCGTATACAAGTCATGTCCGGAGTGTAAAGTAAGAGTATCGCCCCACTTGGTCACAGGTAAATTAAAGTCGCCAAAAATTACGGTATCTTGTGAGTTACTTTCATCTGCAATTTGTTCGTAAATTTCTCGGTTAGTTTGCACTGATTGAGCTGGAGGTCTGTATATTAACGCAAGTATTATTTTTGT
The DNA here is from genome assembly GCA_032716605.1 of Paralithodes platypus. Classification (NCBI taxonomy): domain Eukaryota; kingdom Metazoa; phylum Arthropoda; class Malacostraca; order Decapoda; family Lithodidae; genus Paralithodes; species Paralithodes platypus. The sequence continues at coordinate 6,540,298 of CM064493.1, read as the reverse complement.
ACCTTTATTATTCTTTATTAGCACAAAAGATGTGTCGACATTCACAATTTGAGGTTTTGACAAGAGGGTAGGGTTAAGACTTTCTTTGATATAAAGTAAAACGCCACCTCCATTTCGATTTATTCGGCTTTTCTCAAACATTACATAACCGAGAAGTGAATACTCTGCTAAAAAGTCTCTATCTTCTGTATTGAGCCAAGATTCTGTTATGCCAATTACATCATAATTTTCTGTAAACACTAGCTCCTCTAAATCTGAAAATGTATTGCGTATGCTACGAGCGTTTGTATGAAAACCCTTTATATTTGTTATTTTAGAACTCACGGAACGCTCATTAATAATATTTTTGGTTCTTGTCGGATCTACATTTATGTTCATGGCTGTCCTCGGTCCTTGCTGTCTTCGGTCCTTATCGCTGGTGGTCCTCGGTTGCCTCTGTTTTTTGCTTGGCGTTGGATGATTTATGTCAGTGCTGCTTCTTCTCGGATGGCGTTTTTTGATCCATGGCTGCGGACTGTTTCGTGTAGGAGACGACCCATGCGTGCTGAACCCACAGGGTTTAGATGAGTGCCATCCTTGCGGAACAGAGTAGGCTGGTTGTAGAAGTTGACCCAGAGGTTGATGAATTCAACTTCTTCCCTCAGACACAAATATTTTAGTAGGCTATTTGTGCTGAAGGCCTTGTCGTAGAATTTGTCAGGTGCGTCGATCTTGGGGAGAATGCCTGAGATGATGATATTCCTTGACTTGTTTTTGTAGTGCTGGATCATCTTGCGATATTTCTCCATCAACTCTTCGGATCTGGTGCGCATGACGTCGTTTGAACCAGCATGGATGACAAAAAGGGTATTTTCATTTGCATCTTTTGTGGTATCTTCGAAGGCTTCCACAATATCGTCCAGTCCAGCTCCTGGGATGCAAAATCTTTTTCGTCGATTTGGGACTCTGTCGCAGAACTCTTCGACCTGTCCTCGTAGGATGGAATCCCCAACGAGCCTGGTCTCTTCTGGTTCGTCTTCCATCTCTACCAATATCTCAAATCTGTTTGACATTGTGACTGGTAGATGATACCTTTTCTGCGTTGGCCGTGCACCGTTCCTCACTGGTGTAAATCCAGAAACCTGTGGTGGCGGGACTCTGCATACAGGTCAGGGAGAGGAGTGGTTAGAACGTGGGCGAGGGGTTGGTACTGTTCGTGCTAGCAGGCTTCTTGCGCGAGGAGTGGGGGAGAGACTAAGGTCAACAGGCCGGCTGTCCTGGTTTGATGTCGGCTTAGGTACGTCAGAAGCTACTCCAGGTGTTGGATTGTTGGCAGATGACGTTGGGGCGGTGGTGGATGCTGGAGTTGAAACAATTGGAGTTAGTGATACTCCAACGTTGAGTGTTACAAACTCTTGGAGTGATTCCAGCTTCCTGGTGAGGGCGTTGATCTTGTTGTGGGCTTCATCCAATTTTGCTGTCAAATCCTCTCGTTGCTGGCAGAGTCGGCAGACTTGTGGATCGGCAGGAGCAAACATGGAAGCACCAAACCTACCGGCGCAGTTCGTACAGGCACGAGGCATGGTGACGATCACTTTCTTCAGATCACTTCACTCACTTAAAAACATTTAACTCACTTTAAAAACACTAAACTCACTTTAAAAACACTTATCTCACTTTAAAAACACTTCACTCCCTCAGGTCACTTCACTTACTTAAATAGGCCTAACCGAAAACAAAAAATTTGAAATACAAGTCCAGTGGCAAGACCACTCTGCCACACCTCCCCTAGTTAGTTTCATATATGTCAATAGAATAGTTGACCTTGACCTCTTACTTTATCTTGACCTTTATATGGCTCGACATTTATTATTTTCCTTTTCACTTAGAGTGCAACTATCTCACCAAATGTTGTGAAGTTTGCACGAAAAGTAAAGAAAATAGCATATTGACCTTTTATTTGACCTTGACCTTTCATATGGAATTGTATAGTTTCTTGTATGACCTTGGCCTAGGTATTCCGAATATACTGTACATGGTAAGACTAGTGAGAATCTAACAGTTAGTATAAGAAATACTAGTAGAAAACCTAGTTTTACCTTTGACCTTGATCTTTGACCTTACCCTTTAGAATATATATCTAAAATATGGGCAATACGATATCAAGGTTACCAGTAACTTGTATAGTGAAAATGAAGACATTTGAGAAAAAAAGTAAAATAAATAGTAAAACTTTACCTTTGACCTTGACCTGTGACCTGGACCTTTCTGTAAGAGTATTTGTTTTGTTTTCATTGACATTGCCCCGGAAATTCAAATAAGCATGCCTAATTTCATTAAACCCCATTATTTAGTTTCATATATATTAATAGAATAGTTGACCTTGACCTTTGACCTTTATCTTGACCTCTATGATATGTGTGTCCAAATGTATTATTTTCCTTTTCATTTAAAGTGCAACTATCTCACCAAATTTTGTGAAGTTTGCATGAAAAGTAAAGAAAATAGCATATTGACCTTTTATTTGACCTTGACCTGTGACTTTGACTTTTCATATGGAATTGTATAGTTTCTTGTATGACCTTGGCCTAGGTATTCCGAATATACATGTAAGCCTAGTGAGAATCTAACAGTTAGTTTAAGAAATACTATTGAAAAACATATTTTGACCTTTGACCTTACCCTTTATATTATGGTCAATATGATATATCAGTTACCAGTAACTTGTATTGTGAAAATGAAGACATTTGAGTAAGAAGTAGAACACATGAAATTTTGACCTTATATTTAACCTTGAACTTTGATCTTAACCTTTAAGCTAAATGGAAAATTTCTTTTTGTCTGACCTTCGCATTGACCAAATGGATATACCTGTGAAATTTGGTGAAAATCCATCAAACGGTCTAGGAGGAGTTTCCGGACAGACAGACGATGACAACGACGATGGACGACTACGACGACGACAGACAAGCTGACTGGTGGTGCACAGTATACGGGTGGGATATCTGTGCGCGATACCACTCTGCTTCACAGAGTTGATAATATTCATGTAACGGCCAGTGAATATTCATAACGTGCAACAGGACCCAGTCATTCAGTTAATTATGCTGCACATTAACTCAATCATTCTGGACATCAAAATGTTTACGAGGCAGTGAGGGGACGTATATTTAATGATGCTACTTTTCATGTTTTTTTTAGCATGCATTAATCGAGATCGATCGATATATATATATATATATACTGTATACAATGAGGTGACAGCACAGCCAATCTGGTAGGAGTCTATATATATCTTATTCTTCATTCATATATTTTGGGGAGGAAGTTATGGAAGGGGGGGGGGGGGAGCTCGGGAGTTTATTTTAACTCCAGGGCAAACTAAATAAACCTTGATAGAAAATAGCGGCAGCAATTAATACCCTCAATAACAATAATTTATCAACTATAATACCCACCAAAGCGCCGCACCAGATAGTGATATAAAAATATGAAGGCTCTCCGGTGTTCACTTAGGCTTTTTTTTTTCTTTCTCTCCTTTTCTCTCTTTCCCTGGCTTGTATCCATTCGGCCCCATTCAGCCAACTGTTTTAAGACGCTTATCCCCATCCAGGTACCGATTTCTTCCTGGCGAGCGATAGCCAGCCAGCATTGTATGGAGAAATCCGGTTTCGCCGGAGATTTTTTTTATCGAAAAATGTACAAATTTAGCTTGCTGTCAAAACTAAAAAATATATATGCTGGCTTGCTACCGCTCACCAGGAAAATATTGACACATGATGGGATTAAACGTCTTAAAACAGTAGGCTGAATGGGGCCGAATGGATACAAGCCAAAGAGAGAGGGAGAGAAAGAGAAAACAAAGCGAGGTGGGCTCCCTTGATATTAGTCTGTTGTGGACGGTAAAGTGCCATGTCTTCAGTTTCATTGCTTATCCCATTGAGTACCAGCGACGTGTGGTATCTTATATTCTAGCTATATTTAGACGATAGTGTGCAGCTTAGGAAGGCTCTGCAATAGTTAAAAGGGTTGGTTGAGATAGTTTGAAGCCTTATCATTGCCAGAGGTCCTTCCTAATCTGAACAAAACAAATCTAATAGTTGCCACAATAGAACGAAAAGGACGTATTATTATTAACCCTTAAAAAGCGGCTCACCACTTAAGTCGAGTTGAAAAAACTGGCAAAAAACGGGTGAAAAAAGGGTGGAAATCGAGTGAAAATGGGTGGGATAGTAATGATCCATACGTCCGACATCTGTGGCCTCCCGGCCCACACTAACTCCAGTTCCCCCACCGCGCATGAGGATGACAGTGTAACCAATAGTTCGCTAAAAGTGAGCAAGGTAGCAAAATCAGCTAAACTTCCATCTTCGAGGTAACACTGTCAGTGCTCCACGAGTGCTACGTAGCTGTATGTGGCGTCATTGTGTAGCGATTTCCACCTAGTTTTCGGCGCAATACAGTTCCTTTCATACTGATGGTTGATATAGCAGTCAGAACGGCCCAGAAAGGCCCAAAACGGCCACAGAGCACCCGCTAGAGGAGGGTTAAAGTAGATAAACCCTCCGCCAATCATGGAGCTCCCTTTTACTTACTTGCACAGCCAGCTGATTTTGACAGCTCACAACTACAACGTGCCACGCCACGCCCACCAGCCAATCAGCGGCCTCCATTATCGGAGTGCGAGGCTGGACTTATGACTCCACCTCAAAAGTCACTCTCTTTCTTTGCCCGAAGAGCTCCTTCTGATTATTCCTTAACTAATACCTCGGTGCCAGCCCTGTACTCCCGTAAGCCGCCAAAAGAGTGTTATAATCAGCTTCCTGGGACTTATTTTGAAGAAAAGAAAGAGGAGATGAAGCAAGCCAGAATCCAGAGCGAGCGTGTCATGGCGCGTGCCATTCAGCCAATCACAGCGCGGGAGAGCAGGAGGCCTGAGTATAAAGGTTGCCGCGCGCGGACTCCAGGGGTCACTCACCCCTCAGAGCCCACCGGGTTAACACACTGCAACCTACATGCTCTCTCTCGCCCGGGCACAAAGGAGAACTAGGATCCCACCTTTCCAGTTACCTTGCCCTCACCTAAAGTCACAACCCAGACCACCCCTGACCTCTCCTCACTTTCGCCCACTCGGAGGATGCACCATCAGTATCCTGCTGCCTGTCGTCACGTTGCTAGTCTGCACACATACAGTCAAGCACTTCAAGAGGGATGACAGAAGGTGGACGGAAGTGAGGACTTCCAGAAGAGCTACTGGCCAGCTCTGAGGTGGTAAAGCACAGTTCCAGACATACACACACCTGATTCAGCATACCAGAATATATTTGTTTAAGGACCCATATTGGGCCCGCATATAATAAAGAAAGAAAGAGAGAGTGGTTGACTAACCTGGTGGTTTCTATTAAAATTGATGTGTCCTTCTAGGACAAGACTAAAGGAAAAAGAATTTAGACTCACCCGAATATATAAAGATGATGATGTGTTCTTAATTAGTTATCTTTGTTAGCAACGGTGCCATGCCGAAAGAGTTATTAGATAGGATCTGATAGGAGAGATTAAAGATTAGAAAGAGTAAAAGTAAAGAGGGGAGGGAAAGAATACTTTTGTTAATAAATGAGGCAACCAGTAAGTTAAAGAGAAAAACAGTTGTTTAGTTGCCTAATAGATTAGCTATAGCTAGGGAAGGACACTAGTCCATATGAATCATTCATTAAGTTGTGTAAAAAGGAAACTGTGAAGGACACTAGTCCAACGAGAGTTGCGTTATTATTAAATCTAAAAGAGCTATTCCGTGTATGCGTTTGAAGCACGGTTCATCTTTTGTTAGAACAATTATTGATTAAGGTGCAAGTTAACATAGCATGTTTGTAATAGGGTTACTTGAGGGTAAATTCGGAAGGTGTCTTTTAGATAAAGATTGTAGGCCCATATGGTGGGGTAACTGGGTGACGGAACCCAATAGTGTCATTGAGATAAATAATGTAAACCTATATTGTGAAGTAACAGGGTAACGGAACCAAATAGTGTTATTGAGATAAAGATTATAAACCTAGATTGTGAAGTAACTGGGTGGTGGAACCCATATTATATGTGAGAGAGACCTTGTTACGACCAGGACTCGTATAAAACAAGGGCTCTTAATCATTGGACTAGAAAGGCACACAGCCACAACGGTAACACTAGATCCAACCCTCGAACTTATAATGCCGGCGCACAAAAACACCTATACCCTCCAGAGTTAAATCTGCAATAGCGGGGTATCCTCTAACTCGGTATAAATGCACTACTACTACAGGCTGATGATCTCTGATACAGCCTGATCACAACAACATACAATTACGTTAATAATGTATACAAGGAAAAAGATAGAGAGCTTAATTAAATCACTGGAATGATTTAATGCAAACAAGAAGAAGGTATAATTAAAGTTACTCTAAACAATAATAAACTGTCACTCCTATATTAAAGAAAGTGAATGAAAGTCCTAAAGCATCGAACAGGAATCTTCTGAAGAAAGTCTGATGCTGCTTAAGATGATCGAATCGGATTTTGAACTGTTATATAGAGCAGGAACAAGATAGGACAAGAGTAGGGACATACAGTGTTAACTGGCACGGGAATAACGATAAATGCACAATAGTATTATCTCCAACAACAAAAGAAGTACTTCCTCAGGCAACGCAAAAGCCTGCTCAGGTTGTGCAACTCAACAACAACCAAGGCTTACAATCAACGTGAATACAAATGTTGCATACATAACATAAGAGCTTATAATCCTAATCGGGTGTCTGCTAGGCGAAAAAAGTCTAGCTGGGATGTCGTAGGCTAGGAAACAATGGCTGAGCAAGCGGCTCGTAGCCTAGCGAGGTCCTTAAGACTGTACAGCCAAATTACGTTAAATGACGGGGTGCTCTCTTGAGAGATCCGGATCGCTAGTATCTGGTTCTCTCCTGGTGACCCTCTTCAAGTCAAAGCAAAACGAGTTAGCACAGTGTTGGGTGGCAGAGGCAAAAGCCCTCACTCGCAACACAGTGCTAAACTCACAAGGTACACAGTCAGAAAGACAACCTAGGCTTCCCACGCATCCGTTGTGATTGTACAAGTTCAACAAAACCTGGTACACATCGGAAATCACAACATCAATAGCCTCACCCCAGTCTAGCATTAAATAGCCCAGCAGACAACCAAGAAATAGGTAGGGAGACACCGCGAGTGTGTCGAACCTCTACAGACAAAATGTTAACCCCTCCAAAATGTCTAACTAAACATGAAATATCTGAGAGCTTCAGCATATAATACAATGGCCGATATATGAAATCGTGCAGAACCAAAGGGGAGTTAGGATGTTAAATAGATTAGAAGAATAAGAGGTAAGAAGTTGAGAGAGAGAGAAAGTGTTCTATAGGTGGAAGTCGGGGACAGAGGGCAAGGGAGATGTGAAGGTTATGCTGATCAAGCAAGCTCTGAGCAAGGAAGGTGTTATGCCCGGTCCAAATTGGAACGCGAGATATTCTTTGTACAATGAGCAGCTCTCTAACTGGATAGGTATACCTTAAACTTCAAATAAAGAGACAACCCGGCAGGATAGTAAGCACACAGGTAACAAGTTAACATGGGTTTTATTCAGTTTAACACCTGGTTCATGGAGGAGCAAGACATATATTTTATACCTGTAACCTGGAGATCATCAACAACAATAAGAATAATTAAGACATACAATAATCAGGTTATCAAGTAAGCAATAGGAGTCGGACAATGGGTCCGGACTCAAGGTAATAATAATACTCCTAGGATACAATTATAAGGTATCCCAAAATGGTGGAGGTACACCTCCTACCCAAATAGATCTCAGAGAGGATCTCAACAAAAGACAAGAGTGCAGTAATGGCAAATGCCGTCTGGATCATGCAATGATGTCCCCGGCATATAGTGACGTTAACTGACTCTAAAGCAATAATGGCCAAGTGGTCATCAACAATGAAGTGGGCTCGGAAAGGCTCACAAATGATATTAACCCTTATTTAGCGGCGAGCAACATAAGTCGAGTTAAATAAAGCTGGACTATGTGGCGGCGCTCGACATAGGTCGAGTGGCAATTTCAGCACGTAATGTGGCTGAGAGAGAGAGACAAGTGGTGGCAGGAGACTAGCGAGCGTATGACTGCTCCAGACCACCGCGGCGAACCTACTGACACAAATCTCAGCTCCCTCCTCCCTCTCTCACTCGCTACATACTCAATTATGTACTGAAAGTACCGAATTACCTGCTTTTTGCACTCGCGTTGCACGGTTATTGCAAGAAAACTATCCATCATACAAGGATCGTTATGGTGTCATTCGAAAGCTCTGTTTATGCCCTTTCAGGGATAGGTACTTGTTTTACGTTCTGGGTCTTATTTAGGCATGAAAATGATCACGTAAACAGCCCTATTTTGGCTAAAAACACCCCGCTGTGCGGTACACATAAATAAACCGCATAGGCCGCTCGTAAGGTGTTAATACTATAGGTGTGCTAGATCTCACCTGGCAAAGATTAATCCTTAACTCTAATTGTGTACTAGCAAGGTGCTGAAGGCTGAGGCAACAATCGTCGGGAGCTGAGATAGAGTGAAATCTATTCGAGTTATGAACCTGACAGAATGTTAAATGAATTAGGCTAGAAGTTATACAAAGGGACTAGATTACGTGTAAATATGTGTTTGTGTTTGATGCTATGGGTCTTATATAGGCACGCCCCCTCTGTCGGGCTATGGGAGACCAATAACCCGGGAAGGTGCATATATAAGGATCCCTTGATAGGTATGTATAATGGGTCCCGGCAAGTGGGCTAATTAACGTCAATTTAAGTAGGGAGAAGAAAGACCTCTCGCAAGACGTAATGTTAATGAGAACCCCTGAAGATAACTTCTCCCACAACCCTGAGTCAACTCTATACCCAGAAACGGTACAAAAGCACTTAAAGGAGAGCTGTAGTGAAGAGGAGGGCCCGTAGATCGAGGGAAGATCCAGTAGTCCGGAGGGCGGCTGGGTGTGATGACTCCGGAAGTTGGTCCAGGGGGGGGCGGCTGGGCGTGATGACTCCAGCTACTGGTCCAGGGTGAGTCACAAGATGGTTCCTTAGACCTTGGCGCCTACCACGGGACAACCGGGTTCCTCTTGCACTCCCACAGTGCAGTGATCCCCAAAGGATATGCTGGAGTTCTGCTACAAGGTTTGGGGGGTTAGGGTGACTAGCATAATGATCTATCTAGAGTGGCAAGCAGTCTAGATAGTGACATTATAGGTAGTCTAAGGGGGGTCAAGGTAAGTGTCTTCCTTCCTTGCTAGTTCGTGGAACTATCAGAACCATGTAGCAAAAAGAGAATCCAGAAAGGGGAGCCCAAAGTGGGTTGCCCAAAATTAGTCCTCTTCCTGATGGGGGGAACCCGATCTGGTAGATCTCAAGTTACTACACTATCCTCATAATCCCTTGAACAAAACAAGGTAGGAATCCTTTGGTACTTGGTTTGTGCACCGCATCGAAGGCCAGAAAGGGGGAGCCCAAAGTGGGTTGCCCAAGCTAGTCCTCTTCCTGATGGGGGGAACCCGACCTGGTAGATCTTCGATCACAGCACACAACTGACAAGTTGAACACCAGCTATCTCTGGCTGTTCTTACCCTGAACTAAATAATACCAAATGGCAATCTTAGTTCATGATGTCCAGGCTGGGTGAGTATAAGGCAATCTTCTTGCCCCTACTTAAGGCGCCCGGCTTGAGAGGATCAAGGGCGTTTGGCACATGGTGGTTATGTCCTTGTAGCTCTGGGGGTGGCGCGCCTGGACTCTGGCTGGCAGGAGTAGGGTTGGCTGCAGGTTTAGTGGCAGCTAGAGATGCGGTCTTATCATCCTGAGACCGCATCTCACTACCGTCTAGTAGAGAAAAGTCCCGACCCCGGGACTGGAGATGGTAATGTCTTGAAGTATTATCTTCGTAGACAGGGGTCAGGTGCTGGAGGAAGTGGTAATAAATGACTCCCTGGTTGTTAGGGGTGGCCATCTTGTCTCCGGTGAGGGTGAGGAGAGAAGAGGAGTCATAGTACCTCAAATGGTCGAGGAGTTGGTGAGGTGACTTGATCACTTTGGTGGAGTCCTTCCGCGCCAGGGTTATCATGTCAATCCGCATCTTGGTGGTGGTCGTCAGCGAGGGCGTTGTCGTGGCTGGAGGTGGATGGAGAGTGATGACAGAGAGCCTGGCTTGGCCCAGGTCATGAGGTTGTGCGGACGCCGAAGTACCAGGCTGGGGGGAGGAGCTTGGTGCGGACGCCGAAGTACCAGGCTGGGGGGAGGAGCTTGAAGACGCTTGATCCTTAACCTTTCTCGCTTTAGGCTGAGCCAGGGCTGGTTCCCATCTGGTGGGTGGCTTCACAGGTCTTCCACAGCGGGTATGAGAAGGCAGTCTGGGAAATGGGGGAGATGGAGTTGGAGGTGACATTGAGCGAAATTTGGATATTGTTTTTCGCCTGGGAAGTTGAGAAGGAGGGGAAATAGATTGAGGAGAAGGAGGTAGGGTTTTAGAGATAGGAGTAGGCGAGGTATTTTTAGGACGGAAGCTGGGGGTGATAGGCAAAATGGAGGGTATGTTGGTGAGTTGTGGTGACGAGGGGGGAAGACTAGATGTGGCAAGGTTAATTAAAGGTGATGGTTGAGAAGGAGGTTGCGGAGGTGAAACGAGAGGAGAGGAGATGTGAGAAGATTTGGGCTTAGGAATGCGGGAAGGGGTGAAGGTGACAGGAGGTGAAAGAGAAGAGGGGGAAGTTTGGGTTTGAGTAGAGAGAACAGGAGGAGGTCGATGTTTAGGAAGGTGAGAAGGGGTGAACTGGTTGAGGCGAGTGGGAAGGGTGACAGGAGGTTGCAGTACAGGAGAGTGAAGGGCAGGCAAAGGAGAATTGAGAGGGGGAGTGGAAAGAGGTGGAGGGAGAGGGACAGCATGGTTGAGAGGGACAGGTCCGGAAAGACAGGAAGTTTGAGGGTGAAGATTTGAAACAGGGGTACAGTCAACATCCTGATCAGGCTCAGCTACAACAGTAATATTCTTATTAATAGGTTGAAACCTTCTGACAAACCTATTCCTATAAGTGCGAGATTCCCCATGATAGTTAATTATGACCTGGAAACAGTTTGGGATCCTAAGGACCTCAAATGGACCCTTGTACCGTGGCTTCAGTTTGGAGGGTACAGGTAAGATGGCGACCATGACTAGGTCGCGTACTTGGTGAGGGTTGTTCTTGGGGGCTTCATCAGGCTGGAGATCTTGGGAAAACTGGAGCTGACGTAGGCGGTTCCTGAGGTGGACGAGGTTGGTATTTAGACCTGGTGAGGCCTCAGTAGGGGCAGCTAGGTGACGTAGTGGTATGAGGAGAGGTGGGCTCCCAAAAACCATCTCATGAGGGGTGATCCCGTTGTCTCTGGGGCAGGTGATTATTCCCCATTGTATGATGCGAATTTGGCTGGTCCAGTCCGATGAGTTCATCTGTTGGAGGCGTGTCCGGATTTGATTGGCGATGGTTCTATGAGATCGCTCGCAGATGGAGTTTCCTTTTGGCCAGTAGGGTAAAGAGTGGCTGATGTGAAATCCAAACATTTCGGAGATCTGCGTCCAAATTTGTCCGGTGAATTCAGGGGCATTGTCGGAGTGGATTGCCTGTGGCAATCCAAAATAGGGAAAGACATGTTGTAATAATGCCTCGGTGACGGCCATAGCAGTGTGTTCTCTGGCAGGGCAGGCGATCACGTATTTTGAGTACGTGTCCACGAAGGTGATGATGTAGCGGTATCCCCTGCCGTTTTGTAGAGGTCCCATGACGTCTACTGCCAAAAGTTGCCAGGGTTTAGAAGCGATGAGTTTGCCAGAAGGTCCTGGGGTGCGTGTTTGGTCTTTTCCCAGGGTGCAGGCATGGCAAGCTTCAGTGATTTTCTTGGCCGTGGTGTAGGGCCGAGGAGTCCAGTAGATGTTTTTGAACGTGTTCACCAACTTCTTTTGGCCTAGATGGATCCCGTTGTTGGTGTGCAAGGAAGACATCATTTGTTCAGCATCCTCAGGCCCTAGTACGATCTGACCTTCTGGGGTAAAGAGGGCGTCACCCCTTCTTTGTAAGAGGCCAAAAAGTCGGGTGGAGATCCAAGTTGGTTTGTCATTCCGGAGGTAGGCCTGGATGAGAGGGGGAGTGGTAGTAGGTGATGGTCGAGGTTCTTGGATGGCGTTGAGTTGTTCTGGTGCCAGTGGGAGCCGGGATAAGGCGTCTGCATTGGTATGGAGTTTTCCCGGCCTGTAGGAAATCTCAAAATCAAACTGCTCAAGTGATTCTCGCCAACGGACTGTTAGGGCATTCTTAGAGTCAGATTTCCTGAGCCATTGTAAGGCTTGGTGGTCAGTGATGATGGTGATCTTGACGCCAGCTAGGTAGGCCCGGAAGTGTTGGAGGGCCCAAACGATGCCTAAGCATTCTCTTTTAGTTACCGGGTAGTTGGTTTCTGCCGGGGTTAAGGTCCGACTGGCACAAGCAATGATGTGCTCTCGTCCTTCTCGATTTTGGGAGAGGACTGCACCGACGCCGAGAAGGGACACGTCGGTGTAGAGTCTAAAGGGTAGTTGGTAGTCCGGAAAAGAGACGACAGGGGAAGACATGAGTAGGTCCTTGAGGGAGGTGAAGGCTTGGAGACGGTCGGGGGTCCACACAAAAGGTTCTTCCTTCCTAGTTAAGTCGTGTAGAGGTCTGGCAATGGTGGCGAAATTCTTCACAAACCTCCGATAGTAGGAGGCAAGGCCTAGGAAAGCTCTTACTCCTTTTACTGACTTCGGGGGTTGGATCTCCTGGATGGCTTGGAGTTTCTTGGGGTCAGGTGCAAGTCCTTCTTCTGACACCAGATGTCCTAAGAATTGGACCTGATGTCGAGCCATGGTGCATTTAGTAGGCTTCAGCTTTAATCCGGCTTGTCGGATCCTCTGGAAAACTTGGCTGAGGCGTTGGAGGTGTTCTGCCCAGGTACGACCAAATACTATGATGTCGTCCAAGTACGCCAGACATGTTTCCCAAGTTAATCCCTGAAGTACGGATTCCATCAGTCGGGAGAAGGTGGCGGGACCGTTACATAATCCGAATGGCAGCACTGAGAACTCGTAAAGCTTCCCTTGGCTGGTGGAGAAAGCTGTTTTTTCTTGGTCGGTGGGGGCGACGGGGACGTGCCAGTATCCGGATTGCAGGTCCAGTGTGGAGAACCATCTGGCCCCTAAGAGGGAGTCTAGGGAGTCGTCGATGCGTGGTAGTGGGGTGGCATCTTTGATGGTGACATTGTTGAGTTGTCGGTAGTCGATGCAGAATCGAGATGACCCATCCTTCTTCTTGACCAGTACCACTGGAGAGGACCAAGGGCTAGTTGAGGGGTTGACGATGCCAGCTTCTAACATCTCTGCAACTTGCTTCTGTTCTTCTTGGCGCTGAAGGGGGTTCTTTCTTCGTATAGCCTGTCTGACTGGGGGTCCAACAGTGTGAATGTGGTGTTCTAGGACATGGGTGTGGCCTACATCTTGGGAGTTGGTGGCAAAGATGTCCTGGTATTCGGCCATTAACTGGCACAGATCGTCCTTTTGTTGAGGGGTGAGGTGAGTAGGAACGTCTGGGAGTGATGGAGTTGATGCAGGAATGGAGGTGGTGGTGTCGGTTGAAGGCTGGTCATCATAAGTCTCTAGTTCTCCGATGGTGAGACCCCTGGGTAGGGTGGTCAGAGATGTTGGCTATTCTTACTGCATTTTGTTTTAAAATGGCAGGAGCAGTGAGACAATCCCTGTCAAAAGGGCTCTGAAGAGAGGGAGTGTGAATGAGTTCTCCGTTGAGGGCTGGATGGATGGGTACCCAATGTTCATGATGTGGCAGCAAGGTGATGGGTTGAATGGTGATGGCCGATACAACACGGATGGCTTTCAAAGGTTGAGGAGGGTCATGGAGCGGTGTGGCAATCTTCGGAGTGGTGAGTCCTGGGGGTTTGGTGGAAAATAACAATCTTCTTTCAACACACTGGATAGTAGTGCGGAGGGCCGTGAGAAGGTCGAATCCCAGGTATCCGTCGTAGGTGGTTTCTTGGGAGGGAAATACCATGAAAGCGTGGTGATGGCCGTGGTTAGGTTGAGGGGTGGCCACATACAGTGGGGCCGTGATGCCAGTACTAGAAATAAGGTTGTCGTTGGCATCAATGAGGGTGGTGGACGAGTGTTGAATCGGTCCAAAAGTGTTGTGATGTCTCTGGTGGTAAGAGGAAAAAATACAGGATCTTGAAGCTCCGGTGTCGACAAGGAGTCGAGAGTTGACTCCCTGGATGGTCAGGTGGGTGTAAATGGGAGGCTTTATCATATCATAGCTGCCCCTATCTCGAGCCCCCGCCAGTTTGCAAGTTGGTGGGCGGGGGCGGTCTAAAAACCCGGTTTGATGACTTCCGGCTCGACTGTACTGTGGTCGTCCGGGTCACCAACCTCGTCGTAGTCCTCAGCTCCTGCGGTGCCATCTTCTAGGATGGTGGCAACTCTTCTGGAGGGTTTCAGCCAGGGAATCTGTCCCCAGAACAGTGGAACCCTCGAGCGTTTGGCCAGCAACTCGGCAAAAGACCTCTTCAACCCATTAATAGGGCACTGGGACCCGCAGGGCTTCCAGTCTCCAGGCTTGACTCTGGCCCATTCTTCCGGCTTGTCCTGGTTGCGGCTAGGGTGGTAGGTTGGTCCGGAATGAGGTCCTTGTGGCTTAGTGGGAGCTCGTTGGATACCCGCGATCTTTCCTTGCTCCTGGGATTTTTGCAGGGCCAGAATACGGCGTATGATAGGAAGGTCTGTATCATATCCGGCCGGTTCTGTGATGGCAAAGTGGTCCCGGACTGCACGCGGAAGGATCCTCATCAGGGTCCGGCGGACGTTCTCCTTCCTCTCTGCAGCTGTAGCCGTTGTGAATGCGGTGGAAGCCAGCCTGGTAAGCTTGCTGATGGTGGCGTCGAAGTCCCCGTCGTAGGTGATGGCGTGAAATTGCTGGTCGGCTATTACAGTACCTAAGACGGGGTTAATGGCAGTTTTAGTGTATGTTTCAAACTGTTCCCAGGTCATTCCGGGGTTCTCTTTTACATAACTGGAAACTAGGGCCATAGACCGCCCTAGCTTCATGACTACAGTATGTATTTTAGGAGCAACTTCATCTTTAAATATGATGTCAAGCACTGGCTTGACAACCTCTAAATAGGTGGCAATGTCAGTTTCCTCTGGTCTGAAAGGAATAATATCCAGTGCTTTCCCTGCCATCCTGACTACTTATCCCTGTCGTGATACTCTCAAAATATTTAAAGCAGGAAAAACCTGAAAGGCTACCTTCGAGAAAGAGACACCGCTGCCACCAGTGTTATGCCCGGTCCAAATTGGAACGCGAGATATTCTTTGTACAATGAGCAGCTCTCTAACTGGATAGGTATACCTTAAACTTAAAATAAAGAGACAACCCGGCAGGATAGTAAGCACACAGGTAACAAGTTAACATGGGTTTTATTCAGTTTAACACCTGGTTCATGGAGGAGCAAGACATATATTTTATACCTGTAACCTGGAGATCATCAACAACAATAAGAATAATTAAGACATACAATAATCAGGTTATCAAGTAAGCAATAGGAGTCGGACAATGGGTCCGGATTCAAGTTAATAATAATACTTCTAGGATACAATTATAAGGTATCCCAAAATGGTGGAGGTACACCTCCTACCCAAATAGATCTCAGAGAGGATCTCAACAAAAGACAAGAGTGCAGTAATGGCAAATGCCGTCTGGATCATGCAATGATGTCCCCGGCATATAGTGACGTTAACTGACTCTCAAGCAATAATGGCCAAGTTGTCATCAACAATGAAGTGGGCTCGGAAAGGCTCACAAATGATATTAATACTATAGGTGTGCTAGATCTCACCTGGCAAAGATTAATCCTTAACTCTAATTGTGTACTAGCAAGGTGCTGAAGGCTGAGGCAACAATCGTCGGGAGCTGAGATAGAGTGAAATCTATTCGAGTTATGAACCTGACAGAATGTTAAATGAATTAGGCTAGAAGTTATACAAAGGGACTAGATTACGTGTAAATATGTGTTTGTGTTTGATGCTATGGGTCTTATATAGGCACGCCCCCTCTGTCGGGCTATGGGAGACCAATAACCCGGGAAGGTGCATATATAAGGATCCCTTGATAGGTATGTATAATGGGTCCCGGCAAGTGGGCTAATTAACGTCAATTTAAGTAGGGAGAAGAAAGACCTCTCGCAAGACGTAATGTTAATGAGAACCCCTGAAGATAACTTCTACCACAACCCTGAGTCAACTCTATACCCAGAAACGGTACAAAAGCACTTAAAGGAGAGCTGTAGTGAAGAGGAGGGCCCGTAGATCGAGGGAAGATCCAGTAGTCCGGAGGGCGGCTGGGTGTGATGACTCCGGAAGTTGGTCCAGGGGGGGGCGGCTGGGCGTGATGACTCCAGCTACTGGTCCAGGGTGAGTCACAAGATGGTTCCTTAGACCTTGGCGCCTACCACGGGACAACCGGGTACCTCTTGCACTCCCACAGTGCAGTGATCCCCAAAGGATATGCTGGAGTTCTGCTACAAGGTTTGGGGGGTTAGGGTGACTAGCATAATGATCTACCTAGAGTGGCAAGCAGTCTAGATAGTGACATTATAGGTAGTCTAAGGGGGGTCAAGGTAAGTGTCTTCCTTCCTTGCTAGTTCGTGGAACTATCAGAACCATGTAGCAAAAAGAGAATCCAGAAAGGGGAGCCCAAAGTGGGTTGCCCAAAATTAGTCCTCTTCCTGATGGGGGGAACCCGATCTGGTAGATCTCAAGTTACTACACTATCCTCATAATCCCTTGAACAAAACAAGGTAGGAATCCTTTGGTACTTGGTTTGTGCACCGCATCGAAGGTCAGAAAGTGGGAGCCCAAAGTGGGTTGCCCAAGCTAGTCCTCTTCCTGATGGGGGGAACCTGACCTGGTAGATCTTCGATCACAGCACACAACTGACAAGTTGAACACCAGCTATCTCTGGCTGTTCTTACCCTGAACTAAATAATACCAAATGGCAATCTTAGTTCATGATGTCCAGGCTGGGTGAGTATAAGGCAATCTTCTTGCCCCTACTTAAGGCGCCCGGCTTGAGAGGATCAAGGGCGTTTGGCGCATGGTGGTTATGTCCTTGTAGCTCTGGGGGTGGCGTGCCTGGACTCTGGCTGGCAGGAGTAGGGTTGGCTGCAGGTTTAGTGGCAGCTAGAGATGCGGTCTTATCATCCTGAGACCGCATCTCAGAAGGCACAAAGGCAGCAAGGAGTGCGGGGGGACTACCTCCTGCTGCGGCAGGAGGGCGGCAAAGCGGCCAGCCACTCAGAGGGCCCGTCCGTGGCATGACGTCACCGAGACAACGCGTAACACTACGCGCACAACACTCTGCCTCCTGCACTTACTCACTCACACTCTTTAGCTGTATCATTCAGTCTTATACATTAAACTTATAACTGATGATATAAAATATAATGCATAGTCACAGACGAAAATAAAGACCACTTCTATACTGCCTGTGACATGACGATTCACAAGAAAGAAAGTATAACATTGTAGATAGACTGTAGCCCATTTCACTGCCCTGGCGAGCGCTAGTGGCTACCGGGAGGCGATTCTGCCAACGCTGGTAGGCGTCACAACCTTTAATCTCATTCGGTAATTTGTACGATTATACGTCCTTGTGGAGGTACTTGTGTAGTAACGACAGTTGTGTCAAAGGAGTAAATAGATTCTATGTATTGAGGAGATAGATTATATGTGTTATAGCCTTGGTATTGAGAAAGGATCCAGAAGGCTCAGTCAATGTGGGAAAACCTAAAGAGTAGAGGAAAGAATATCACTTTTGTTTTTTAGTTAGGCAAAGAGCAAATTGTTCATTAGGCCCTGGTCTCAATAAAAGACACAGCAGGGTTTTTTATTTCATTATTTAAGATTAATCACTACTAACGGGTCGTCGGATCGAAGCCGACTTGAGTCAATACCTGAATAGCGGGAATTCAGCTAGGGAGTAACGGGAACTTTAGGGGTCCAAAGTGCAACCTAGCATGAATCGACGTAATATTCAATCCGCGTCTTGAACTCATCTCGGCCCGAACCAAGAACCTATTATTAGAGTAGTTAGGAAGTCTGTTAAATAAAATATACGAACTTCTAAATGACTGTCGAATCATCCCCCGTAGTAGTAGCATAACAGATTTAGAATTAAATACTACAATTATGATTATGAAAACCTGGCATAATTATGATAGATAATGTATAGTAGTTTTATATTTGTTAAGGGAGCCCACCTCGCTTTATTTTTATCTTTCTCTCTCTCTCTCTTTGGCTTGTATCAAATCGGCCCCATTCAGCCAACTGTTAAAAGACGTTTACCCCCATCCAGGTGTTATTATATATATTTTTGTTTTGACAGGTAGTATTTGTAAATTTTTCGATAGAAAAATTTCTCCGGCGAAGCCGGATTTCTCTATACAATGCTGGCTCGCTATCGCTCGCCAGGACGAAATCGACACCTGGATGGGGATAAACGTCTTAAAACAGTTGGCTGAATTGGGCCGAATGGATACAAGCCAGAGAAAGAGAGAACAGGAGAGAAAGATAAAACAAGAGCAGGTGACCCCCCTTAATAAGAATCGATAAATAAGTTGGATTAACCGTCCGCTGTCATTAATAAGGCTTACGAGTGTGTTTGAGTAAGCAAGACCAGGTAAGGCTAAGTTTAAAATAAGGTAGCTGGTTCGATTATGCATAGTTGAATCGATTCAGAGTGTGAGTGAAGAGCCTTTGAGCAATATAAATAAGGGGGTCACCGTTTTT
Source organism: Paralithodes platypus (assembly GCA_032716605.1). Lineage (NCBI taxonomy): Eukaryota > Metazoa > Arthropoda > Malacostraca > Decapoda > Lithodidae > Paralithodes > Paralithodes platypus. Next base: position 6,521,400 of record CM064493.1, on the reverse strand, counting down.
TTTTTATCTTTCTCTCCTTATCTCTCTTCCCCTGGCTTGTATCCATTCGGCCCCATTCAGCCAACTGTTTTAAGACGTTTATCCCCATCCAGCTGTCGATTTCTTCCTGGCGAGCGATAGCGAGCCATCATTGTATGGAGATATCCGGCTTCGCCAGAGACATTTTCTATCGAAACATTTACAAATTTAACTTGCTGTCAAAACAAAAAATATATATGCTGGCTCGCTATCGCTCGCCAGGAAAATATTGAAACCTGGATGGGGGTAAACGTCTTAAAACAGTAGGCAGAATGGGGCCGAATGGATACAAGCCAAAGAGAGAGGGACAGAAAGAGAAAAACAAGCGAGGTGGGCTACCTTAAATAAAACTGGACATAGTTTGCCTTATTCGTTTATGTCGCTTTCAATCACTTATTGAATGAAAGTCAGAAGAATCATTGTCTACAAAATACTATATCTTATTGCTACTAATAAGTTAACCCCTTGACAATCACTGTAAGTTAACCCCTTGACAATCACTCTAAGTTAACCCCTTGACAATCACTCTAAGTTAACCCCTTGACAATCACTCTAAGTTAACCCCTTGACAATCACTCTAAGTTAACCCCTTGACAATCACTCTAAGTTAACTCCTTGATAATCACTCTAAGTTAACCCCTTGACAGTCACTCTAAGTTAACCCCTTGACAATCACTCTAAGTTAACCCCTTGACAATCACTCTAAGTTAACCCCTTGACAATCACTCTAAGTTAATCCCTTGACAGTCACTCTTAAGTTAACCCCTTGACAGTCACTCTAAGTTAACCCCTTGACATTCACTCTAAGTTAGCCCCTTGACAATCACTCTAAGTTAACCCCTTGACAATCACTCTAAGTTAACCCCTTGACAATAACTCTAAGTTAACCCCTTGACAGTCACTCAAAGTTAGCCCCTTGACAATCACTCTAAGTTAACCCCTTGACAATCACTCTAAGTTAAGCCCTTGACAACCACTATAAGTTAACCCCTTGACAATCACTCTAAGTTCACCCCTTACATTCAATCTAAATGAACCCCTTGACATTCACTCTAAGTTAGCCCCTTGACAATCACTCTAAGTTAAACCCTTGACAATCACTCTAAGTTAACCCCTTGACAGTCACTATAAGTTAACCCCATGACAAATCACTCTAAGTTAACCCCTTGACAATCACTCTAAGTTAACCCCTTGACAATCACTCTAAGTTAACCCCTTGACAATCACTCTAAGTTAACCCTTTGACATCACTCTAAGTTAACCCTTTGACAATCACTCTAAGTTAGCCCCTTGACAATCACTCTAAGTTAACCCCTTGACAATCACTCTAAGTTAAGCCCTTGACAATCACTATAATTTAACCCCTTGACAATCACTCTAAGTTAACCCCTTGACATTCACTCTAAATTAACCCCTTGACATTCACTCTAAGTTAGCCCCTTGACAATCACTCTAAGTTAACCCCTTGACAATCACTCTAAGTTAACCCCTTGACAATCACTCAAAGTTAACCCCTTGACAATCACTCTAAATTAACCCCTTGACATCACTCTAAGTTAACCCCTTGACAATCACTCTAAGTTAGCCCGTTGATAATCACTCTAAGTTAACCCCTTGACAATCACTCTAAGTTAACCCCTTGACAATCGCTCTAAGTTAACCCCTTGACATCCCTCTAAGTTAACCCCTTGACAATCACTCTAAGTTAGCCCCTTGACAATCACTCTAAGTTAACCCCTTGACAATCACTCTAAGTTAACCCCTTGACAGTCACTATAAGTTAACCCCATGACAAATCATTCTAAGTTAACCCCTTGACAAATCACTCTAAGTTAACCCCTTGACAATCACTCTAAGTTAACCCCTTGACAATCACTCTAAGTTAAACCCTTGACAATCACTCTAAGTTAACCCCTTGACATCACTCTAAGTTAACCCCTTGACAATCACAATAAGTTAGCCCCTTGACAATCACTCTAAGTTAACCCCTTGACAATCACTCTAAGTTAACCCCTTGACAGTCACTATAAGTTAACCCCATGACAAATCATTCTAAGTTAACCCCTTGACAAATCACTCTAAGTTAACCCCTTGACAATCACTCTAAGTTAACCCCTTGACAATCACTCTAAGTTAAACCCTTGACAATCACTCTAAGTTAACCCCTTGACATCACTCTAAGTTAACCCCTTGACAATCACTCTAAGTTAGCCCCTTGACAATCACTCTAAGTTAACCCCTTGACAATCACTCTAAGTTAACCCCTTGACAGTCACTATAAGTTAACCGCATGACAAATCACTCTAAGTTAACCCCTTGACAAATCACTCTAAGTTAACCCCATGACAAATAACTCTAAGTTAACCCCTTGACAAATCACTCTAAGTTAAGCCCTGTACTCCACACCGTTCACTAAACACTACTATGTGTTACTTGACCTCCTTGAACTCATTTGTATTCCCTTGGACTCCACACCCCTTCATAGCCTAATTATAGACTCAACACAGATTTATAATCTAGTTATATTCTTGTACACTCCTTTACTCAACATAGACTCCTGTTAAGTTTATAACCATATTATATATATTCAACGAGTTATTCTATATTCTAATAATATTGTAACCTGTTGTTTAATATATATTCAATACACCTATTAGCATTTTCGTATTGTATTCCTTAATTATTATTATCATTAAGTATCCACCAAACATACCAGGTTACAAAGAGAAGCATGACAAACTTTCTAATTTTGGGGTTTTGGGACTCTGAAAATGCTCAGATCCGAGACAGCTTTTGCCAGAACTTAGCTTGGATTTTCCAATGTTGGAGTTTTGTTGCTTATCATTATTTCAAATTCAAAGTTATTCCCATATAATCCACATTCTATCCCTCACCCAAACCTTGCTTTCCCAAGTTCTCCCTAAGAAAACATTGGCAGGATATTATAATTATAATTTGAATTAGGAATCAGAATGGCCATAATGTATGCTTACCTCACTCTCTAACGATGAAATACACCACAACATAGCTTTGAAATTGAAAAATAAATCGTCAGGTGCTTCACAGTATCAATGGTAGGAGACCAAGATGAATCACGGTCATTGCACAGCATGGTGATGTTAACTGTTTAAGGGAGCCCACCTCGCTTTTTTTATCTTTCTCTCCCTCTCTCTTTGGCTCGTATCCATTCGGCGCCATTCAGCCGACTGTTTCAAGATGTTTACCCCCATCCAGGTGTCAATATTTTCCTGGCGAGTGGGAGCGAGCCAGCATATATGTATTTTTGTATTGACAGCAAGCTAAATTTGTACATTTTTCGATAGAAAAATGTCTCTGGAGAAGCCGGATTTCTCCATACAATGTTGGCTCGCTATCGCTCGCCAGGAAGAAATCGACACCTGGATGGGGATAAACGTCTTAAAGCAGTTCGCTGAATGGGGCCGAATGGATACAAGCCAGGGAAATAGAAAAAAGGAGAGCAAGATAACGAAAGCCGGTGACCCCCCTTAAGGTCCACGTGGACAAGTGAACTGAGCGACTGATAAAATGTCCCTAGATAATGGCAGATAAATTCCCTTTCTGACACCAAATATCCCCTTTTATCTCATTTACTCACATAGGTTACATGGATTTACATTGATATACTTCTGTAAAATATTAAAGAAATATCCCCATACTAAAAGAAATTTCCCTAAATGTGGGAAATAGCTCCTTGACTCTGGGGTTGGGTGGAATGACGAATTGCATTATGGGTTGCAGGTATATTATTCCGCATCATAATATCAATATTTAAGGGAAAAATATAGAAAAATTAATAAATAAGACACAAAAAGTAGAGCAAATAATTGGAAGTCGTAAGTAACGACAAATCGTAGAATAGTAACTGAGTAAATAGTATAGTATACTGAGTAAAAAAAAGCGGGTATATTATTATTTCTTAAGTCAGGAAGAGACGTCAACCTTGGTAGATACATACGATAATTTTATCAAGTCAGTATTCAATGCACAAAATAAATACATCCCCAAAAGAAAATTTAGATCAACACAGAACCAACCCAAATGGATGAATAATAGACTATTAGATCTTCTAGGACAAAAGAGAGGAATATATAGAAAAATTAGAAAAGGCGAAATTCACCTACTTGCTTACTATCAGAATCTATCAAGACAGGTAAAAAAGGATATTAGGAAAGAAAAAAGAAATTATGAAATTAAGGTTGCCAATGACTCAAAAAATAATCCTAAAGCTTTTTACCAACTATATAAATCCAAGGTTAGAGATGTAATTGGTCCCCTTAAAACTTCGATAGGAGAAATGACAGAAAATGATTAGAAATGTGCAGTACATTAAATGGTCAATTTCTTTCCGTTTTCACTAATGAAAATTTGGCACAGTTTCCAGAAGTCCGTAAGGTATATAGCGATAGTATAGAAAATAGGTTAAGTACGGTTACTATAAGTAGAAATGATGTGCTTAAGGAAATTGACAGACTGAAACCTCATAAATCGCCTGGTCCTGATGAGGTATATGCTAGAGTATTAAAAGAATGTAGGGATGAGTTAAGTTACCCATTAACATTTTTATTTAACAAGTCATTGGAGACAGGTATAGTTCCAGAAGCTTGGAAGCTTGCAAACGTAGTTCCGATCTTCAAAAAAGGTGACAAATCAATAGCATCCAATTACCGTCCCATTAGTCTTACATCAATCATAGGAAAGCTACTAGAGTCAATTATTGCTAGTAAAATTAGAAACCACTTAGATACATTTAATTTAATAAATTCTTCTCAGCATGGATTCACTCAGGGACGTTCTTGCCTTACTAATTTGCTTAGTTTTTTCTCAGAGGTATATGAAGCAGTAGATAATGACAAGTCATATGATATAATATATTTAGATTTCAGTAAAGCTTTCGACAGAGTCCCCCACGAGAGATTGATGAGAAAGGTTGAGGCGCATGGAATAGGTGGGGCGTTGTTGGGATGGATTAGGTCATGGCTAATTGGTAGGAAGCAGAGAGTCAGCATAAATGGTACGAAGTCAGAATGGGGAGCAGTCAAAAGTGGTGTCCCCCAGGGATCTGTATTAGGTCCTCTGTTGTTTGTTATATACATAAATGACCTTGATTTAGGTATAACTAGTAGGATAAGTAAATTTGCAGACGATACCAAGATGGGGAGAACAATTGATTCAGATAGAGATATAGAGTGCCTCCAAAGGGATCTAGATACCTTACACGAATGGTCAGTAAATTGGCAGATGAAGTTTAACATTGACAAATGCAAGGTATTAAAGATAGGGAAGATGCATACAAATGTTAAATATAAACTAGCTAATGTGGAATTAGAAAACTCGAATTGTGAGAAAGATCTAGGTGTGTTTGTTAGCAATGATTTGAAGCCTAGACAACAGTGTATAAGCGTTCGAAACAAGGCAAACAGGATTCTCGGGTTCATCTCAAGGAGTGTGAGTAACAGAACTGCTGATGTTATCTTAAAACTTTACTTGTCATTAGTGAGACCCCATATGGATTATGCTGTTCAATTTTGGTGTCCTTATTACAGAATGGACATAGATTCATTGGAGAGAGTACAACGTAGAATGACAAAAATGATCCATAATATTAGAAATCTTCCGTATAAAGAAAGGTTGAAGAAATTAGGCTTACATTCGTTAGAGAGACGCAGAGTTAGAGGGGATATGATAGAGGTGTTCAAGTGGGTTAGTGGGATTAACAAAGGGGACATGACAAATGTACTAAAGCTCAGTGATAGCGAAAGAACTCGTACCAATGGTTTCAAATTAGATAAATTTCGTTTCAGAAAAGATATAGGCAAATATTGGTTTGGTAACAGAGTTGTAGATGGGTGGAATGGACTACCAAGTGCTATAGTGGGATTAAAAACGATAGGGAGCTTTAAGATAAAATTGGATAAGCATATGGACGAGAAGGGTTGGGTGTGAAGGGGGATCAGCAGGGTTGGGCCAATCAGCGCTCTGCAGACCCCCGTAATCCTGCGTTAATCTCTAACCGTTTTGGTAAGATGATCCTCAGGGTATTAGAGTGTTGAGCCTATAATTGGGCTTTGTAATTGGGGTTGTGTGGGACAGGGATCTGCCTTGCTTAGGCCAATCGGCTTTCTGCAGACTCCCATTTTCTTATGTTCTTATGTTCTTAAATTTATAATCTAGGCTGAAACTGAAATTGTAGTGACTTCATATTTGGGTAAGGTTAAAGATCAATTCTGATTGGCTAATGAACATCACACACTCAGTCAATGAGAGAAAGAACATATAACTAGTTTGTGTTGCGAGAAGAGTATAGTCCGCCCGAGATAAAAATACACAAAATATTGTAGACTGAGGGAAAATCGAATTTACACAATTTCAAAAGTGGCCTTTATCCGTGCAACTGTAAGGTCTCCTGAGTAAAGCGGGTATCACACGAGCACTAATCCGACCAACCAATTGACCAACCAACTTGCATCGGGACAATCGACGTTGGTAATAATTAGCACACGGCATATCATACTATCACCAACCAACTGCAGACGACAGTGTTCTCCTAGCTTCAAAACCTGCTTAAAGCGGGCGTCCCATACAGTACGTAAAGACCCGACAAGAGCCGATCTTTTCAAAATATTTGAATTTTTGCTAAATCGTCTGTGATCGAGTAAAGTCGTGTAAATCAATCGGCTCTACTCGAGTTGATCTGGAACTGGACGGGGTGCCCGCCGACAGGTCCGTGAAGTCGGCCAATAATTAGTGTATACGCTATTTTTCAGCCGACTGTTTTTGATGGTCGGGGAAAAAAAACGTTAAATTTTGGACGTGTTGCTGACGTATGTCGATCAGTTTTCAGACGTGCAGCAATCGTTTTTGACGTACAATAGTCGGGAAATAATCGGGCAAAATGTTCGAACAAGACTATAGTACGCTCGACATGACCATGACATGACAAACGGCCGACTAAAAACAGACAACCCAGTATGCCATACGGCCACAAGATGTTTGGAATCACGTCCACAACACGTCAAGCAGCCAACATCAGGTTGACTCACACGCCAGCGAACAGATAAATGCGACCAAATGTTCATGTTCACACGTGTTAATCGCGTTCAGTACAATCCTGTCAGTGACCCCTAGGCTGTCTGACATTGCAAACTTGGACCGCTACCTGGAGAATGCCGTCGCTGGGCCGCTGAGGGACTTCAATTATTAGTTTTTCTTTTCCCCCCTATCTCTATTTTCCTATCGGTTTTGTTTTATTAGTTTAAATTCACCAAATAGCATTTCTTTTCCCCCCTATATATCTCTATTTTCGTATCTGTTTTTTTGTACTTTTACAATAAAAAAAAAATTGTAATATGTTGTTTGCCATATCCTTGACCTAATGTAAGTTTAATTCATGTAAACGCTAAGATAACTCTGCACAAATATGACTTCAATTACCTAAATATTTATAGAAATGTTAGTACCAAATAATCCTACCATAATAACTCGTGCAACAAACAGAACAAACCAAGTACAGAAGGAATGAAATAAAATAATGATAAATAATGATAAATAAAATAATAATAATGAATATAAATACATGTCAGGGAAAATAAATAAATTAACGAAAATATAAGTTTGTTACAAATACCTAGAACAAATAGGAAATTTTTTGAGTGGCAAAATCAATTAGAAAAGAAATAGAAATTTGTAGAAATCTATAGAACAATTATGAACCATGTTGAGAGTGAAAATAAAATATAAAAGAGATGGAAATATATGGAAAAAATATGAAACATGTTGAGGGCAAAGCAAATGTTAAATAAAAATAAAAAAGGAGATACAAATATATAGAACAAATATGAAACACATGTTGAGAGGAAAAACAAAAATATAAGAGAGAAATATAAGAGATAGCAATATATGGAACAAATATTAAACATGTTGAGGGCAAAGCAAATGTTATAGAAAACTATAAAGGAGATAGAAATATTTAGAACAAATGTGAAACCTATGTTGAGAGGGAAAAGGAAATATAAGAGATAAATATAACAGAGATAGAAATCTATAGTGCTGGGCTCCATGGTGCAGATGCAAGGTTTGGTGGTTGACTGTGTGGGGGTCTACGGCCCCCGACCTTTATATAGGGTTGGGTACTTGGTCGTGCTTCTGTCGTAGGAGTCGACCCTGTCGGGTGACACACGTATGTATCGTGCGACACACTTGCGCAGCACATATGCTGCTCGTCTGGCAGACAGCTAACATCCTAACAACATCCAACTTAGCGTACTGTGAACGTGTTGCGCGGACGTGTGTGTCATACTGACATCGTAATAGGGTCACGAGTTAACGTGTGGTAGACGTAAATGTGTCGTGAGTGACGTGTGACTGACGTGTGAGTGACGTGTGAGTGACGTGCGGCTGTCCTTGTCTGGCGAGCCTCGTGTCAAACGTGTCGATTCGGCAAAAAGTTGTTAAATCGGCTAACATCGGCCGTTGTCGTGTCTTGACGTACTGTATGGGACGCGGCCTTAAAACACGCAATAATTTGTTATGTAATTGTAATAACTATACATAATCATATCTAATAAATGAAATTATAGAGGAAATGTAAAATTTAAATGTTAAATATCGCTTACGGGAGGTTAGTATTCAGAGTTTGAAAAATTGAAGAATTGCGCATCTACGGTTCCTTGGCCTATGTATTGCATTTTATAAGGTGTGTACATAATTTAATAGTCAAGGCCGTGGATGAGTAAACTAGTTTATTAGAATGACCACCTAACACTATTTACCAATCTGAATACATTGATAACTATGGCATTACAAAACCGAGTTCTCGGCGACGTAGACATGCTTTTTTTGGGGGGGGGAGAGGCTCGCATAGCCTACTCATGGAGTTTAAACTGATCGCGCAAAAACCCTGCCTATCTATATTATTTTGTAATAATCCTTTTACTACTGGTCGATCAAGAGCGTATTATGGTTACTAGGTCTACCAGAGGGACTACATGAAAACACACATGCTGATAACTCAAAGGCAGGGAATAATAATAATGCGATATTAGTCACTCCTTACATAGGGAATGCTTATAAAATATCAATGCCTTATAATTATTATGTAATATATATGGCTACATAGGGAATGCTTATAAAATATCAATGCCTTATAATTATTATGTAATATATACGGTATATTGTAAATATATATAAGACATAGCCTAACAATTACTCGGTTCTGTCTACATAACAAATGCATATATGAACTATAGCCTATAAGATGATGGTTACAGTGTGCATTCTTCTATGAAATGTTTGGTAGACTGCTAATTGCACATTTTAATAGAATAACGCTATGCATATTCATCTTATCTAGACTAATTTGTACCCAATGCTATAATTATATAATATCTATGTGGGGTTTAGTATCTTAATTTCTATTACATTAAATACAAACTAACCTAGAGAAACCTATCCCAGTTTTGGTAATCTATCCTGTAACGTACATTATACAATTACTATTACAACGTACACAATTTAAGTCAAACGAATGTATGTATAAAAATGAATGAAATAATATAACACTGTCATAATTATGATACATTTAAATTTATCTGCTGGTATTATGTAAAAGAAATGCAGCAGCGAATGAAGCCTATAGAGGCTGCATGTAGTAGGCTATATAGCCTAATAACAAGCAGTGCATTATGTAGGAAAATTCTGTATAGGAAGTCATTTAACGACATCTGCTGCAGATATAATATCATTATATATCACCATAACATGTCTCCAAGGTCACAAATAAAAAATAAAGCATTTATAATTTTAAATAAGACAGTTAAATATGGCAGTTGTGGCAATGTTTGCCGTCTTTCGTGATGTGACGAGTTTAATCATATTTTCCTGAACGTTTGTACTAGATATATTTATTTACGCTGTGTACTTCGCCAGACTAGGCATTATTTCGTTAAAGTGAAGACTGAATTGCTTAGCATAACATAATATATCGGTACATAGCAATGCTAACCGATTTATTTGACTACAGGTTGGCGACTTGGCCAACGGTTTTCGCTCACGACCGACGATAGTTGGTTGTTCCGATTGACGTCGGAGCAACACAATCTCAGCAACAGATTGTCCAGATTCCAGTTCGTTGGCCATATTAGTGCCCGTGTGATACCCGCTTAAGATAAGAAAAATAAATACAAATTAAATGCATGCGGTGGGAATCCCGTAATCGAGCAGTAGTGTAGAATGCCCATTTTTGTTGGCATTTTCTTTCATTTATTTTTGGGGTTTCATATTTTGTTTGGATGGGGCTGAGACATGGGCTCTGAAGAAAAAGGAGAAAAGAGGGCTGGATGTGATGGAGATGAGCTGCTTGAGGAGTATGTGTGGAGTTACTCGTAGAGACAGATTGAGGAATGAAGAGATACGTAGGAGAGTGGGGCAGCAGAACATTTGTCAGCCAGAGTGGACAGAAGGGTGCTGAGCTGGTATGGTCATGTTGAACGAATGGGAGATGAAAGGCTTACAAAGAGAATATGTGAGTCAGGTACAAGGGGAGATAGAAGGGCAGGAAGACCCCCATTGAGATGGAGAGACTGTGTAAGAAAGGCTTTGGATGATAGAGGAATTACTATAGATCAGGCAGGGGAAGTGGTGGTGGACAGGAGTGAATGGAGAATGCTTGTGAATAGTTGAGTGAACACGTGGTCATTTGGAGTAAGGGGTCGGGCGCAAGTTGGACTAGATAATAGTCCATCAGGCGCCTGGCCCGGGGAGACGATTAAAATGAAGGGTGTGCCTGGAAGTGTGGTGGGAGGGCTTGTGGCTTTGGCTCCGCTGCATGTCTGCCTGCCGAGATCGGAACCTCTCCGGGTGGTCAGGGGCCGGGGGAGTGCTGGAGCGACCTTGGTAACCCTGGTCTCTGGGTCTTCTCCTGGGTGACCTGGATGTGTGTGAGTTTGTGTTTTTTATCTGTGTTTATTTTTTGTTTTATGTTGTTTTTGTGTTTTCCCTGTTCTTGCTCTGTCTTGAGTCGGCTACCCCCAAAATGGGGATTGGGCCTGAGCATATAGATAGATAGATAGATAGATATTTTGTTTGTATTATGTCTTCACTGTTCTGGATTATTGATAGTAATTTACTTTCGGCAGCAATGACCTTTGCTATAGTAGTAGTAGTAGTAGTCGTTCCCTAGGTAGCCTGGCCGAATAGCCCCGAGTTACTAAGAAAGGCCACAGCCGAAACTGCGTTTTCCTACAAAGATCTCTATGAATGTACAGTGTGACGTTTACGTAAGTGGTTGTGTGCTATGCACGTATGTGGTGTTGTGTTACAACCTGGAAAAGTATCCAGGACGGACTCATCCAGCCTCTTCAGATAAACCAAGAGGGCTGGTTGGTGCCCACATCACAGCTTAGCTAGGGTGACTCTGTCCTCACGGGAAAGGAGGGTTTCTGAGGGATGTATTTCAAGGGGCCTTACATGTAGCTGAGTGTTGACTTTGAGGGACCTTTCCTGTTGCTATGCTGGAGTTTTCTATTCATTCATCAATATAATAAGGCTCTATGCTACTGTAAATATGATATTGTTTAATACACACCTTATAATTAATGACAGCATTTAGTAGTCAATCCTGCACTTACTTGTGATCAATTTAAGCGATCCTTCAATTACACGAGGGTGGGGGTTCCTGAACCTGACAGATTCCTTGTATGCAAGGTGGTCCCATTTACATGAATCGGGGATGGAAAGTGAAGGAAATCCGGTAAAAAACTCCACTTATGCGCCCTCCTTTGTTTCCAAGCTACCAACCTTTGGAATATATCCCTCTACGCTGTACCTTCATCTCCATTTTCCTTTCTGACGATTCCATATTTGCTGTTCTTTGTTCTGTCTTTACTGTACTTCCAGTCCTATCCACTCAAATGCCAAACAGCCTACTGAACCCTGCACTATTTAACCCCTACTGTACCCGAGGGTATTACAATAAATGTAACCGCCAGGCCAAAATGGCTTCAAAGTCAAGAGAGAGCATCCTCTCACCCTGAAAGTTGGACAGGTAATGAGCCAGCTCGCCCGTGGGACCTTAGATACACTCTGAGAAGTATTGCCAAGGTCTCAAAGCAGTGTTTACAAGTCTTGGTGCCAGGTACTGCTCGGTACAAGGACCGATTATTATGGACGTACGTCGTACGGCGCTGGTACTGGCGAGTGACTTTTTTACTTTCGGCCAACGTACGTCGCTGGTACAGAAGGGGTTAATTATATTCTATAGCATCCTTTCAGTCATTTCAAACCTCACATGAAGAGGTCATAGCTTATACCTATTTTTTGATCTGTCCACTATACTAATTGGGACAGAATAACCTTTTTGCTCTATCTATCTACTCTTCACAACCTTGCCACGACTGTTCCATACTCTTCAACCACACACAGGTCAACCCATCCTCTTTTCAGTTATTCTTGGGATCGACATTTCTTCTGACCTTTACTGGAAGAACCATATTACCAATTTTGCTAAATCAGCTTCACAGAAGATAGGTTTGCTCCATAGTCTTCATAGGTTCTTTAACCCATTGGCTGCGGGAGATGTTACCGAACGCCATGGCAATTTACAGTATTTTACAGACTTTTAAAGCCTCTAAAAGCCTGTAAAATAAAGTGCAAGGGAGCGGGAGCACGACAGGCCACACGTCCTTCTCTCAGCCAGCCAGCTGAGGCACTGAGGGCTCCGAGTCAGAGTCTCGTGAAATATACAGTGCTGCCAAAGGCAAAAGTAGCGAGACATTAGCGTGAATCGCTCATTTTAGAGAATGTCAGGTAGCGTTGGGGTGAACCCTGTGAGCTACGAAGCTCGTTTTGGTGTCATTGTGAAGCTATTTTCTTCTAGTTTTCTGCTGAATACATTTAATTTCATTCAGACACTTGCCTAATCAGTCAGGAGTGTCTGAATGAGCCCTAATATGGCGGAAATAGGCGGAATTACGCCCGCATCGTAAGTGTTAACCCAAGGAGCACGACGATTATAGGTTTGAATTGACCCATCCCTGGTGCGTAATTCCCGGCAAAATTAAGACTCTTGCAGAACACTATGAAAAGTACATCAACGTGTTGGAAACGTATTCTCACATCCCCATTTTTTTTTCATTATATAAAACAAAAAAAAAATCTGGTTGCAGTTTGGTTGAAATCAGAAATTGAAGTTGCTGGAGTGGGTAGGTCACTAAGAGGAAACACACGACTGGAGAAGGTGGAGGGGGGGGGGGGGATTTTCGTAATTTCCGTTGTATCTCCCATATACTGTATATTAATATTATTCAGCCACGTGTGCACTGTGCATGGCTTTGAGTTTCTAGCAACATGTGCATAATTAGGAACCAGAAAGTAGGTGTAAAGATTATTTTTACAAAGAATAGTCAAATAAACAATAGCGAGGCTGCAACTGGGAGGGTGAAGGAAATAAAAATGCACACATTTCACCATCCCCACCCATTCTCCTCCACTACTTGTAAAGTGCTTTTGCACAGTCCAATTGTGTGCCTCCAGAGTTCACTTTTTGAGTAGAAGAAAGTCTTATAGAATTTGCTAATTTTGGGGTTGGAGAGCTGGACAGAATATGAGTGGGATTGTGGTAAAAGGCAGGTGCTCCCACTCGCCATTAGGGAAGGGGTATGTACTGAGAGAGCTCTGAAGCACACTGATTTTTGTACTAGCAATAGAAGAGTGAAAGAGATGCAATATGCGACGTGTAAAAAAACATTGCAGGGAACTAGTAAGAGGAAGTGAGTTGAGGCAAAATGCTTTTGACTCTACTCTTACGATAAGTGTGATATGGGTGGAACCTCCCCACACATGTGAACAATACTCAATACATGAGCGCACTGTGCCCCTATACAGATGGAGAAGCGGTGCGGGGTTGAAGAACCCAGGGAGACGGTTGAGCACATCTAACTTTTGGGAAGCTGTTTTAGCAAGAGTGGTAATATGATCTGATGAAAAAGATACACCAAGAATATTGAGAAAAGATGAAGGGTTGATTTGTGTATTGTTGAAGAGTAATTGATAGTCTTGTGGAAGATTACAACGGGTAGATATAAGGAGAAATAGGGTCTTGGAGGCATTGAAAGTAATAAGATTTTCTCTGTCTTACTCAGAAATAATTGATAGATCAGAAGATATAGGCATGCTATGGCCTTGTCACGTGAGTTTTGAAGTGATTGCATGCTGGGTTGTTGTGAAAAAACTAGTTGAATACTGTAAGGTAGAGTAATCAGCATATGAGTGGATGGGACTAGAAGTACAGTTGAGGACATCATAAATAAATATTAAAAAGGTAATTGGAGACAGGACAGAACCCTGAGGAACACCGGAGTTGTTAGGTTGAAGAAGTGAGTGATGGCCATCCACAACTGCAGCTATAGAACGGTCAGAAAGGAAATTAGAGACAAAGGCACAGATAGAGGGATAGAAACCGAAAAAGGGTAGTTTGGAAATTAGAGATTTGTGCCAGGCTCTATCAAAGGCTTTCGATATGTCTACTAGCACAATAGAAAATACTCACCGAAGTCTCGAAGGGAGGATGACCAAGACTTAGTAATATAAGCAAGGAGATCACCAGTAGAGCGGACCTTAAAGAAACTATACTGGCGATCTGAAGGAAGATTATGGGAAGATAAATTAATGCTTAAGAAATTTGAATTAAGAATGTTTTGTTTTTATAAATTTAGATATGCAAGAAATGAGAGCAATTGGACGGTAGTTGGAGGGTTTAGAGTGGCCACCCTTCTTTGGGACAGGTAGAATGAGAGTAAACTTCCAGCAAAAAGGAAATACGTTAGATACGTTAGAAAAAAGACAAAGACGAAGGAGTTACCTAGGCAGCGAGTCAGCATAGAAGAACAGTTTTTTAGTACAACAGGAGGAACACCATCTGGTCCATATGCCTTCTTTGTATTAAGCCCTGAGTGGGCAAAAAGACATCCTGAAAAGAGATAATGATATTAGGCATGATTAAGTGCGAGGTGGTGGAGAGGGAGGCATAGCACCGGAATCTTCCAAGGTGGAGTTTTTCACGAAAATTTGAGTGAAGAGTGTGTGTATTATGTAATTGGATATCAAGAGTTGATGTCACAACGCCAGCCAGGGCCATCAGGCTGAGTGGGTTGCGAGCATAAACACAATATATACATTGTGTAAATATTCTATCATTCAGGAACTCCCAATGAAGGATAATTTACCAGCTGATAATTTACCCACCCTCGAAACTCACTTGAACAAACCCACTATAGTGGATGATTAGCCAATTGGGGATCGCTGACACCCTCCAAAATTCCAATCAAAATGTATAGTAAATCTTGTAGAAATACAAAGTATGAATTTCACGTGACTGGACACTGATATCCTTTTAATATCAAACTCAATCCGGTATCATGATCCAAGTACGCTCCATTTTTTCTCAAATATTAAAGAAATACATTTTGAAAGTTTATTGTATAATTTATTTCAACTAATTTGGTAAGAACATTTTACTGGTATACTGTATACAATTTGGAGAAATAGACTTGAGAAATAACTTACATGATTAAGTATCGCAACCTACTATTCTAAAGAAATAAGGACAGATTCGACATTACCCTTCGACCTCACTTTGTAACATTCTGGTCACTAGGAAGAACATAAAAATCACTAGATGGTACATTAGCTCTTCATTCTGAATTCCCTGTTCACCAGTCTCTAGTCTGAAACTGCACTGCCATACTCAGCGGGACAGCATGCCAGCCACGTCGCGAGTCCGACGTTCAAAAGGAAGGGAAGGAATCCAGTTACTGCCTTGGTACATTCATCCTGGTCGTAGACCCTACAGAGCATTTATGATTATACTCCCAATTCACGTACATTGAAAACTAAATATTTAGCAAAACATATCTATACCGGCATAAATCATAATACATTGCATTATTTATATATTCTTAGAGTCATAAATTAATTTGAGAGAACTTTCCATAAAGATATAAACCATAGCTGAGTTAGGCCTATTACTAATAAGCCTATTAAAATTCACTAAGTTTGAAGGTTATACTTAAGAATACCATACTCTAAAGATGTAATAAATATAAGCCATTATTAATATGTAAATCAACAAAATTAAACAAATCCTCTCAAGTACTTGTCCCAGCTTGTGGTCTCAAGTGTGTAATAACTCTGAACATAAACTTAATCTTCATATCTCAGAACAGACCCAGGATACTTGTGGCCTTCCAAAAACAATATGTCTTACATCTAACATGAGGGACAATGCAAGAACCACTTAATAAAGCACAAGAAAGCGTGACCATGGATTTAAATTTAAATGAATGATTAAGTAAACGAGTAATGACATCTTCTACTGGTTAAGGAATGGAAGGTAGAACGTAAACAACATTCTGACGCTTAATTCAAATTTACACTACTTCCGAAATCACTCGGCTCTCCAACAAAATCATATTTCTTGGTTATTTATGGCTTGAGAAAAAGTCTTATCATTGTTAATTTCCTACCATATAATATCTAATACTAAATTACAGGCATCACATTGACATTTGGTCCTATAATCCAAGGTTAAGAGATCTCTTAACCTTGCTATAGTCGACACTGAATTTCAATACGTATCCCACCTTTGCTGCGGTTTTTGAACGCCTTAGAAAATTGCGTTTCCATGAAACCTATCGTATTTTCACACAGCCTCTTGCTTTCTACAGGGGTACGGTACACACATGTATTGAATATTGTTCTCATGACTGTGTGGGTAGTTTCCACCCATACATAACTTCTCAAAAAGGCAAAAAATATAACATGATGCCCGGAGTTATATACCAACTATAAGAACTGGCTGGCTTTATCGTCAGCAGCAAGTAGTCTTTAATTATTTCATTGATCAACAATAGTAACAATAATCGTCTCCAAACATTAAATAAATCTGAATAGAAAACAATAAATTGCTACTAGTAACTATTTGATATCCTTGCTGTGTTTCATATACATTTAAATAAACGTCACATGTTATTTTTATATATTGATTCAGTACAATTCCTCTGCACTAAATATTTGTATGTTGTTCTTGAAAAAGGGGTTTATGAAACAATGTGTGTACGTACACTAGTGTTACTCTATTGATCACACATACGTATTCATAGATATATGCACAATAGTGATTATTTTGTAATGTAATTACATACAACAAAAACATACACATACTGTTTATTGTAAAGACAAGGACAATACAACATGTGTGAAAACTGCAATGAACAGGTGTAATTTTGGAAGATTAGTATGCCATGCATACTTAGAAGAAAACGTAAGGTTTAGTTTTCTTTAGTATACTTTCCATAAGTAACTCTTCTAACTGTTGCTTCTCATTCCAACTTGGTATACATATTATATATATATATATATATAGGCTATATATATATATATAAATATATATATATATATATATATATATATATATTGTTACGTATCTTGATCCTCAAGTGGTTAACTTGATGAATCTAGATAGCACAGAGATATATATTAAGGTATCAGTCAGCTGAAGGCAAAACAAAAGTAAAATCTAATAAAATAATTTCCTGTTGTTGCTTCATTTCCTTTTGGATCTTAGGACTTAGTATCCTTTATTGACTGATACTCTTTAATTATGAAAAATACTGAAACTAATTAAAGTCATGTAGTATTTATAAAGAATTATTATTTAACCGAAGCTTAGTAGGCTATGGTCATGAACCGAATAAGT
This sequence comes from Paralithodes platypus, assembly GCA_032716605.1. Taxonomy (NCBI): domain Eukaryota; kingdom Metazoa; phylum Arthropoda; class Malacostraca; order Decapoda; family Lithodidae; genus Paralithodes; species Paralithodes platypus. Next base: position 6,503,612 of record CM064493.1, on the reverse strand, counting down.
TATAGCTAAAGAAGGACTATTAATTTTATAAAAGTCTTGAAAGATAAATATTAAAGTAAGAATATTTCTGTCTCTTACCCTTTTTGAAATGAATAGATAGTTTTCTTATATGTCCTTTTAATTATATGTAATGTAATTATTCTTGGTTCTGGTCTTACGTTAATAGTATTATATTATTATTATCATCAGGATTAATATCAAAGTCACATAAAAAGTTAGATATATATTTAATAATTAGTTAAATGTATTTCTTAACCACGTAACATTGAGGTTTGATTATGAGTAAATAAAGTTACAGGATCGCTTCATAGATTCGATTCAGGTCTCACTCAAATAATATGAAAAGCAAAATATAATATTTTGAAGCAAAATAATGTTCTTCAGCTTAGGAAATCACTAGAAGTAATATTATCACAGCCATGTTAGTCTAAGGCGATATTACTAATACGAGACAATAGCATCACCGTACTAAGCACCGTTAACCCGTTGAGCCCCGGCTAGTTATAATATTTTGTTCACCCCAGTCCCAAGCCATTTTCACTTATTTTTTTTGTTTGCTAAAATGGAAGACAAGGATGAGAAATGAAAAAAAAAAAAAAAAATCACCTCTGACATTTTTTTTGGGGGGGGGGGGGCCGGTGGGGGGAGCTTCAAACAAATTTGTTGAGCCAAAATGGAAGAGAATGGTGAGAAATGAACACACAAATAAAAAAAAAACTCATTTCGGTCATTTGGGGGGCGGGGGGGGGGGGGGGGGGGGGGTTTCAATAGTTCGTCTCCCCCGCATGACCACCCGCCCGGGAGCACTAGGGTAAAAACTGAGTATGGCATTGTACGGCATACATCCTAAGGAGTATCTCACATAAATCTCAAGCCTCTAGCTCCCATACGACCGGAGTAATGAAGGTTCAAAGTGGCGGTAAACTAGGGGTGTAAACTATCCCCACTAAGCCCACCACCACCAGCCGCGCGGCTGTCTCGGCCCGCTCACACCTACTGGCCCGGCTCCCCCACACACTACGGTACCGCACCCTCCTATTCTCCCGCCATTTCCTACCTTACGAGCCACGTAAGTGTTTTTTATATGTCGGACGCACGTGATGCGTCGCTGGGAGTTGGTGATCAAAGACTGCCGACGCAACACGTGCGACGCTGGGTCTCAACGGGTTTAGCAATGTAAGCTTAATTAAAAGAAAATGAAAGAACTCGTAAGTATTAATCTAAAACAATAGTATCACTTTCATCATAACCCAATTACTTAAAGAGTTGCTTTAGTCCACAAGTTAGGCAACTAAAATAGTTAAGTACATAATAATAGCGTTAACGTTAATTCCCAATCAAATAGTTAAGCACATAATAGTAGCGTTAACGTCAATTCGCAATCAAATAGTTAAGTACATAAATAGTAGCGTTAACGTTAATTCCCAATCAAATAGTTAAACACATAATAGTAGCGTTAACGTTAATTCCCAATCAAATAGTTAAGCACATAATAGTAGCGTTAATGTTAATTCCCAATCAAATAGTTAAGCACATAATAGTAACGTTCACGTTAATTCCCAATCAAATAGTTAAGCACATAATAGTAGCGTTCACGTTAATTCCCAATCACATATCTCACTAACCAACATAACGTAAGTGTTTACACCGAACACACTTCACACACATTTATATAATCTGACTGACAGTCACAATCCCATTATAATACTTCACCCCGTCTTCCTCCAGCTGCAAGTTCACCTTCCCCAACTCCAAATGAGACTGATTTGAATGCCCACAACTCGGGTCTTATATACCAAACAATGATGGTGTAGGAACGAATCAGGAGGCGGGGGGTGGTGCCTACTCCAATCATAGCTCCTAGAGTCGCATAACAGGTGCCTGGTCCACTCACAGCTCCTGGCGTCGATCATACGTCATAGCATCGGTCATCGAGGTAGTTTGCAGGGTCCCCTATGACGCACGCAGGTGTGAAGGCTAGTTTGCAGGTATGCGGGCGAGCTAGTTTCCCCACTCGCTTGGTCGCTCGCTAGTCTGCTTCACCGTTTGGGTAGTTTGGCTTCTTCAACTCTAATTCTAACTCTTAAATTAACATACAGGGCTCCGTATGTCAGACCTCCCCCCTAGAAAAGAGTTTAAGGAGTATAGTACATAATATTAACACCTTACGAGCGGCCTATGCGGTTTATTTATATGTACCGCCCAGCGGGGTGTTTTTAGCCAAAATAGGGCTGTTTACGTGATTACGTTTCATGCCTAAATAAGACCCAGAACGTAAAACAAGTACCTATCCCTGAAAGGGCATAAACAGAGCTTTCGAATGACACCATAACGATCCTTTTATGATGGCTAGTTTTCTTGCAATAACCGTGCAACGCGAGTGCAAAAAGCATGTAATTCGGTACTTTCCCCATATAATTCAGTATGTAGCGAGTGAGAGAGGGAGGAGGGAGCTGAGATTCGTGTCAGTAGGTTCGCCGCGGTGGTCTGGAGCAGTCATACGCTCGCTAGTCTCCTGCCACCACTTGTCTCTCTCTCTCAGCAACATTACGTGCTGAAATTGCCACTCGACCTATGTCGAGCGCCGCCACATAGTCCAGCTTTATTTAACTCGACTTATGTGGTGAGCCGCTAATTAAGGGTTAAACATAATACATAAATAGATTCACCACCAGATTGGCAACAGCAAGATTATAATGAAGATATAATAAGGATATCACCCAAAGTAGGCAACGTCTCCAGGTCCCACATCAGAACATAGCCGGAACGTAGCTGGAGCGTTATTCGAACTGCAAGGCATCTCACAGCTGAAGGCTTAAAAGCGCACTACAAAAGCATGATATTTACCTCGCTACAAGGGAGAGCTAATTGCCAAAATCCTCTCATTAAATTAAACTTACTGCAGTATGAGGCCAACCTGGTAAATGCAATCTTTGATCCGTGGCAGTGGGTAGGTATCGTTCTTTGTGACAGAATTGACTTGCCTATAGTCCCTACAAAACCTATGGCTCCCATTTGGCTTTGGCACAAGTATGACCGGACTACTCCACTGGCTGAAGGCCCTTGTGATCAGCTGGTTTGAAAAAATGAAGTCAAGCTCGACCTGCAGTATACTCCTGCGTTGTGGTGAGACACGGTAGGGGGATAGTTGAATGGGAGTTGCATCCCCTACATCGATGTCGTGCAAGGCCAAAGAAGTGAGCCCTGGAGTATCACGGAACACACTGGGAGACTGAGATAAAACAGAGATTAGTTGGTTCGCTTGATCAGAGGGAACATGACATAGTTTAGATGGTAATTCCCTCCAAGCCACTGAATTATACTGAAAGTTGGATAGGCTACATGACAAGTCAAAGTCTGCATGGATACCTTCAGGCTCTGGAACAGTCTGTTGCGGGTCAGTAAGAGAACTGAAGACTTCGTCCGCACCAGGCTGTTCACAGGTCCTGACATTCACTGCCACAGTGGGAGAATCTGGAGGAGAGGAATCAGGGGACCTATGGTAGGGCTTCAACATATTTATATGGAATACTTGCGTGGGCTTTCTCCTGTCTGGGGTAGTTACTAGATAATCGGTAATGCTCACCCTCCGAATGATCTTATATGGGCCCCTGAACTTTGCAGATAAAGGTTGGCCAAAAAGGGGGAGCAGGACCAAAACCTCATCACCGGGCTTAAACTCCCTCTCACGGGCTTTTCTGTCATACCATTTCTTCATGGAGCTTTTAGCCACTGTCAAGTTTTGAGCGGCAAACTCACATGAGGATCTCAGCCGGGTTTTGAAATCTGAAACATACTTGAAGAGGTTTTGGTTCCCCTCCTGGCCAACTAGGCTATCCTGCAATAGTTGCAAAGGACCTCTTACCTGGTGACCGAAAACTAGCTCATTAGGGGAAAAACCCAGGGATTCAGTTGGAACCTCACGAGTAGCAAATAAAAGAAAAGGTACCCCCTTATCCCACTCAACTCCGGTCTCTGTACAATACTTACGTAACATTCCCTTTAATGTCTGATGATATCGTTTGAGAACCCCTCATCTCTCTGGGTGGTAGGTGCTAGACTTTACATGCTCGATACCCAACTCCTTCAGGGACTGCTGGAAAATGTTAGAGGTAAAATTAGTTCCTTGATCACTTTGAACCTCATGGGGGAAACCCATTCTGGTGAAGAATTTGAGCAGTTCCTTGATAACAGTTGGAGCAGAGGTAGTCCTTAACCCTTAATTAGCGGCGAGCAACATAAGTCGAGTTAAATAAAGCTGGACTATGTGGCGGCGCTCGACATAACTCGAGTGGCAATTTCAGCACGTAATGTGGCTGAGAGAGAGAGACAAGTGGTGGCAGGAGACTAGCGAGCGTATGACTGCTCCAGACCACCGCGGCGAACCTACTGACACAAATCTCAGCTCCCTCCTCCCTCTCTCACTCGCTACATACTCAATTATGTACTGAAAGTACCGAATTACCTGCTTTTTGCACTCGCGTTGCACGGTTATTGCAAGAAAACTATCCATCATACAAGGATCGTTATGGTGTCATTCGAAAGCTCTGTTTATGCCCTTTCAGGGATAGGTACTTGTTTTACGTTCTGGGTCTTATTTAGGCATGAAAATGATCACGTAAACAGCCCTATTTTGGCTAAAAACACCCCGCTGTGCGGTACACATAAATAAACCGCATAGGCCGCTCGTAAGGTGTTAAGGGTATAGCCTCTGAGTAGCGAGTTGCCATATCCATGATAGTTAATAAATAAATGTTACCTTGGGAAGTCTTAGGCAATGGGCCTACAATGTCCACTACCACCCGAGTAAAAGGATTCTCGAAAACGGGCAAGGGCACCAGAGGATGTACAGGTACCTTCTGATTGGGTTTTCCTGTCATCTGGCAAGTGTGACACTCTACAACACTCCACTACATCTGCACGCATTCCTGGCCAGTAAAAGTGGGCTCTGATTCTGTCTAGAGTTTTTCACACACCTAGGTGTCCTGCCAATGGTATACAATGTGCCATTTCCATGATATCTCTACGACAAGGTTTGGGGACTACTACTTGATGGATGTCCCAAGCCCCGTCATCGATTGGTCTGTGTGGCGGTCTCCATCTTCGCCACAATACTCCTCCTTTGAGGTAGAAACATTCACCACCCTCCTTCTCACATTCCTCTTCACTCACGGACCTGGCAGCTAACTCCTTGCATTCACTATCATCTCTCTGTAGCTCTACCAGGCCACTAGGACAATTTGGAGGGGTTTCATGGTCATCGTTAGGGTCAAGATGAGCCATAAAGGTGTCAGATAAATCCACCTCAGTCACATCATCAGGCACAGTTGGAGCGTTATTCACACTCTCATCATCCCTTTCATCAACTCTTACATTCGGTACATTTCTGTCTGAGGGAACTGCTACTTGAGACATTGAACGTGTGACAGCACAGACAGGGAAAACAGTTGGCAACTCCTTGTCGAGCTCACCGGTTAGTGGCTCGTTAACAGGGGAAAGTGACAAAATGGGGTCTGGTCGGACCTCACCTGCTACATCATTCCCCAAAAGGAGTGTTACCCCAGGCACAGGGATATCTTGGGACCTACACAAAGCTATGGTGGCCTCACCCTGTAGTAACTCACATTCAATTTCGCCTTTTACCAAGTGTGCATAAAACTGGCCTCCAGCACCTCTCATTACAACTGGTTCGCCAGGTGGGCACTCAGTATAAGGATTCACCATGAGGGTGCTAGTAGAACCTGTGTCTCTCAGAATTTTTACCTCATGCATACAACCATTTAATCTCACGTTGCCAAATGAAATAAAGGGACGGTAACTGTCCTGCACTGATGGTGAAATTATTATTGGCTTAACCCTAGTGGGTTGCACCACACATGCTACTACACCCCTGTCTAGATGGTTTACGTTAGCTGCTAGGTACTCCTTCTGTCGGGAGTCCTGCATTAAAGGAACTTTTGGTGCTAGGTACTCCTTCTGTCGGGAGTCCTGCAATTAAAGGAAAATTTGGTGCTAGGTACTCCTTCTGTCGGGAGTCCTGCATTACAGGCACATATGGAGTTTGAGATACGGCGGCAACTGTCTGCCCCGATCTCTCGGTTCTCTCCTTGGCCCAGCACTGATAAGCTAGGTGGCCTCTCTTGCCACAAAAAGTACATACTTTAGGGGATACGGGAACATTCCCTCTTTGAGCATTACTATTAGTTTGGGGCCCACCTCTGTTACCATTGCCCTGAGTCGCATTTTTAGTTGGGGGAACAATTCTATTTTGGCTAGCTGGGGAAGACGTTATAGGCTTGTGACTGGGTCTGTCAGATTTGTGATTGGGATACTTAAAATTAGAGCTAGAATTATCGTAGGGCTTCTTTCCACGAAATTTGTTGTTGAGCACGTATGTGTCAGCCATGTCAGCAGCGTCGGCAAGACAATCTACCTTTTTCCCCTTTAAATGATAGGATACAGAAGAATCAATTTTCCATAGGAAATTTTCTAACAGGACCAACTCCTTCAGATCGTTGTAGCTTGTGACTTTCTTACTCTTGACCCAATGATTGAAAGTTTTAGTCATGGTCCTGGCAAATACCTTATGGGTTTCTTCTACTTTCTTCTGGTTTTTACGGAAAGATTGCCTGTAAGCCTCAGGCTGCAATTGATAGGTTTTTAGGATAGCTTCTTTGAGATTGTCATAATCCTGCCTAACTTCTGCTACTTCTGACAAATACGTGGCTCGTGCCTGCCCTGTCAAAACGGTTTGTAACATAAAAGGCCATTGATCTCTTGTCCACTTCATACCTCCAGCAACTTCCTCAAACAAAACAAAGAAATCCTGCACATTATCCTCAGTGAAAGGTGGAATGACACTAGTCATAGTCAATCCCAGAGGGGGAGCAATTTCGGGAGCATTTGTATTGACATTTAGTTGAGCCGTACGATATTGATATTCACATTTTATGCTAGTTTCTTCGGTATTTGCTTTTATTCTGGCTAGTTCTAGTTCGACATTTAGTTTGGCTTGTTCTAGTTCGAATATTTGATCACCGGTCAAACCAGGTGGCAATTGTACATCAAGTTGGCTAGGTTTACTCGGGATCCCACCAACTGCTCCGTCACCCTCCCCGCCTTCTACAGGGAACAGGTGGGTTTTTATGGTCTGAGCCACCTCTAATTTAGACATGTTTGAGACAGTAAATTGGAGATGTGAGGCAAGCACTTTCAGTTCGGATTTTGACAGACAGTCAATATCAGGGGCTGTGGATACTGATTCTATGAAAACTCGAGCATCTTAGTCATTAATTAGTTGAGGCATGATTAATATTAGTTTTTTAAGTAGTGAAACGTTAATGAAACTGAGTGAAACTGTATGAAACGAATCCTGGCAAGGTCGCCACTCTTCTGTTATGTATCTTGATCCTCAAGTGGTTAACTTGATGAATCTAGATAGCACAGAGATATATATTAATGTATCAGTCAGCTGAAGGCAAAACAAAAGTAAAATCTAATAAAATCATTTCCTGTTGTTGCTTCCTTTCTTTTTGGATCTTAGGACTTAGTATCCTTTATTGACTGATACTCTTTAATTATGAAAAATACTGAAACTAATTAAAGTCATGTAGTATTTATAAAGAATTATTATTTAAGCGAAGCTTAGTAGGCTATGGTCATGAACCGAATAAGTTATAGCTAAAGAAGGACTATTAATTTTATAAAAGTCTTGAAAGATAAATATTAAAGTAAGAATATTTCCGTCTCTTACCCTTTTTGAAATGAATAGATAGTTTTCTTATATGTCCTTTCAATTATATTTAATGTAATTATTCTTGGTTCTGGTCTTACGTTAATAGTATTATATTATTATTATCATCAGGATAAAGTCACATAAAAAGTTAGATATATATTTAATAATTAGTTAAATGTATTTCTTAACCACGTAACATTGAGGTTTGATTATGAGTAAATAAAGTTAAAGGATCGCTTCATAGATTCGATTCAAGTCTCACTCAAATAATATGAAAAGCAAAATATAATATTTTGAAGCAAAAGAATTTTCTTCAGCTTAGGAAATCACTAGAAGTAATATTATCACAGCCATGTTAGTCTAAGGCGATATTACAAATACGAGACAATAGCATCACCGTACTAAGCACCGTTAAGCAATGTAAGCTTAATTAAAAGAAAATGAAAGAACTCGTAAGTATTAATCTAAAACAATAGTATCACTTTCATCATAACCCAATTACTTAAAGAGTTGCTTTAGTCCACAAGTTAGGCAACTAAAATAGTTAAGTACATAATAATAGCGTTAACGTTAATTCCCAATCAAATAATTAAGCACATAATAGTAGCGTTAACGTCAATTCGCAATCAAATAGTTAAGTACATAAATAGTAGCGTTAACGTTAATTCCCAATCAAATAGTTAAGCACATAATAGTAGCGTTCACGTTAACTCCCAATCAAATAGTTAAGCACATAATAGTAGCGTTCACGTTAATTCCCAATCACATATCTCACTAACCAACATAACGTAAGTGTTTACACCGAACACACTTCACACACATTTATATAATCTGACTGACAGTCACAATCCCATTATAATACTTCACCCCGTCGTCCTCCAGCTGCAAGTTCACTTTCCCCAACTCCAAATGAGACTGATTTGAATGCCCACAACTCGGGTCTTATATACCAAACAATGATGGTGTAGGAACGAATCAGGAGGCGGGGGGTGGTGCCTACTCCAATCATAGCTCCTAGAGTCGCATAACAGGTGCCTGGTCCACTCACAGCTCCTGGCGTCGATCATACGTCATAGCATCGGTCATCGAGGTAGTTTGCAGGGTCCCCTATGACGCACGCAGGTGTGAAGGCTAGTTTGCAGGTATGCGGGCGAGCTAGTTTCCCCACTCGCTTGGTCGCTCGCTAGTCTGCTTCACCGTTTGGGTAGTTTGGCTCCTTCAACTCTAATTCTAACTCTTAAATTAACATACAGGGCTCCGTATGTCAGAATATATATATATATATATATATATATATATATATATATATATATATATATATATATATATATATATACATATAAATATATATATATATCTATATATATCCCGATATATATATATATATATATATATATATATATATATATATATATATATATATATATATATATATATATATTATATATACTGTATATACATATATTACATTCATATAGGCCTACACTATTCTATCACGTTCGCGGTTTATATTTTTATTTGTTTTATATGACGGATTATGTCCTCATAATCCATGATAATTGTTTTTCATATGTAGGATATGTTGGTGTCTGCATGGCCTTCAGCCACATTGTTTCCGAGTGTTGGGGCTTGTACTGAAAGGTAAATACAAAATGCAGGGTGTCCTATGGTGCAGTGGTTGACAAGCTCTTCAGCTACCACCAAAAGAAACACTGTTGATTCCCAGGAAGGTTATTTATTATAGTTGAACATTCTCCTGGCACCTGCCTCTTTCATCCTAGCAGTACAATAAGTAGTGGCAAGGTCTATCCCCCATGTTTATATAAAAATACAATTTTTTTTTTTTTTTTTTTAATACTTTGAATTGCCATTGAAAATAATTCGTCTGCTGCAGTAGGCTACTGTGAGTACAGGATTTTGTATCAGCTATCCCTTGAGGCATTGATATGGAGACATGGAGGGTGGGTGCGTGTTTAGTCAAGACCTCCAACTTATAAGGACTGAAGGTTCTTCCGTGACGTCACAACCAGGAGGTACACGGGCGCTCATTTATCAAAATGTTAAACAGATTTATAAAACCAGAAATGAGGGTGTAAAATCTGTGACACAAATGATGAATACAGTGTAGGCTGAACATTTTACAATTTACAATTTACAATTTACTGTACCAAGCACATGCTGTAGATATTTTGGCATATAAAGCCAGACAGCCCTTGTTGACTTCTCTGAGCTTCATCTTTTAAATATAATGAATGGCAATGAGTACTAAAGCTGTTCCTGATAAAGAAACGTGATACAGTAGGGTAATTATGAACTATGGTATCATTTATATCAACATTTTGCTGTTTCATAAAGACTGACTGTCTATTTTAATTTTATTAATTTTATTAATTTATTTGCTGCTGTCATTATTAAGCAAAAACAAATACGTATATTATCTAGTCATACGTCAATAACAAAACAAAAAACAGTATGCAAGAGATGGTTACGACATATATTTCCATACTAAGTAGCCTCTGTATAATAATTGGCTTGTTTAAGAAATCTACACAATATCGCGATCTAGACGGAGGTTGTCATTAATTTTATAGAAAATGTACACTTTTAAATTATTATATATTACTATAAGCTACTCTATGTATCAATATTTCGCATTATTCTGAACACTTATACATACTACAGGACAAATTTACTTAGACATGGTTTATTATATTACCAAAAAGTATGTAAGCACAAAAAAGTAACAGTATATAATATATATATATATGAAATAACAAAGAAAGTAACAGTATGTAATATATATATGAAATAACAAAGAAAGTAACAGTATATAATATATATGAAATAACAAAGAAAGTAACAGTATATAATATATATATGAAATAACAAAGAAAGTAACAGTATATAATATATATATGAAATAACAAAGAAAGTAACAGTATATAATATATATATGAAATAACAAAGAAAGTAACAGTATATAATATATATATGAAATAACAAAGAAAGTAACAGTATATAATATATATATGAAATAACAAAGAAAGTAACAGTATATAATATATATGAAATAACAAAGAAAGTAACAGTATATAATATATATATGAAATAACAAAGAAAGTAACAGTATATAATATATATATATGAAATAACAAAGAAAGTAACAGTATATAATATATATATGAAATAACAAAGAAAGTAACAGTATATAATATATATATGAAATAACAAAGAAAGTAACAGTATATAATATATATATGAAATAACAAAGAAAGTAACAGTATATAATATATATATGAAATAACAAAGAAAGTAACAGTATATAATATATATATATGAAATAACAAAGAAAGTAACAGTATATAATATATATATGAAATAACAAAGAAAGATGATGTAAACACAACACCACCGAGAGCCAACATTACCACCCTTGCCACCACACCACCGAGGTAAGACACAAGCGCCACACCACCAGAGTGCGCCCAAGTCGCCTCCATCACACCCGTACTTCTTTCAAAACCAGGAAAGAACATCATCGTCTCCATCAGCAATCCTGGCAGCGACAGAACCAAGAAGAACTGGAAGGAAGGCAAGGCAAGCAAGACTTTGCTTAAGTCTTATACCACCACGCGCCCTTCTTGCTCCAAGCTGCACCACCGTCGTGACAAGGATACCCAGAGGGGCTACCCCAGCCGGCCCAGGCCATCCTCCCAGCACATCCGCCCTTCTAACACTGAGAAGGAGCACCAGGAGAAAGTAGAAACGCCACCATCACTAAGACTATGACAGACCAAACAAAGACCAGTACAGTTGAAAAGCTCTTAACCTCTCTGCGGCGCACAGGGGGTTTTCTACAGGGTTATACTGTGCGCATGTATGATGATTTTGGGACCCATTGCCAATTTCGATAAAAAGTACATCATCGTGTAGGGAATGTTTGCGTGCATCGGCCCATATATATTTGACCCCCCAAAAAATGTCTGGGGGGGGTGGGGGAACGGTCCGTAGTTGAAAAATGTGGAGCGAATGGCACCGCGCGGCTAGATTGTCATCGAGCGGCGAGATTTCCCTGCCGAATTTTCACGCGCCCAGGGGATAGAAGGAGAGGGAGGAGGGGGTGGGTTACCGCGTATTATCACGTATATCTCCTTTTTTTATCCCTTTTAGGCTATGTAGAGTATGTATACGTGTTTAGGCCACCCATATAACAATGAATATGCCTCATAGTGACCAAAAATTGCAATATATAAGGGAATTATAAGATAATTTTTAGGCGGGAATGAAGATGGGTTGGAGGTTTGGCGGCAATTTATGAGCTGAGAGTGTGGTTTGCGCTATAATATTACGTATATCTCGTACTTAGAGCACTGTCATGCTATAATACAGACTTATACGTATGTATACGTGCCATATATCAATATATATACCGCATATAGACCAATTCATGCGATATTTACGCACATTATCAATGAGTTTCTATCAGACGGAAGCCTAAAAGGGTGGGTGGGGGTGGGAATGAAAGGGGGAGAGGGTGTGTTACGCCATAAATATCACTTATATCTTGTACTTAGAGCACTTTCATGCTATAATACAGACTTGTACGTATGTAGACGTGCCATATATCAATATATATACCGCATATAGACAAATTCATGCGATATTTACGCACATTATCAATGAGTTTCTATGCGTGAACCAAGGTGTGAGTGAGCTGTGCTGGGAATGAAAGGGGGAGAGGGTGTGTTACGCCATAAATATCACTTATATCTTGTACTCAGAGCACTGTCATGCTATAATACAGACTTGTACGTATGTAGACGTGCCATATATCAATATATATACCGCATATAGACCAATTCATGCGATATTTACGCACATAATCAATGATTTTCTAGCAGACGGAAGCCTAAAAGGGTGGGTGGGGGTGGGTGGGTGGGAGGGAGGCAGGGAGTGAGTCGTGGAGAGAGTGAAGGCAGTAAACATATGCAGCTGTGTGATAATTGTGGAGGCGCCCCAGGCGTATGGATGTCTTGGGATTTTGAACCTTATGTCTAGGAGGTGTCTGGTGTTCGTTGCCACCAAGAGGTCTACAATAACATGAGTCAGGAATGGAGAGAGAGAGAAAGTGAGACATGCGTATGTCGTACGTATAAATGGACTTCAGAATTGCATTTTTATGCAAGCAGACATTGCATTTTAGACACATGTGAAGTACCACAGAAACATGTAGGCCATTGACTGTAAATAAAATACTATATTATAGACCAGCAACGAGGGTGGTCAGTAAACACAGGCAGATTGCCTTTTTTGATAGAGAGCTAAATATAGACTGGTGTCTCCTTACACTTGCGAAAGGGTAGATTGCCACCAGAGAAACTTATATTTATTTATTTCCAAGTAATATGCAATCTATATGTATAATCGAGACCTACTGCAAGTATTTGTATGACAGTCATGACTATGTATAATCCAATATACGCGCGTAGGCGAGACATAAGAAAGCTGGTTGAGCAATTTTCGACACCCACACAGTTATTATTCATTTTTATTTACAATATTATACAATACAAATGTATTTGTGAAGAGTATTTTATGCATTATTGTATTTATACAAATTTTGTTCCCAGACAAAGCTGCTGTGGCTGGAGCGGCAAGGGTCACCCCGTTACCGCTTGACCGTGTGATAATGAGTGGAGTCACACTGAGATGGGCAATTTTGCTGAGTGTTTGGGCAATTTTTGACAGAATAAAGTTATATAATTACTAATTCTTGACAGAGACAAACTTTTATAAACCTTGGCATGATATAATTGATAATCCCATCAATTTACAAACGTAAATTGGTGGATAATTCATTTTTTTTTTTTTATATTGTCATTTCGATTGTAGACACGAAGTTTTGAGTGATATTTGGTATGAGCTCCTGTGGCATGGTTGGTAAGGTCGCGGACTGGAAAACTCAAAGTGTGGTAGGGTAGTGGGATCGAATCCAGGAGGGGGTTATGGGGAAGGTTTTATACTGTCTAGAACATTTTTGATAAAAAATTTTTTTACAAGATCATGCCATTGTATTCAAACAATATGAAATATTCATAGAATATATCAGATTGTAAGAATACAATGACATGACCTTGTATTTTTTTTTTTTTTTTATTGTTTTATTTTATTATCTTAGTAGGTTTGACATGATTTATTGAAACATATTTATTTGTGTACAATTCATTTGAGGTAAGAAAATATATACACATTACTTAGGCTATAACAAACATATATATTGATATACTAAAAAAAAGAAGGCATATTACATGTAAATCTTTGAAACTTATAAACTAAATAATGAAACATACAATTATATAATGTAAAAGCTATATCACAGGGACATCTTTGGAACTTATACATTATATAATATATATGTTACATTATGAGGTAGCGTGATCAATTAGGTCAGGTCAGGTAAGATAGGGCGCGAGTCCAGGGCAGGGCAGGGCAGGGGGCGAGTCCAGGGCAATGCAGGGCAGGGGGCGAGTCCAGGGCAGGGCACGGGTCGAGTCCAGGGCAGGGCAGGGCAGGGGGCGACACTCAGTAATTCTTGAAGGTGTGGTAGTCCCTGAAGCAGTCACCCAAGCAGAGTGCAACTTTGCACTTCGCGCACATTGAGGTGACTCTTTTGGTGGCGTGGGGTTTCCTGACACTGGAGCTGCAGACGTGGCACTGCACCTGCCTGTGACGAGTGCCAATCAGCTCGGTGTTGGTTGGGTAGTGTCTTTCGACACCCAGCTGGATGCGGTCAGGAGCGTGATCCCCACGCCATGCCGTACGTCTGTGAGTGGTGGTGCCATACTTCTCCAGGAGTAGGTATGACACGTTGTAGACGAACTCCCGGAATTTCAGCTTCTGGTTTGGGGACATCTCCCTCTTCACCAACCACAAGTTGTAGGCGTTGAGCATCGTGATGTCAACTAGGTGGAGGAAGAGCTTGTGATACCACTTCACAGTCTTCCTCAGACACTCAACGCCTGACAGCTGACAGTCATACTTGTCCACCATGCGCATGTTCTTTGTATAGTCCACTACCATGTCGGGCTTGTAGTTGGTCTTCCTGGTTCGGTAGTGGATTTTGCCAGAGTCCATCTGGGCACCTGTGTGGACGGTGGAAAGCAGGTGGACGTCTCGTTTGTCCTTCCACTTCAGGGCTATCACTTTCCCACACTTCTCGAGCTGCTTGTATTTTTGCCCCTTTCGTCGCCTTCTTCGGACATGCCTCCCGCGGTGTTCCTGGGCCAGGTCGTCTTCAGAAGGTGTGTCACTGGAGGAGGCATCTGTAAGAGGAATGACATTACCGGTGAACTTAGGTATAAACTTTCTTGTCTTTCTGACAGTCCCACATGACCCCGTTTGGTTGTCATGAAGAAACTGGCAGAGAGCAGGAGAAGTATACCAGTTTTCAGTGTAGATGATGTGGCCTTTGCCCAGGTAAGGTGCCAACATTTTCCTGACGATGGCACCTGACATGCCCATGGGGTCATTGGCAGCGGCTTTCGGTATGTCAATGTCAGTGCCTGTATACACGATCATGTCAAGCACTATTCCAGTTTCACAGTCACACAAAACGAAGAGCTTGATTCCGAACCTATGCCTTTTCAAGGGGATATACTGCTTGAAAACAAGACGTCCTTTGAAGAGCACGAGCGACTCATCAATCACCAAATTGAGGAAGGGGTAAAAGTATTTCCTATACCTCTCCAACAACATGGTGAACACATCCCGAACTTTCCATATCCTGTCAATCCTGTTAGGATTGTCGTTGTCTGCAAAGTGCATAAATCTTAGCAGCAACAAAAATCTGTCACGAGTCATGAACTTATTGAAAGTTGGGGTGGCGATGAGAGGGTCGTGCTTCCAATAGTGTTGCAACACATACTTCTTGCACAGAGGCATGAGGAACAACAAGGCAAAGAACGTCATGAACTCATTCACAGTCGTATCAACCCAGCCTCGTATTCTCGCTTTTGGAGAAATGACGTCCAATCTGCCAAACACCCACCTGTAGTAGGCGTTTGTTTGGGCAACGATGTAAGTCATTACCTCCATATCGAAAAAAGCGAGGAAGAAGTCGCTATCGTTCGCTTGCTCATCACAGGGCCAGTCGTCAGTTGTACCTGACGTCCCAGGATTGAACTGGGGCACGTCAGGTACAAAATTGACCCCGTCAGACCAATCGAACGAAGGCAGGCCAGGGATCGGAATGTCGTCTGTGTCTGCTTCATCGTCTGAAATATCGCTTCCATGGTCGCGATACAGCACAGCATCATCATCACCCTCCTCTTCACTTGACAGACGCCCTTCCTCATTCTCGTCACCGATGTCGGACTCACTCCCACTGTCCAATCCCAAATCCCCCAACCCTTGGTACCGTGCTAGGGCTTCGTCGTCGAAACCCGGGCTGCCAATGCCCTGCGAATCACCATCAAACAGCAGGGCGGCATACTTTGATGGTGTCAGAGTTTTCCGGGTCACTCTAGCACGTGCGGGAGTCTTATGGACAGGGACAGAAGGGCCGGCAGGGGCGGCGGCAGGGGCGGCAGTGGTGCGTGGTCTTGTGGCTCTGGAGGCAGGCAAGATGATGGTGGTGCCTGTCGCCCTTTTCCCTGTTCCTTGGGCAGGGGCGGCAGGGGCAGCAGGGCCAGCAGGGCCAGCAGTCGCTTTCCCTCTCCCTTTTCCCTTCCCCTTCCCCTTCCCTTTTCCTTGGGCAGGGGCAGCCGGGCCAGGGGCGGCTGGTGGTGGTGGTGGTGGTAGGGTCACTGTGGCTGGCGTACTGGTTCTCTTCCCTACGCCCGTGCCTTTAATATTTCCTGCCCCCGCAGGTTCTGCAGCCCTAGAGCGGCCTCCGGCGTCGCTGGTACTGGTGGCAGGGGTGGCAGTGGTGGCAGTGGTGGTGGTAGTGGTTGTTGCAGTGGCCTGGGTCGTGGTGGCAGTGTCACGAAAGACCAATGACCTCTGTGCCATTGCCCTGCTTGCACGTGGTTTTCGTGCTTTGGGTGCTGGTGCTTCGTCCTCTGAGCTGTAGGGCGTGTCGTACTGGTAGCTAGGATCTTTAGCAGCCACCCTCTGCCTTCCACGGCGGCTGACACCACCAGAAGGAGGGCTGGTTGTGTCATCAGGGAGCGAGCGTGAGGGACGTGTGGGCTCCATGACTAGTGCTTGGTTACTGGCGCGGTGGTGCTTGCACGAGTGCGGGCGAGCGTGTGGTGAGGTGGTGTCGAGAGTTGACATGTAGTACTACCCACACCAATTTTCAGCCGCCTGGCTATAAACGCGCGGTTTTGGTACGCGTTCAAAAGCTCTGCTCTTAAGAGTCTTCCCGCAGACCGCCGGGGGAACTCTTAAGAGTCTCCCGGCAGCTCCCGGGTTAAATACACTTCACTGGAATGTTTTTGAGAACTGGAAGATTTGGGTTATATCCGGTAAGATAACTAAGGCACTGGCGTTAAGTTAACTTACTAAAGATATCTTTATATCATGGCTTTACGGAATGCGTGTTGAATCACCATACTGGCACCTCAACAACAATTCCTCGCCTTGATCACCAGGAATTACTGTTGCTAAAGAAAGCTGTACTGACATGCGCTCTAATGGTAGTAAACCTAACCCCAATTATAGGATTGTTAGAAGTTGATTCACTGGCAGTTGACTTCTCTCGAAGTCAGGGCTCGCGAAATGCCGTAGCACTCGCATAACGACACTTTGCATAGAGTCCTTACGATACACTGTCCTCGGCACTGGCGACAAGGCACGTATTCGTAAAAGGCCCAAATATAAACCCATCGAAAGTTCCTTGAAGACTCTTATAAAGGTCAGGACAGTTAAGTGAAGTTGGAGAGCATTGGCATCCCAACCCTCTTACATTAGTCCGATGATACGATATGTATAGCACTGGCCGAACAGACTCGCATGCATTTAAGACCCCAAACACAAGAGTACTGTAAAGGTTCTTAATTAACGACGTACTCTTATAAAGGTCAGGATAGTTGAGAGAGACAGTATAACAGTGGTATAACTTCTTCTCACGTTAATCCGATGATATATTATGGATAACACTGGCAGAATGTAACCTATTAATTTAAGACCCCAAACCCAAGAATTCTATAATGTATTCCATCCTGCTGCCATCACTACACGACAGGACTACCACCATGACCCAAGAACCTCGTCCGAAGTGCCACGGAAGTGCAACGAAATCAGAAATGCCTAGTGTCATCACCGGAAGTGCATAGTGTCACTTATTGTGAATCCTCGATCGTGCTATGAAATTGTGTATATACCTATCCATGTCTGAATGTAACTCTGTATAAACATTATAGATACGTTGAATAAGAAAATCTATGCTTGTAATCTGCACTATATTTATCCTCTATTATCTTTGTGCATGTGTTCACGAACTTCACATAGTTTCAACTTTTCCAGTCGAGTAAGAACCTACCAAAATAGTCGAGTTAATCCCAGCAAACACCTGGCATAACATTGGCGGCAGACGTTGGTTCTTGATTCGGGAAGAAGCCATTCGGCACATAAATCAAAGGAGATAGAGCGTTTTATAATATAAGTCATCATGGCTACTCGTTCACACATTCCCATACCTAAGTATGAGGCAGACACGTATGATATCCGTACATACCTGGATATGGTTGAGCCAGTGGTCAGCCTGGCATATCAAACTGATCGTGAAAAAATTGCAGTTCTATTAACGCACCTGGGAAAGGCTGTGTCCCTGGTAGCCGGACAAGTGACCCCTGAACTTACATGGGATCAATTCCGGTACATCGTAATAAATGCGGTGCAACCTTCATTGGGTTCTGTTGTCGCCCTAAGCAAAATCGACGATATAAGATACGAGGGAGACCTTGACATCACCCTCGGACCTCTAACCTAACAAGTGAAGTCCGCATATCCTCTCCAGACCTCCGAGCAACAGCAACAACAAGTGTTTAGTGTGCTGTTGAGAGTGCTCCCTGCCTTCATTAACCCTTAAAAAGCGGCTCACCACATAAGTCGTATTTAATAAAGCTGGACTATGTGGCGGCGCTCGACATAGGTCGAGTGGCAATTTCAGCACGTAATGTTGCTGAGAGAGAGAGACAAGTGGTGGCAGGAGACTAGCGAGCGTATGACTGCTCCAGACCACCGCGGCGAACCTACTGACACGAATCTCAGCTCCCTCCTCCCTCTCTCACTCGCTATATACGGAATTGTATCGGGAAAGTGGCTAATTACCTGCTTTTTGCACTCGCGTTGCACGGTTATTGCAAGAAAACTAGCCATCATAAAAGGATCGTTATGGTGTCATTCGAAAGCTCTGTTTATGCCCTTTCAGGGATAGATACTTGTTTTACGTTCTGGGTCTTATTTAGGCATGAAAATGATCACGTAAACAGCCCTATTTTGGCTAAAAACACCCCGCTGGGCGGTACATATAAATAAACCGCATAGGCCGCTAAAGAAGGGTTAAGGAGCATTTCACCATCCATGATCTCGTTGGT
This sequence comes from Paralithodes platypus, assembly GCA_032716605.1. NCBI lineage: Eukaryota > Metazoa > Arthropoda > Malacostraca > Decapoda > Lithodidae > Paralithodes > Paralithodes platypus. The sequence goes on along the minus strand of CM064493.1, from coordinate 6,484,337 downwards.
TACGACAGGGATCTTATTACTATTCACAAGTTGTTAGTGTGACGCACCCCAGTGCTGGGCAACGCAACCTGATTGTACTCCTTGGTACTCCACTGTACCGCCCGTGATCTGGCTACCGTCAGCCGCTATGTATATCGAGTGTGACAACTTATAACTATGTTCTTTGTATCTCTGCAAAGGTCTCGTCATGTGCTAACCAGTGGTGGGTTTTGTTTTAAGCCATGTCGAGACCTTCCATTTAATATGTAGTATCAATAGAGAAGTTGATAGATAGGATAATGGGAATTCAGAGAGAGAGAGTGAGTTGGGCTTCAGAGCAAGAGGGTAGCAACACGCCGCGCTGCCGGCCGGGTGGTTGCCAGACGTATGGACTGGTTGGCAGCCTTGCCCTTATAGCTAGGCGCGATAGGGTTGGTAGTCCATTGTTGCCTGCCTGGGCTGGGCCCATGTTGTCGTACAGCACACTGCCTGGAGGTTGGCTGTGTGTTCCTGGACTAGGTTGCCTAGAACCTTTGAGATTCTAACATCCCTTGCTCTCTCTCCCCACTTCTCACGGTTGCACTCTTTCTCTCTGACGACATTACTCTCATTTCATTCTTCTCTCTATTTAAATGCATAACCTTCCCTTGAGGTCCTAAAGGAGTTTCAGCACTCACCTCTCGTATTACTCTTAGGACAAGCATATATTTACATGTATTAGATTTAAGGGGTTAATGTGAACAGCGATCTTCTTGATGAGGATAGTTGGTGAACGTTCTACATGTTCACGAGTTATATGCCCTGCTCATCATCCCATTTGTGACTAGACTGGTGCCATGTGTAAGAGCCCGACCATGCCCAGGAGTTGTCTGTAGAGGGACGAGGACTTAGCCTTGATTTGCATACCGAGCCAGGAGCGAGTGTAGCACCCGAGACTACAGCTCGCTCGTAGTGCCGGTATAGTAGAGTAACGTAATTTATCTGTCCTTGTGTTCTCTACAGTCTTCTCCTGGGTTCTCGCTTTCGGTGCTGGGACTCGTTGTTCATGTGACTTGGCCTGCTAGCTAGAACACATGGGGATGATGAGTGGGATATATCTTTATTTTACTATGCATTGCAGCTCTCTTTAAGTATATATCTATAACACTTTACAATACACATTACTCACACACAAGACAACACTATTAATACTTTCATGTATCAATTAACTGCACTGTCGTTTTGCTGCTGTGTCCGGAGTTCTGTTGCGTAGGGCGCATATGGACTCGGAGGGGAGACAGAGTGAGAGAAGCGAAGTAGCCTATGCGGTAGTAGGCTACCGGCGCAGTACTGTTGCCTGCAACCTTTTAGTTATTCCAAGTATAGATTCATTATTATAATAAGTGACTACTGTTTATGTTCCTCCCATGTGTATTATTAGGTATCTACTGGATCATGAACATCTTGTATGCTACATGCTAGTGCATGTTAGTAGGGGACAGTTAGTGTAGTGCACGCGCTTTCAAGTAGGCGTGTACATTTGTCATTTAGCATTTCACTGTCATACCTTTAGCCTGCTTCTATTCTACATTATTAGAGGCTTAATATTAACGTAGTTTCTTGAGTATTGCATTTCTTTAGTAATAACGTAACCTATAAATGTCTGAGGGAGTTTAGCCTCATAGCCTACCCCTGTTGTACACTTTCGCCGAGTTAAGGTACCTCGTTACCGTAGACGATAACTCTGTAGGGCGTTGGTGCTTTCGTTGTCTGGAGCATATAGTATTTGGGACTGGAATCGAGCGTGTCGTTGTCACTTAAGCCATTTCTGTCCTACGATCAAGAATCCCGAATATGTATTGCCGATCCAGCCGTAACATTAGCCACCTGGTCTAAGACCTCCAGAGTGGCTCCCACTCAAGAGGTTTCCCACACTTCCACAAGGAGGCAGAAAACCCGGACACTTCAACAACTACGGATCAAGGCAACCATATGTGCAACGTGGCTGCCCTCAACCCTATTCACAGGGCCGCCCACATTCCGTTAACTGGATCTACCCCACCCTAAACACTCATAGCAGAGTGTACCCACTCACCAGCCATCCCAACAGAAGGCCTAAACGAAGTATGACCCCACATAGAAGCCTGGATGGCCCTATCGTAACTATCAACCCTTTTGATTTCAATGCATGCAACTCAGCTTGTCCACTTCATTTTAAAAGGGATCAAGCAAAGCAAAGAAGTAGTTAACACAACCGGGTCCTCGCAGCAGAGGAAGAATCCTGGGAATTGGTATTAAAGGAGGAATATCAAGATGAGGAATATTCCCCTGCAGACCTCAACCCAATTGAAGAGGAAGGAGACATCAAAGAGGAAGAAGATCTTCCTCAGCTTTTTTAAACCTCCCCCGCCCATCATGGCTTCGGCGGGGGTGTCCAACATTACCAAACACCCCCCATTTACCATCTGGTAAAAATCGAAGGCATACCAGTCCGTCTTCTGATTGACACTGGAGTAGCGAGATCTTGTTTGTTTAAAACTTTCTACGACAAACAACGCCGCAAGCTTGGAATGTTGCACACCACGACCACAAACTTCATCAGTGTAGGTGACATGCCCCTACTCATCCGAGGGGACACCACGCCACTGCACATTACCACACCAGACCCAGAAGCCTCCTGCCATCATACTTCTGTGGTGTTCTATTCAGAGGGCACCCAATATGATGGATTATTATGTTCCCTCCACCAACCGACTTTACTCCTAAACTCAATTAATGAAATCAACAAATACATGTGGCAGTCCAGGGATTCGAACCTAGGATGCTCACACCGAATTTCAGTGCATTTATCCATTGCGCTACGAAGACAGTTAAAGAATGGTGGACAAGCCTACTATTTAGTATGCAGTTTTGAATCCTACATATCAGTCTAAGCATGTACACATTTTCCAACTGCGCTATCATATGCAATGGGTAGATGAATGGAAGGAGTAATTAATGGGGCCTTAACCCTAAGGAAGGCCTCTCTATAAACTACCCCTGAACCTGAATTAATTATTATGTTACCTCCACCAACCAACTTAATTCCTAAACTCAATTAATGAAATCAACAAATACATGTGGCAATCCAGGGATTCGAACCTAGGATGCTCACACCGAAATTCAGTGCATTTATCCATTGCGCTACGAAGACAGTTACAGAATGGTGGACAAGCCTACGATTTATTATGCAGTTTCGAATCCTGCATATCAATCTAAGCATGTACACACTTTCCAACTGTGCTATCATATGGGACTGGATGTGTTACAACGGCTGCAAGCTCAATTGGATTGCGGCCAACGACGTCTAACATTTAAAAAATAAAAACTTCATCTTCCTGTAACCTCACCTAAAGTCTACAGTTGCGCAAAAAAGTTCTGTTCCTGTCGGTAACCTTATACATGGAAATATAATGCGCATGATTGCATTACGAGTCTAGTTTATTAAGCAGTGGTTAACTCATTTGATTGCATTACGAGTCTAGTTTATTAAGCAGTGGTTAACTCATTTGATTGCATTACGAGTCTAGTTTATTAAGCAGTGGTTAACTCATTTGATTGCATTACGAGTCTAGTTTATTAAGCAGTGGTTAACTCATTTGATTGCATTACGAGTCTAGTTTATTAAGCAGTGGTTAACTCATTTGATTGCATTACGAGTCTAGTTTATTAAGCAGTGGTTAACTCATTTGATTGCATTACGAGTCTAGTTTATTAAGCAGTGGTTAACTCATTTGATTGCATTACGAGTCTAGTTTATTAAGCAGTGGTTAACTCATTTGATTGCATTACGAGTCTAGTTTATTAAGCAGTGGTTAACTCATTATTTTGATTGCATTACGAGTCTAGTTTATTAAGCAGTGGTTAACTCATTTGATTGCATTACGAGTCTAGTTTATTAAGCAGTGGTTAACTCATTTGATTGCATTACGAGTCTAGTTTATTAAGCAGTGGTTAACTCATTTGATTGCATTACGAGTCTAGTTTATTAAGCAGTGGTTAACTCATTTGATTGCATTACGAGTCTAGTTTATTAAGCAGTGGTTAACTCATGTGATTCGTCAACTGATAATTTAATGAAAGCACACTCGCAATTCATTCTTACTAATTTCATTTTCATGCATAAGATCACGACGAGGATCAGAATTTATGTGGACAAATATACATACCCTGATGCTCTGTCCTAGAATACGACTTCTCTTTGCTCGGTTTGTGGTGACTGAGGCTTATTAGTAGATCTTCCTTTTTTAACCCTTAATTAGCGGCGAGCAACATAAGTCGAGTTAAATAAAGCTGGACTATGTGGCGACGCTCGACATAACTCGAGTGGCAATTTCAGCACGTAATGTGGCTGAGAGAGAGAGACAAGTGGTGGCAGGAGACTAGCGAGCGTATGACTGCTCCAGACCACCGCGGCGAACCTACTGACACAAATCTCAGCTCCCTCCTACCTCTCTCACTCGCTACATACTCAATTATGTACTGAAAGTACCGAATTACCTGCTTTTTGCACTCGCGTTGCACGGTTATTGCAAGAAAACTATCCATCATACAAGGATCGTTATGGTGTCATTCGAAAGCTCTGTTTATGCCCTTTCAGGGATAGGTACTTGTTTTACGTTCTGGGTCTTATTTAGGCATGAAAATGATCACGTAAACAGCCCTATTTTGGCTAAAAACACCCCGCTGTGCGGTACACATAAATAAACCGCATAGGCCGCTCGTAAGGTGTTAAATACTGTACATGAAGACAATTGACTTAATTTGGTTTTTATCATCTCCAACCTCATTCTCAGCCTTCATGGATTCAAGATGGACTCGATAAAGGTGGTTTACTTTTTTCTTATAGGGAATTGAACTCAGAGTGTGCCCCATATATATTTTTTGTTTTTTGTTTTTTTCTATGTGATTATAATAATAATAATAATAATAATAGTTCTTAAAGCTAGCGCATGCTAAGCTAGCTAAGGATAGCTCAATAAGGCCGATTAGGCGTATTTCCATTGGGGTCCTGTACTACTACCCCATCCCTTTGCTCATGAGGGATGGTAACGACTCAGTGCTTGTGAAAAATCTTTAATGCGCCGAGCGTGGGCGCTAACCCGGGCCTTCTGGGTGGAAGTCCGAGACGCTAGTCACTACACCAAGCGAGCCGCGATTGAGGGCGGCAAAAGGCAGAACTGCCTATAGCGAGTGCCTCCCCCATAGTTGAAAGAGTGACAGGGCCAAAATCAAGGGACGTCCGAGCCAAAATGCCTGGTCACATGGAGTTTGAAGCAATTTAAGTCATAGGAAGAGGGAAAGACTGATTCTGGGAGAGAGTTCCTAAGCTCAGCTGTTGAGTAGAAGAAAGACTGAGAGTAACGTTTCACTCTCGGGTTGGAGAGTTGCACAGAGTAGGGGTGGGATTGAGTTGCAAGTCGGGTACCACGTGCCCTACATAAAGGAGGTGGTATACACTGGGAAATCTCTGAGGAACACTGATTATTATAGTAGCGATAGAATAGCGAGAGAGATGCAACATTGTGGCGGAGAGAGAGAGATTGCAGAGAGTTGGTGAGTGGATGGGAGTTAATGATACGAAAGGCCTTCCTTTCAACTTTGTCTAGAAGAGCGGTGTGAGAGGAACCTCCCCACACATGTGAACAATACTCAATATAAGGATGCACTATGCCCCTGTACAGAGCAAGAAGCTGTGCAGGGGAAAAGAACCCCCTAAGGCGGTTGAGAACACCCAGCTTCTGGGAGGCTGCCTTAGCAAGACTGGTAATATGGTCCCTCCATCTGAGAGCAGAAGAAAAAGAGACACCAAAATATTGAGAGAAGATGAAGGATTGATTTTTGTATTGTTGAAGAATAAGGGATAGTCTGCTGGGAGTTCCTTATGGGTAGATAGATGGAGAAATTGGGTTTTGGAAGCATTAAAGGTAACAAGGTTTTCTCTGCCCCAATTGGAGATAGTATTTAGATCAGAATTTAAGAGTTCTATGGCTTCATTACGTTTGTCATTGAGGGATTGCTGGCTGGGGCGTTCTGAAAAACTAATGGAGTAGTGTAAGGTTGAGTCGTCTGCGTATGAATGGATGGGAATTGAGGTACAGTTGAGGAGATCATTTATAAAAATTAGAAAGAGAATAAGAGATAGGGCAGAGCCCTGAGGAACACCGGAGTTTATAGGGTGAGGAAGTGAACAATGGCCGTCCACAACCGCGGCTATGGAACGGCCGGAAAGGAAATTAGAGACAAAGGCACAGATGGAGGGATAGAAACCGAAGGAGGGTAGTTTAGAAATTAAAGATTTGTGCCAGACTGTATCGAAGGCCTTCGATATGTCTAGTGCAATAGAAAAAGTCTCGCCGAAGTCCCAATATTTGTTCGGATAGCCTAGTCAGGTAGATTTTGAACTTATGTTCAATTAATATTCAGCCACTTAAGCATAACATACTGCAACCTTAAGTCTAGTTTGTATTACCAATGAATCCAGAAACGTAACGAAAAAACAAAAATAAAACAAATTATGCTGATCGGAAAATAGCAAAAATAGTGAACGTGTACGTGCATGTGCCTAATCATTTACTAGCCTTTAATTTGCTATTATGTGTATTAAATCGCTAAGTCAGTTTACTTGCTTTGCATATCTGAATATGCTCTCCAAAATATAGTTAAGAATCAAGACTCCCGTACCAGTTGGGTCCCCCAAGGTGTGTGCACGGGCAGTGTCAGGCAGCCATGCTAGGACTCTTGATGCCAACAGTTCCTGATATATGATACTCCACGAGTCAACTTACACCTTCACCAGGTTGCTACGGAACACAAAGAAACAGACAGTACGACAGGCAACTAGTACCCTCAGAATATATATATATATATATATATATATATATATATATATATATATATATATATATATATATATATATATATATATATATATATATATATATACTGTAGACAATTCTCAACCATCTTGCCTCGAATTGAACTCATTGACATTGTTTGACCAAGTGTTCTGTTCACACGCTACGTCAACGTTTGTCATCAGCCACATGATTCAGTCACACGATAATGTTCTGAATTGGAACTACAGCTATCTTGTTGGCTAGTTCACCCATGTTCACCACATGCTTCGTTACTTTAACCTTTGACTACAATATTTTACATTTAAGGTTGAGTATTTTTGTTTAGTTTGTATTATTTTTTATTTTTTTTTGTCATTTCAATTCCATAACTATAACGAATCAGCCAAGGATGTATATGTTAAAATCCTATTAACACAAGTGCATAATATTTCCATGGTTGTTTCGATAGCAGTGTCCTGTTTCGAACTGAACCCAAAAATTCAACATCACTAATTCATCCTAAGTCATGAATTAATGAAATCAACAATACATGAGGCACTCTAAGGACTCAAACTTAGGATACTCACACCGAAATTCCGCGCATTTATGCATTACGCTATCAAGACAGTTAACAAATGATGCACAAGCCTACGATTTATTATGCAGTTTCGAATCCTGCATATTAATCTGAGCATGTACACACATTCCAACTGTGCTATGGTAGCCTAATGTATAGACGAATGGAAGGAGTAATTAATGGGGCAATTAACACTCGGGAAGGCCTCGCTATAAATTGCTCCTGCACCAGAATTAATTTATATTTGTTCACCAACCAACTTCACTTCTAAACTCAATTAATTAAATCAACAAATATATGTGGCTCTCCAAGGACTCAAATCTAGGATACTCACACCTAAATTCCGCGTATTTATGCATTAACCCGGGAACTACGGGAAGACTCTTAAGAGTTCCCCCGGCGGACTGCGGGAAGACTCTTAAGAGTCAGAGACAAAAAATAATCAACTTTAAACATCGGAAAAAAAAAAAAAAAAAATTGCCCCTGGGCCATGCAAATATCACTCCTCTACCTCCCCTCCTTCCCCACTTTCCTCCCCTCCTTCAGTTATCACCTATTTTCCCTATTATTCCCTTATTCTGAGGTATATTTTCGTGCTAACATTAGCGAGTTGCAAGCAGGGCCTTGTCATCACTGTTAGCAAGCGAGTGCAAGAGAGAGAGAGGGAGTATCGATTGACTGTGTCTCAGTGGCCTTGGGGGAAATTAGCGGGAAAGAAGGTTGCCTCACCCATACATTATATAACTCGCGGCCTGTATCTCCGATTTTGACCATCCAAACGCTGTTTTCACTCGTTTTATTGTTGTTTCAGGTTAATACCTTTATAATCAACCCATAATAGGCGCGTATGGATAAGTATTAATGCTATATATGGTAAAATGAATATTTTAGTGATGGAAGCAGCTCAAATACATCAGCACAGGCAGACGTTTCTAATTACCCCCATGCGCACTTCTTAGGTTAATTACGCTATCAAGATATATTGTCGGCAGGGGTAAAAAAAAAGAACAAATAAGTCGAAATAGAAGGGAATTAAACCGTGAGCGCAGGACCTATGTAAACATAACGACCATATGCCCGGACACCACATCCTTCCCGTTATTTTTTTCGGCAAGATTACTAAAATGACAAAACGGGATAATTACATTGCCTCCATTAATCCTCTAACTTACAGAACGTTCGGAAACTCTTTCAAGTTCCGATTACGCATTTCTGTTTTCATTTCTGGCTATTATTAGACGATTTTATTCAGATTAGGAAGGGTATATGGAAGACAGAGGTTTGTTTATTGAAATACTGTAGTCTTTACCCATACAATTCCCACAGATTCTTCCTAAGCTGTATACATTTGTCTAATGATAACAGGAATAAACTATCAAATTGCGTCATAATCTTCAAAGGGTTAACTGAATGAAACCTATTGTTTACAGGCATCATCTGACCCGCAGTCTACTGTATTGTATGTAGAGCAATGTCAGAAGGTGCTAATATCCTATTTGTACAGTATATAATTGTTCGTTAGTGAGTAAAGTGTAATATTAATATTTTGTCCAGTTCACACGAGATTTTGTTTTGCCAACATTTGTTCTACACTTTTATTCTTAAAAAAATTATTAATAAGTAAATTGTTAAACTGCTATGCACGATTGAAGGAAATATATTGTGCGTCAAAAATTCATATTAAAGATTATACTAAAAATTGTCAGACAGGAGAAACCTAGATGAGTTGCCTGAGAAAAGGTGCATGTGGTATCTGTTTGATGTCATCGTTCCCGGAAATGTGATAAGGAAACATTACGGGTGTATATAAGGAGACTAATCCACTATCAACACAGTCAAGTCACTGCCAGGGAACACAGCGCAACAATACGTCATACAGAATAACACGCAACATGATTCTAGCCGCCTTGCCGTTTCTCTTTCTACTCAGTAGCGGTGAGTTGAACAATATTTGACGTAAATAATTTTTCCCCTATGTTTATGAAGGAGACAAGAGATAAAGCAACCTGTAACATGTGCCCCCCCCCCCCCCCCCACCCAAGATTGAATGACTGATAGAGAGCCAAAATCAAGTTACGTTAGAGGTAATTTATGTGTGTGTGGGAAAGAAGTGTAGTGTTCTTGTAAAGTGTAGTGAAATTAATAGGAGATGTGTGTGAGAGTTAGCTGGATTACTTTATATTGATATATACTCATATGCGTAACAACTATTATGACATGGTGTTTTCAATGTTATTAAATCAACAAACTTTGCGTGAAGATGTTAATATACTTTCATAATTTCACTGCAAATCTATTAACTATTTAAATAATATTCAAAACATTACAAATATATTTTACATTCCAACAGCTGATGGCACATTGAAGAACGATGTCTGTAACTGCACAACACAAGGTTGGTACAATTAATGTTAGTCTTGTCTTCTTCACTGTTATAGAGTTTACAGTTGGAAAAGGACACCACTTTCTTGAAAACAAATTTATCTCACTGTTGCTATTGTTATACTGTACATTACGTGTATATTACATCGTTTTATCTCTTATGACGTTGTTTCATTTTATCCAATAGAACACTTATTTTATATTCTCAATAACTAAATTTCATAACATGTTTGCAAGAGTTGAATTAATAATGTAAGGGAGGTCTTTACGACTTTTTCTTTTGTATACGATATCCTTTTGGTAAATTGTCGCCGCTATTCTTTACGCTGCTTCCAAAGAATTAATACCTACCATGTAACTCAAACCTAGACTCTCTTGAAGGCAGGTAGAGTTTCAACATTCAATTAATATATTTATTTCTCGTTCATGATAGGTTACAGCTTTATTTCCCCTGTTCTATTCAAGGAATCATTGGTTTTGAATCTATTTTATTTTATTTTTTTATTTTTTGGCATATTTGTGTTTTGGCTGTAATAATAATGATATACTATAATTTACTGTTAGTTTAGTTGGTTAAATTCATCTAATCTAATCCAAGGAATTGTGCTTTATGTTTACTTAATTAGAGGATTCATTACACTACCCCGTTTATCATAGGTTTCTATCCCACACTTCTATGGCATGACATGAATATAGGAAATATGAGACAAGCAATCAAATTTACCCTGGAATAGGGCCAAACCACAGAGGTTAATTCGGAGGTCCTCATTAACGTCAAAGTGAGATGAAAACCAAGGGGATAGAGGTTGTTCGGTACAATCCATGGTTTTTGTCAATTAAGGGGAGGCAGACCGTTTGTTTGGTCTATTAATTAATTTATTCATAATTTTTTTTAGTTTCCTCCGCAGACCTCTATCAAGGTTAGAAAGACACCCCCTAGACCCCATTTCAAGATAAATTTGTACATTTTTCGGTAGAAAAATGTCCACGCCGAAGGCTGGTTCCTCTTAAAATTGCAGGCTCGCTTTCACTCGCCATGAAATAATTGACACCTAAATGGCACGAAAGGTCTTAAAATTGACAACGAAATGGGGCGAAAGGTGTTAAAAATGCCAAACAAATGGGCCGAACGTCTTATAATCTCAAAACTAGTGGGGCTAAGCATTAGGGAGAAGGGGGTCCAGAAAAACGGTCTGCCTCCCCTTAAGGCTAATCAGGACTACGCGCCACCCCCGTGTTTTACATTGGCGACATTTGAAGGCTTGGGTGACCTGAAGGGTACCCTTCAAACTACAGTAATGCCAGACCACCAATCCCAGCGGGTACTTCACAACAGTCCGCTTATACCAGGTTCCTATTTATACTGTTAGGTGAAACCTTTTTATTTATCTTAGATTCCCTTACCTAAAGAATTAACAGGTTTAGTGATCTTGGCCTATATCCTGGAACAGATATTCATGTTGAAACATTTTCCGAGTAAGTAAAATAGGAAATTAGCAAAGATTATACAATAGTAATAAAGAGGGTAGGTCCATGTTACGATTTGTTTTTCCTTCATGTTTTACACTGTATTGACCGCTTTCATGTTCAGCCTATCTATAATCTCACACCAGCCATCAGCTTGCCCCGCAGCCTTACCCTACAGTCAGTACACCTCACATAGCTGCACTACTTAACCAAAATTATAGCTACATTGGGTGTCAATTCTGCACAGGATACTAGATAGATGGCTGCACAATTAGTAACTATGAAATATCTGGTATTAAAATAATGAGAGAGAATAATACATACAGGATTGTCTACATTCAATATTTTGCTGGATTGTAATGCCAGCAGTTGTAGCAGTGAGCTTAAACGGAACTGGATGCACAACATCGATTGAACTATATCATGTCAAGTAGAGTACTTCTCTTGGTCTAGTGGTGAGAGTGCTCGCCTCGGAAGCGTGGGCCTGCCCAGTGGTAGCCTCGCAAATATATTTCGGGGTGGGCAAATTCTGCATCTAACGAAGTTTAGGTGTGTTAGTAAAAATGTAAATAGTTAAGCAACGTAATTGTAAGGCCGGCGAAAATAGACCTGTGACAAATCGAAGTTTCACAGGATATCTGCATACAACAGTTAAATTAATGAGCTTGCAAAACATATTCAGTGACAGGCCAATGCTTAAGTTGGGTGGGTGATAGGTTGCATGTTCCTTATTTCAGACAGTTTACATTAGGCTTATATTTGTTATATACCGAGCTTCATTCATTATATACAACTAACATTTCAAACCAGCTATTAAATGGTATGCAATCATAATCTAACCGCATATTCTTAAACATAATTCACTCTATTTTCACAATAAGATAGTTGGCCTCTCACTTCTCTTCCCTCCTACTTTACCTCCCAAAACTCGTCTCCCCCCCCCCCCCCAAGCATCACTTACCTTCCTCTCCACATCAATTCCTCGCCTCCACCCCCCACTCAGTAATATTACCAGGTAATATAGAATTGATTATTGTGCTACCATATATTGTGTGTCCTGCATGGAATTAACCACAACTGAATCTTAGACTACTCTACAACCATGATGGTAACGTATTGAGGGAGGTTATACACAATTTACGATACATGTATGTTAACATAACATGGTAGTTGTATGAGCGTTATCAAGCGTTCTATTACTGTTTAACACAGTTCTTTGTTTCACTTAGTATAAGGATGTCATAATCATATCATACCAGTTTATTACAATATGGTTGTAAAAGTGAAAGCCTACAGATGATAGAATATAGTGAAACATTATGTACATATTCTGCTATCTATAATGTGATTATTTTAGGAAGTATCACTTGGAGTCAAGATGTAAACAGCCATAGTAGTTACCCATTTACTTGTGAAATCATCGTACAATCTTCAATTGCTAGCCAGAATAATATTAAAACTAATACATCGTACTGAACATGGACAAATCCTCCGAAAATTTTGATTATGGCATATCTTTTTCAAAACATTGTTTGCATTTAAAAGGGGAGGCTGAACCTTCGTTGAGCCCAGATATCAAAATTTCTAATGTTTGTGTTCTTGTTCTATAATGCTCCTTTCAACATAGGAGAATAGCATAGGAAGGAACAAAAAAACATATCGTATCCATAACCCCCGGGGCCGGGGGTTCGACCTCGACCCCCGAAAAACTTAAAACATTTCTTTCAGCCACCCAATTTTTGTTTTGTGTCTGTAGTCTAAAGGGCTGCTGTAAGCAATATAAATGATCATATGAGGGCATAAACGCCCATATGACATCCCTAGGGCCCCCTTGGGGGGGCCCCAAAATCATGGATTTTGGTAAAAAATTCTTTCATCAATTCTGAGAAGCCTACCCCTGACAAAAAATGTGTTTAGTTGGTAAATCTCGATCTTCTATGTGCGCGCTATGGCAGAAAACGGAAGCTAAGGAGGACTAACTATTTTATCTGCCCCCAAAATAATTTTGACTGATGAAAATCTTTGATTTTAGCTTGCCAGAGATGATATTTTGGCACTTACGAGATCATCTACTTTTGTGTTTATTGCTCAAATTCATTCCCCTTCCACACACTACATATAGGACCATATAGCTACTGGAAAATGCAGAGATAATGGCATTATCTCACATATTTTTCAAGATTCGACATTGTTTAGGTTGAAATGTTGGCTAAAAAAACATATATATATATTATATAGTTTTTCAGCCCCTTCTATTATGCAATATGGTAAAACTGGTTCATTTTCATGTAGGGGATGCAGGTAGAATACGCCATGCAAAAATTGCGGGAAATTTGAACAATTTTGAGTGAGAAGATGATTTTACAAATATTTCAATGAAATTCTGCGCTCGCGCGCGCGCGCACATAGAGAGCTGATTTTTTTCAGCGAGTCTTAGTATTTCCATTGGTAATAAGATGGTATATATATATATATATTTTTTTTTAGGGGGAATAAGTAGAGGCTTCGTCAGGAAGGTAAAGTAGGAAATTATGAAGTACAGTAGAAGGGAGAAGGTTAGTGGGCCGGCCACCTTGCTGTATTTATTTAGGTTTTTGCATATTTTTACATAATTCTTCTGCCTTAGGCAGGTAAAGCTAAGCCCAGCTAAGTTTTTCTTAAAATTTATGTTTACATGATGTACTTTGGGATTCATTTGGGTTTAGGTGAACATATTCTTACTGTTAGTCATATTATCATTATAATAATGTATTGGATTTACAGTTTTATGAACTTAAGTATTAAGTGTATAGTGGATCTGGTTCATTTCTTCCTATAGCAGTTAGGCTGCTAGGAAAGTTCCTATTAAAATTGTTTATATGTTGGTGTCTTTCTCTTAAATCATTGTATAAGTTTTCATTTATTAGTTCAATTCTTTCCCAGATCTTTTTCGCTCTATGGTACAGTTTAACATTTAATGGGCTTATTTTTGCTATGTGGTGTAAATCTTGAGTTGTATGTAAATATGGGTATCTTGTATTTGTTGCAAATCTGAGAGCTTTGTTTTGTACTCGTTGTAATGTTAGTATTTGTGATTTGCTGAGAGCCAGTGTAGGTATTGGGGGGTATTCAAGGATTGGGAGGACTAAGGCTTTTATTAAATGTATTTTAATAGGTGTACTGAGGTTTCTAAAACGGAAGAGTTTGCTCAGGGCATGGATAGCTCTTCCCTTTCTTTCACTTACGTTAGTGATATAGCTTGTACTTGAGATTTTAATTCCAAGGGATTTTCCATTTTGTTGGAAATTAACTAGGTTTTCATTTATTACCAAGTCTTAATTTTTTGGGAGCCGATTGGAATGATGGCGAACTTATTGACATTAGTTTTAATCTTCCATTTTTGTTCATATGTATTAATTGTCTCGACTTCTAGTTTTGTTCTTGCGTTAATCATGTGCTTGGATTTTCCCTGATAATGGATTATCTGGGTGATATCGTCCGCATAGCTGATATTTTAGTCCTGTGTGAGAATTAGGTGTATCTCTGGTGTATATTATGAAGAGAGTGGGTGTTAAGACGCTGCCCTGAGGTACTCCACAACTTAATTGAAAGTACTCACCAAGGTAAGAGTTTATTTTAATTCTGTCTTTTCTGTCCTCCAGAAAATCGCATAAGAGTTTTTCTATGATGACAGGCAAGTCCAGATGTAGAATTTTGTACTTTAGTCCTTGGTGCCATACTTTGTCAAAAGCCTTAGTAATGTCTCTCAGGACTAGGTGGCATTGTCCCCTGTCTGCTTTGCTTAAGGCAATTTGTTCTGTTATTACGGCAAGTGCGTGTGTGGTGCCTCTGTGTTGTCTGAAACCGTATTGATTATTGTTATGTTTGTCGTTTATTTCAAGATGAGTTCTTAATCTTGTGTTTATAACTCTCTCGAAGATTTTGCCGGGAACTTCAAGGAGCGAGATTGGGCGGTAATTGTTTGGGTTGTGGGGTGTTTTTCCTGGTTTTGGGATCAATTTGATGGTTGATTTTTTTAATGTGTCTGGAAAGTAGCCTGCAGAGAGTGAAGCATTAAAAATATCTCTTAATTTTGAAATTGAAGATTCTGGGAGGTGTGTCAGTATAGTTTTATTGATCCCACTTTCTCCTGGACAGGTATTTTTTGTGTTTTTTATGATGGCTTTAATTTCTGTGTTTGTTATGGGTTTCGTGAGGAAGCTCTGCTCATCAAGTCTGGAAAAGTCTGCTTGATAGTATGGAGTTGTGCGATTGAGGTTTTCTTGCATATAGTTGTTAACTCTGTCGTTGTTTTCGTCATCTTCATCATCACTGTCTTCCTCTTCTTCGTTGAGTACTCTCTCCGAAATTCTTCTGTGGATTGTTTCTTGGTTTTGTTCGTCAACAATTTTGTTATTTTGCTCATCTATGATGTAATGAGTAGGTGGGCTGACTTCTCCAGTCAGTGATTTGAATTTTCTCCAGAAAACCTCCGGTTCAGAGTATGTAGCTGTTAATTGTGTGAGTGTGTTTTCCCAGTGTAGGTTTGCTTCTTCTTGTAAAGTGTGTCTTAATGTGTTTTGGAGTGTTTTGTATCTGTTGTAATGTACATTAGTCCAGCCATGAGTGTTTGCATGATGTCTGAGTGCTGTATATTGTTGTATTAATAATTGTGTTTCATGGGTAGGTGTATTGCCTGTTAATTTCTTGAGTCTTGTGTGTGGTATGCATGTGTTGATTGCTTGATTGATTGTGTTATACCATGAATCAATCTCTGTATCAATTTCTTCTAGTGTGGCTTCATTTAGTTCAGTTTGTGTTGTGTGTTCTTCTATGTTTGTTTGAAAATCATCCCAGTTTGTCGCTGGAATGTTAGGACGTGGGGCTGCGGGGATATAGATGAGGGCTGTACTGATTTGAGTTATAATCATTGTGTGGTCACTTGTTGTTAGTGGCCCTTGTTTTATATTAATATTGTGATATGTGTTGTAATTAGTCAACATTGTGTCTGGAGTTGTGGCTGAGTTGGTGGTGAAGAATGTTTGAATAAGTGGTATAAGTGAAGAAAAACACTATCTCTTATACAGACTGACTTGGGGGTCAAAGGTTCAGCCTCCCCGGAATATTAATATCCGGAAAATTTATTCTGGTTCAGGTATTTTCTTATTTTTGAAAGTTTATAGACTGACGAAATAAGGTTAATTGTTCACAAAATTTAAGTAGAGATTAGTGTAACAGGAACTGCATTAAATAATGCAACGTAATGTATCAATTAAGTTTGCTCTGTGTGCGTAAATAAAAATAATTATCTGCAAAAATACTTAAAATGCGAAACAAATGCGTACTTTTCCACAGTAAGCTGCCGTCTGCCTTTCATCGACATAGGAGGCCGCTGTCTGATGGTGGAGACCATGGTCAAGACAGGGTGGCACGATATGAATAACTTCTGTATGCAGCTTGGTGGTCGCTTAGTAATTCTCGATGACGCCAACGTTATGTACTACCTCGTCAGGTTCATCTACGACAATGGTTAGTGACAATACTTCCTTGTCTGGTTGTGATACTACAATGGTTAATGAAAGTACTTCCTTGTCCTGCAATAGCTGCTGATTCAGCAACTTGCCTAATCATGTGCCTGCACCAATTGCTCGATAGGTGAGGGAGCACTTTAATGAAGACTATCAAGTGGGTTCATGTATTATAGATCCAAGGGAAAATTAAGTCAAGTGAGATAATACAGATGCAGGAGGGACCATATGGTATTCCCACAAACTGAACAGCTGGATGTTTCGGAAATGAGTGGAATCTAGGTTGCCCAAAATGACGCTATCCAAGATTAGTAGACCATGTCTTGCTTGGCTAAAGTACTGCATGTCTGTAATAGACATAATCACTACATGAGTTGACCACAGGTAACAATACCTCATAGTCCTTGGTAATCGTGGCACTGCATTGGTTAATGATATTCACATAGTCACTGATGATCAATCACTTCCCTGAGCACTATAACAAGTCCTTGAATTATTATGAAAACATCATGGACTGGATTGAGGACTGGTGTTCTCGTCTGGAAATGATCTGATATGGTTGATCACTCCCCTCTAACCATGAACTGTGTGTCTGAGAGTGTAACACTCCGAAAGTATAGAGTTTATCCAATACCTTCAGCTCATTATTTTGACTTTCACCAGCAGAACAGGAAATCATTCCATTTGGCTTATTTTTATTTTACTATAATTTGTATTAAGTTTGCAAAATACTAGCATAATATATTGCATCATATAAATTTGATTGATTCACACTATCATCTTGCTCTACAAAAGTTAGTATGATCCAAACAGCTCAACAGTTCACCGCACAATAAGGTGTATTTTACACTTTTATGTTGTCACATCAGTCATGATATTATAAATAACATATATACTAATCACTGATTTATTCTTCTCTTATATACACGTAGTCCAAAGGTTCTAATAACAATTTAATTTACACAACTGCCTTGTCACTCTGGTATGGATGGATAAGAAGACAAATCTATTATACACCGATTTTGAATTATATTTTTCACTATCTTATTCCACAGGTTTAGATAAGTCTTGTTTTTGGATAGGCGCTTCAGACTTGGATGTGGAGGGTGTCTTTAGATGGGTGGACGGCAGCCTGGTCAAGATGGGGTCACCATACTGGGGTTTTGTTAGGGACTGTAATAAGTATGAGTGTTCTGACTATGTCAACATAGAAGAGCCTCAAGGGGGGAACTGCGTGGCCCTCTGGTGGGATCAGTTCTTTCACTTCGCTGACTATGGGTGTGATGCCGAGTTTGCTGGTGTGTGTGAACAGATTGACTGATTATCGTCCCTAACACATTTTAACTGCAACTAACTAATATTTTGATATATGTGTTGGCATTAAACAAGATATCAATAAAGCTGATTATTTATAAACTATTTGTACATACATATGTATCTCGGGCAAAATGCAAATAATTTAATATATACAGTATATGAATTTGTTTTTCTTTCACATTTTAAAGTAGTAACTTTTGATACGACCATCAATATTACTATATATGAATTTGAAGACAGATTTGTATGGATATTCGAGTTATCTCTGTCTCTGTCTCTTTCTCTTTCTTAATGAACAGCATCTCTCATCCTACAAATCTGAGCTTCTTTTCCTCACTGAAACTCAGGTGTCTGAAGCAACTACTGTCTCTGTATCCTCCTACTTTCTCTATCCTAGTTTCAAAGCCAAAGGCGGATGTTGTGCATATGTGCACAACAAACTCAATTGCTCTCGTGTTCCCGATTTCGACTCCTCTGGATTCTCAACTTTATGGCTCAAACTATCCTGTCATTCTTATTCTAAATATGTCTGTGCTGTCTATCTTTCCCCTAACTCTACTGACTTTCCCAAATTCTTTGACTATCTATACGCTAAAGTGGAACACATTCTATCCATTTTTCCTTTCTCAGAAATCTCCATCTTAGGAGATTTCAACGTTCACCACTACCAATGGCTCTCTTCTCATACAACTGACCAACCTGGTGAACAAGCCAACGTCTTTTCTATCCTAAATTACCTAGAGCAGTTAGTTCAGCCACCCACCTGTATCCCGGATCGCTTTGGAGATCGGCCCAACATTCTTGACTTATTTCTAACTTCTAACGCTTCTTCTTATACTGTCGATCTTTTCTCTCCTTTGGGCTTCTCCGACCATAAACTTATCTCTGTCACCTGTCCTATCTCTCCAGTACGGCCACCCGATCCTCACAGCCGGCGGCGCTTGTGGCACTTTAGCGCTGCTGACTGGGAGGCTCTCCGGCAGTACTTCCTTGATTTTCCATGGAATGATTTTTGCTTCTGTGGCCGGGGACCCTCGGAGAGTGCTAAACGCATTACCGAGGTAATGCTATTGCTTGGAGGCATACATTCCTGTATATTTCTCTCAGACTAATGCAAACAAATCTTGGTTTACTCACGCTCGTTCTACTGGTGCCCGCAATAAGGAGGAAGCATTCAAACGGAACCGACGCCTTAAAATTCAAGAATCTCATTCTTCCTATGTTTCTGCCTGGAATCAAGCCAAATCTGTCCTTTGACTTGCCAAACACTCTATCTGTTATGCCCTGTTTTTCTACAGGTTTAACTTGGGTAATGTGAGTTCTGAATGACTGGGTATATAAGGCTGCATGCACAATACAAGGTATGAGGAATAGAGAACACAAAATAAACACACGGTAACACGACACAAGTTCACGTTTATTGAAGTAAATAAATAAAGAGCATAGAAAGATAGTTATTTTCGCACAAAACAAATAATAGAAGGGAACTGCTAGCATTAGCGGATCTGGATGGAGCCTAGTCTCCCACTTCCAACGTTCAGGTATATTCTTCTGATCACGGGTTTAATTAGCAAGTTTTAATTTTACTGGAAGACCTCAATATATTCGTATAATTCAATGTCACTGATTTTACCTCTTGCTGGCTGGTCGCGTGCCCAAGTAGCAACTCACAGTTAGGATTAGACACGCGTATATTGTAGAACACGGAATCTCTAGTAACCTCATGGGGGTACGGAACTAAGTTTTATATTCTTATGGCAGAAATACGTAGAACACAAATCAGTGGGCGAACGTTAGATATCACTAGAGTTTTAATATCTGAATAAGGTAATTACGAGAGTCAAGGTCGCCTGTTAATTAAAGAGCACTGATCGCTTAGTACGTCCCAAATGGAATGGTTAAATATGAATTAAACTGGGCAAGGTCTTAGCCACTTTATAGAAAGTTAATAAGTGAGTATCAAGCTAGTACTATAACACTTAGTACTAGCAACATGAATCTTGAATAGTATGGGTAGATCTGGTCCTGGTTATCTTGCTTCCGGTGATGTTGGGGGCTAACGACTGGTTCCTCGGCCGTCCAGATGGTCCAAAATGTAGGAAGTTCTCAAGTCGGATCTCTTGACGATCGTTGCTGGCTACACACTTATATACCCACGAATTTGTGTGAAGGTTATAAGGTGCACGTTTGGACTTGTACATGGACAGATGCTTCTATCAGTCTTCTCTGCCACGGAGTCTGCCGGATCTGGAATCTCTCCACTCCGGAACAACACAAGGGCAGAGCTAGAGGTAAACTGCAGGGTAGTGACCACTGGTTGGTGTCTAGCTTTCAACTGATTTGACTTGGGGCGGGAGTTTGATTTATAGGCTCGGTTCTGGACCCTGTAGACAGTAGGGATCTCGAGTCTTATGGACTTAATTGAGCTCTCAATAGATATGGGGACTAGGTAAGATGGTATTTACTGTTGTGGCACAGGGCTATAGGAAGCCTTTATATTTTCATATAACTGAGCCTTAGTAAGAGGTACTATTTTGGCTATACTGGAAGTATTTAGGGGAGGGAGACTGGATCTACTTTGCGAGGAGGATGGGGACAGCTGTGATAGGAGCGTCTCTCTTAGATTGTGCAATCTTCATTATATGGTATAGCTGAGGTGCTAATTTAGTGACCAGAGCATGCAAGAAAGGTAAATGGTTTATTGTGAGTAAATAGAGGTTAGTAAAGGTGTTAGTCAGGCATGGTTAGTTCATTGATAGGAAGAATTCCTGTGCTACCTGGCAATGACTCGAAAGTCAAAACAGGGGCCAGGTATACCTCCGCGGGGGTGGGGGTCTCCCTCCTCGGGTGGGCAAAAAGGGGGGGCTGGGCGCCCTCTCTCTGTGATAGTTGTCCGGCGGCTGTGGCTAGGGGCTTGCCATACCACCAGTGTTTGTAATAACCCTCTGTGTATGAGACAGATGTGAGTGTCCTTAATACCAAAACCGAAGGTGCCTTAGCTAGCTGGTTTTACTCGGCTGGTTGTTAATTGTAGGGTTTGCTGGATGTGGTGGAGACTGGGTTGCTAACTCTGCCACATTTATCTGGAAGTATGGCAATAGAAGTTAGTTACTGGCGGGGCGGCTAGCCTCGCACTGACGACCATTGGGTGCAGGGTTGTGAATGTGTTGTAAGAGAATAGATGGCATGCAAGGGGCTAGTAAAGTTCTAATGTTGTTCTGGCCTACTAAGTGAAGGTAGGCTGGATAGGACTATATATATAAAAGGTTGGAGAGCGTTAGCAACGGACAATTCAAGGATCTTCAAGAGGTATGAGAGAGAGGCTAGGTCGGACAAGAGTCGAGAAGCGCGGGTGTCTTAATGAGAGGGGGGGGGAGAGTTCAAGGGCTACAGGGAAATTTTGCCCCTAAGGTCCCTGGGCGTGGGGGTGGCATTAGGCTACAATTGATATGGAAGTTTGAAAAGGCAGTAGAATACGTTAGCCAAATGCTACCGGGGAATGCAACTATGGGGTGGTATATGAGTCTGGAAAAGATAGAGTTATGTGATCAGTCCGAGGGTTATGGATACTATTAGTTGGCCCTGGGAACTGCGTTTTCTATTAAATATAAATATACCAACAACAGCGGCAGTTCGTAGGGGTACTTAGTTATTGTTTCGGGGTACTTATGACAGATACTGGTAACCAGGTTATCTTATACAATCTCTGGTTGGGGTAAGAGGTGTAAGACACGAAGTAAATTGGCGTAGTGTGGACTGTGGATACGAAGGAGGCAAGGGGAAGACGTATGACAATTGTGGGAAAGTAAATGGAAAAAGGTGAACACAATGGCGGATAAAAATACTTAACCTAAGGATTGCATACATCGATGAACGATGACATTATAGTCGTCGTCCTAATAAGGTGATGAAACCTGGTTGATCTGTACTTGGCACAATACGACACAAGGACAGTGCCGCTATGTCGCATCAATGCTGGTGGCAGTTAATATTATAGACTTAGTTACTAGAGGAACAATGCAAGGGGCGACTGAGCACGGGTTACATATATCTATGCTCGTCATGGAAAATTATATACGAGGTCTAGGGACAAGCGTGGGTGTTTTAACTTCTAAGATATATAACATCTACTTCTCGGATGTAAGAACATTATAGATATAATTATGGCTGTCTGATGTGTTGGCATTGGCTCTACGTCGGGACAGGGCATGGGTGTTTTTAATATGAATGTATATTCCTGTTCATCATCTTTGTAGCAAGGACAGTGCCGCTATGTCGTATCAATGCTGGTGGCAGTTAATATTATAGACTTAGTTACTAGAGGAACAATGCAAGGGGCGACTGAGCACGGGTTACATATATCTATACTCGTCATGGAAAATGATATACGAGGTCTAGGGACAAGCGTGGGTGTTTTAACTTCTAAGATATATAACATCTACTTCTCGGATGTAAGAACATACATTGATATAATTATGGCTGTCTGATGTGTTGGCATTGGCTCAACGTCGGGACAGGGCATGGGTGTTTTTAATATGAATGTATATTCCTGTTCATCATCTTTGTAGTTAGGAGTGTAGGACACGAGAGGGTTAGTGTACGTGAGGTGTGGAAAATGGTCAGTTTAGAAAAGGTAAATGGGTGCGTCCTGGAGCTGTTTAGCCCTGCGGGCTTGGGCCTGTCTGAAATGGCTGGCTCGGTCAGCTGGTCCTTTCGTTCTGTGGACCTTTCCTTTGGTGTTTCTGTTTGGTGTTCGTTCGTGGCTTCTGTGGTGGGCTTCTCGTTCTGGGGCATTTTACTATCATCAATAATAAATTAACTGAACTATCCTGAACTTTAGCTCTTCCCATGCTTTGTGGCACCTAGCCTAAAACCTCTCCAACAATTTTTCTTCCATGTCTTTCCCTCCCCTTTTCCACTCTGATGGCAAAACCATCAATTCTTCCTCTGACAAAGCTAAACTCTTCGCTCAATTTTTGCTAGTAACTCCACCTTGGATGATTCCGGTGCTATTCCTCCCTCTCCTACTTATGGCTAATATCCTAATCTCTTATAAAGATATACTTTCTAACCTCTCTGGGCTAAATACTAAGAAGTGTGATATACGATATATATATTATATATAGTCCTATTACTTTCTTTACCAGTTTATTTCATACTTACATATTTGCATGAATGACTATATATATATATATATATATATATATATATACTGTAAATATATCCACTCTACTTCTATTCCTATTGTCACATCCCTCGCCACTGTGAAGCTTCGAGAGTTTCTGCTGTGCTCGACCCCTTTCGACTCTCTATAGCTCGGCACTCAGAGTTGTTTTGTTGTGCCAGCCAGGGTCGACTATGACGTCTCAGTTGAGTGCGTCAATTGATTCATTTTGTATATTATTTAATGTTCTTAATAATAGATGGCGCTGTACTTGCCAATCTTCTGTTTTCTAGTTACCTTTCTGTACGTGTATAAGGGGTTCAGGCTGTGACGAAGGGTGTTGTAATTCATCTTGAATTCATATGCAATCAGTATATACTCAACCAGCTCCTGGAGATTTGTGTGGAGGTGTTATCCTGTATTGTGTGCTACTAAATACCGCTAGCTGTGCTGATAACCAGGGAGTAGTGTCTTGTCTGTCATAGCCTGATTCCTATTATTACGTGTGTCATTAGTATACATTAGTATATAAGGTTCTT
This sequence comes from Paralithodes platypus, assembly GCA_032716605.1. Lineage (NCBI taxonomy): Eukaryota > Metazoa > Arthropoda > Malacostraca > Decapoda > Lithodidae > Paralithodes > Paralithodes platypus. Next base: position 6,460,548 of record CM064493.1, on the reverse strand, counting down.
TTCTTTTTCCCTTTTTTGTTTGTTTGTTCATAGAGATGAATTATTATAATTTATATATTAATATTCATATAAATATATTATTTTCCTTTCTAATCTAGTTACTTGCAATTCTTTATATAATAATATAAACTCCTTTCTTTTATAATTAATTATATATATATATATAAAAATTATCTTGTTTTTTCTAAACCATAATATTATGTGCATTAGTTTGGTACAAAGAGGTTAGTGGTGTGGTCAAGTTTATAAGATCAAAGTAGCTTATGATATAATAACTTACATAAATAAACTGCTATATAAGCTATAACTACCATCTCTAAAATAGACTACTGAGTCTTGGCATAAGTCTGTTAAACAGACTATTACTCTCCTCACTGAATTCACTTCTAATCTATTCAGTCTAGTGTGACAATTTGGAAGTTACCATACCCGTAGTGCTTACCAGGCCTAAGTTAAAACTCCTCATAACTTCCGGGTTGTAACACTATTATTTGAATAAACATATATATAATCGTCATTGTATTATTTTCTTGTATGTCCCTATTGTATGAAGAGGAAAACCAGAGATTATTTCAAACCTCTAGATTGTACAATCCCCTGCTTAACCCCTACTGTACCGTAGGTCACAGTAATAAAAGACCCCTCCCCCCCCCCCCCTGGTCCCAAGCAATGTGGCCAAAATGGCAAGATAGAACAACCTCGCACTTCAAAAGATGAAGGAATACTGGCTTTCCCAGCCTGCAGAGGGTTGGATATAAGTTGAGAAGTGTTGCCAACTCTAGAACAGTGCTCAAACATCGTGGTACCAGGCATTGCCTGATACTAACAATTACAAGGAAAGTACATTACTGATGGCTCCCTTCCGTCGCTGGGATTGGGGAGTGACTTATCTACTGACGGCTCCTTACCGTCGCTGGTACAGAAGGGGTTATATACACTTCACTGTAGGTAAATTACCTTAAAATTATTTGAGAGTTGTAATAATGATTCCTAAAATAATTACTAAATATAATATGTAATACACCACCACTTAAATACTTGCGTACCACCGAAAGGCAGCAACTTAAAATTATATGAGAGTTGTAATAATGGTTCCTATAATAATTACTAAATATAACATGTAAAGCTCGGTTCACACATACACGAATTAATGTGCCGTCCGGCCCCGACCTCTTAATTCGCCTGCAAACCGGCAAGGACGTCGGCAAAATCGCCTATGGACGGTACAGGGACGTGTGGTGTCGCCAGCACACGGGAGGGGGCGACCATTTTGTGCATGCATAAAATGGTCGGTGTGGACCGGGGCAACTGCCACAAAACGTGTCAGGCCGGGACACACATGGGAGCATTCGGTGTCTAGACGCCAACTGGGGGGGTCTAGACGCCGACAAATGGGATGAGAACGGCAGCAAAAAACCGTTGGCAGAAGAGTCGGCGATGTGGCACCGTCGCGTCACGTGAGCTGGTGACACCTCCGACCATAGGCGATTTTGCCGGCGTCCCTGCTCATTTACAGGTGAATTAAGGGGTCGGGGACGGACGGAATGTTAATTCGTCCATGTGTGAACCGAGCAAAAGGGGTCGGGGACGGACGGGATGTTAATTCGTGCATGTGTACCATGGGGCCTCCAGATTGATGCCGTCCTGCCTATTTTTTTGGTCGTGGCTGGACGGGACGTTAATTCGTGCATGTGTGAACCGAGCTTAATAGAAGGCATACGGACCGGACGGTGTTCCTCCTGTTGTACTCAAAAACTGTACTTCCATACGGACTCCCTGCCTAGGCAAATTCTTTGTCTCTGTCTCTCCTCTAACATCTTCCCTTCTTGCTGGAAGTTTGCTCGCATTCATAAACTACTCTCAGATCGTCAGTATGGTTCCTTAACTCCTCGAGTACCAGCAATGCACGTTACCTATGTATGTAACGCTAAACCCCAGCGACGCATACGGTGCCTCGGCGTTAATTACTCTTGTCCTATGGCACCTAGAGGGTTCAGATTTGTATGGGAACTGCTTTAGTATCCCACGCAACAATAACGATGGTTGGAAACCCTCCCAGCCGCGTGCGTGTAGGTGCGCGAAAACATAACTTTCCAGTATTTTGCCTACTCATTTCCCCATGTTAATTGTGACTTTACGCCGCCCCGCAGGCCCCCTAAATAACCTAGGTGAGCGTTTTTTTGTGGTTTTTCCTTCATTACTAACCCATCCCATGTGTTTTCAAGAAAAAAAATTTGTTTGACAACCTGCTGGTCCTGGAGTGTACATTTATTATAAATCAGCCGGTGCTCAGAGGGTTAAGGGTCGCTCTACTGGTGATCTTCTGTCATATCTTACTAACTCTTGGTCATCTTCCTTTCGGGACTTCGGTGAGACCTTTTCTATTGCGCTAGACATATCGAAAGCCTTCGTATTTCTAATGAGGATAGCATGACATACAATGAAAGTCGTGAATGTGGGCAAGAGAGTAAGCAAACATTCAAAATTAAATGCAATTAAGTACATGAGCGTAATGAGGTGAAGTATGTTGGAAGTTGGAGTTGATGTTTTAATAAAAGGGAAAAAGGAGGGAGTAAGGCTGTTAATGACTGAAACGTTGAGTAAAGCGATTAATGCTTTGAGTATGTGAATTCAAGGGACATTCCTGAAGTTAAATTTTACTAGCATGGTGGTTTTGATTACATAAACACCTTGCAATGAATGTCATATGAATACAAGCCACCGCAGTTTAGAGAAAATTGTGGCTGAATGCCATACAGAAACAAACTTCATTAACCCGGGAACTACAGGAAGACTCTTAAGAGTTCCCCTAGCGGACTGCGGGAAGACTCTTAAGAGTCAGAGAAAAAAAAAATCAACTCTAAACATCGAAAACAAAAATATATTTTTATTTTTTTATTTTTTTATTTTTGTTTTGCCCCTGGGCCATGCAAAATATCACTCCTCTACCTCCCCTCCTTCCCCACTTCCTCCCCTCCTTCAGTTATCACCTATTTTCCCTGTTATTCCCTTATTCTGAGGTATATTTTCGTGCTAACATTAGCGAGTTGCAAGCAGGGCATTGTCAACACTGTTAGCAAGCGAGTGCAAGAGAGAGAGAGAGAGTATCGATCGACTGTGTCTCAGTGGCCTTTGGGGGAAATTGGCGGGAAAGCAGGTTGCCTCACCCATACATTATATAACTCTCGGCCTGTATCTCCGATTTTGACCATCCAAACGCTGTTTTCACTCGTTTTATTGTTGTTTCAGGTTAATACCTTTATAATCAACCCATAATAGGTGCGTATGGATAAGTATTAATGCTATATATGGTAAAATGAATATTTTAGTGATGGAAACAGCTCAAATACGTCAGCACAGGCAGAGGTGTCTAATTACCCCCATGCACACTTCTTAGGTTAATGATAATGTGGAGTAATAATGTATGGTGTTGTTCTGTGGCAGATGATAGATAATAAGACTTTCCTGAAAACCAAATACAATTATTATAGACTATAATCATTCAAGAAGCATTAGATAAGGGTACATGTAAATTGAACAGTGGGAGTAGCCTACAATTGGCCTTGAATATGAAGAAATCGAAAGTTTAAACTATATATCCTTTTACGTTTTCTCAAATTAACTTCTCTAACAATTATAATGCCATCTCCGGTGGTTTTGCTCGAACTATGGCAAACTGTAGCAACTACAACACTTATGGACACGAATTTTTACTTGATGACTGCCAAGAGATTCCTTTCTTCCCAGTTCTAATTTCTTTGCTCCCACCACCTTCCTCCCTTTACCCCCTCTTTCTTCCCTCCATCTCATACCTGATCTTTCCTCTTAGCCCTTGCACCTCCCTTCATCTTGTCCAAAGAGAGTATAAGAAAGAGTAGAAACAGTGATGTTGCATGGTCACATGATATTTCCATGCGCATCCTTGGGATATGGTGGCTCTGGGATCGTATGGCCCCTGGATGCCTAGCTTTTGATATGTTCTTATTTGATAAATTTTGAAATAGTCTGTGCGCCTGGCTTGTCTTTAGTATTAGCAATGTTAAGGAAACTTCCACGTAATGAGGGAGCATTAGAGTAATGGGGAAACTCTTTTAGAGTGAATATTAAAAATGACTAAAAACATTTGTGAGCATGATGTAATATATATATATATATATACAGGTATATATATATATATATATATATTATTATATTTTGTTAGGAGGAGGCTGTAGATGCCAGCCGGACAGGGCGGTACTCCCGGGGGGTGCTAGGTGACTGGTTGGGACCGCTGGAACTCCTGTTTCACCACCTGGCCTCCCTAGGTGATCCTTTCAGTGTTTCATCAATATTGAGAGCAACCCCAGCCTGCCCTCCAAAACACCTTCTTCTCCTATCATTACATTATACTACAAACACCTTACATACTACACTAACTTTTCCGAAGAAAACAAAAAATTACGAAACCTCGACCCGCCTCGGAGTCCCCAGGGACCAGAAATGCCCCCAACAGTCTGTCCCCTGGTAATGACTCGCCAAAATGCTCTGGACCACCACCTTCTACTCTTACTATTAGTTTCTGTAACATTCGTGGCCTTTTCTCTAACTTCCACTCTGTGGAACACCACCTCTCCTCTGCCAACCCTGATCTTCTCTTTCTTAACGAGACACAGTTTTCTGGGACTACTGACAGCAAACCCTTCTCTGTATCCTCTTACTATCTCTATACTCAGTTTCGAGCCAAAGGTGGATGTTGCGTCTATGTACGCAACAATCTTGCTTTCTCTCGTGTTCCCAACTTAGAATCTTCTGAATTCTCAACTCTGGCTAAAGCTTTCTTGTCACTCAAACTAAATATTTCTGTGCTGTTTATCTCTCCCCTAATTCTACTGACTATCCAAAATTCTTTGACTATCAAACTTCTAAAGTGGAACACATTCTATCCATCTCTCCTTTCACAGAAATCTTCATCTTTGGAGATTTCAATGTTCACCACCACCAATGGCTCTCCACTGTTTCCACTGACCAACCTGGTGAACAAGCCTACATCTTTTCAATCTTAAATAGCATAGCTCGTCACATAATTTGACTCAGGTATCCCCAGAATCGTCATTTTCAATGTACAACATACTCCTATGTAAAATATTAGGTGGCTGGGTTCTATATATAACTAAATATATGCAATTTTGTGTTTTTTTTTGGGGGGGGGTAAATTTTGTGACGTCACTGCGGTACATATACCGCAGTGACGTAGTATAGAGTACCTATATTTTCACAATACCACCCTCAGTCAAACTCTAATTCCCTTCGTCATGTTGTGGAGGTGCCAGTTTCTCTAATATGTTTTCCAATAATAGCCTCGTGGAAAACAAAGGGATATCTTACCTATCACATAAAGATTCATATATTAGTAAATGAAAGTAGAGAACATTGGAAATAACCTAAATAATCCATATAGCCGGAAATAATACAATTGTATTTGGGAATCGGCTCATCTGTCTTCTTTTTCTTATGGGGGTTGGTCGAGTATTCCTATCCCAGCCACGCCTTTGTATCGGCTTCCTCTCTTTTAGGGAAAGTCACAAAGCAGCAGGAAGAAATATATCCCCATGGAAAACGAAGGGATGTCTTCCCTATCACATAATGATTCATATATTACTAAATTATAGCAGAGAACATTGGAAATAACCTAAATTGTCCATATAGCCGGAAATAATACAATTTAATTGGGGTTTTATTCTCGCTGGTATCTAGTTTAACCCCTAACTATCGGCGCGCAACATAAGTCGAGTATAATAAATCTGGACTATCTGGCGGCGCACGATATAGGTCGTGTGGCAATTTCAGGACGTAATGTTGCTGAGAGAGAGAGACAAGTGGTGGCAGGAGAGTAGCGAGCGTATGACTGCTCCAGACCACCGCGGCGAACCTACTGACACGAATCCCACCTCCTCCCTCCCTCTCTCACTCGCTACATACTGAATTGTATGGGGAAAGTACCGAATTACACGCTTTTTGCACTCGTGTTGCGCGGTTGTTGCAAGAAAACTAGCGGTCATAAAAGGATCGTTGTGGTGTCATTGGAAAGCTCTGTTTATGCCCTTTCAGGGATAGATACTTGTTTTATGCTCTGGGTCTTATTTAGGCATGAAAATGATCACGTAAACAGCCCTATTTTGGGTAAAAACACCCCGCTGGTGGCTACATATTATATACCGCCTAGGCCGCTCTTAAGGTGTTAAATTATCCTATGTATGGTACCATTCACAGATCAAGTTGCCAACGGCCACCAGACTTTTGCCTTGCTCACTCACTCACTTGTTCGTTAAGCTCGAATGTATCTACGTAAATTCTCGATTATTTTGTGACATATTCCATTAAGACTTCGTTCACAGATGCATTCTGATGTTGTGTAAGCGCCAATTACTATTATGTATGATATAGCGTAAATTAGGGAGAATAATTCGTATTGCGAAACTACTATATTTTAAATATTTTTACACAAGTCTCTCATAAATGCTATTAAAGAAAACGTTGCTGTTTGCGCTATTATAGAAAATGTTAAAACAGGTCATATGCCTATCATTTGAACCAATATCAGTTAAATCACGGCTGTATTTCGATACATCGTTAGCGAGCCTAACCTACCACTACTTATAATAATACGAATGCAGAAAATAACTATAAATAACAATAATTTGGTGGGATAAAGAATAAAATCTACTTCTAGAAGGCAAAGGGGTATAATCCTGTGTAGCTGGACGAACTGTTCTTATATCTCATTAATTTGGTAATGTTACAATATGTAATCAAGTAAGGAAGTAGGCTATACTGTGAAGATACTTTACATGCATAGGTTTGCATACCTTATGTGTGTATGTGTGTGTATAATTTATATATATTAGTAATTCGATCACCACGAATTGAGTACCATGACCGGTACAGTAGGCCTATACTGTATTTAGGGCTAATTAAAACCAAAATTCGCTTTGACCTAACTTTGCTGGGAACCTATCTCTCAGTCTTAATGGGGGTTGACTGTATAACCTTGTGTGAAAAGCAGAAACAACAAAGTATTATGTTATAACATACTAGTATAGCGGAGTCAAGATGGCGTCTAGATGCTAACACCTGGCGGTAACCCTACAATATAAACTTACCCATAGCGGTCATTTCAAAGGGCTAATCTCTTGAACAAAAAGTAGTGCCAATGTAGCATATGTATAGCTAGATCTGGAGGAATTTACTTCGATCTAATAGCATTTGCTTGCATCCAGTGACATGAATTCTAGTTATATTTTAGGAATATTAGCGATATTGAACAATATTAAAGAGATCATGGTATTATTCTATATATTGTTGCCAGTATTTCACTATCTAGCGACATTCTAGCAACTTTTGAGAATGGATCTAGCACTATTTTGTTTTTAGTTTTGGTAACCTGGGACCGAACTGGTTATTTATTTATCTCTTGGATATTTATTATCAACTGTCCAAGGCTGTAGGTGGGTACAATTGACAAAGGTGAAGGTAAATCTGGAGTCATACATAGAATATAAGCTAATTAGCAAGAATTGGAGCTGGAATGAGTATAGCATTGGTTAGTCTGTAAAACAAATCCAGGCTAACTTGTGAACCACTGTGAACTGGTCTTAATTTCGGCTGTGTTTTCAAAGGTGGCCCTTCACCCCCCCTCAAAATAGAAATATCTAATGTGAATTTGTTTTCTATTTTAGGGTAAAAATTATAAAAAATCAAAGCACATGTGCATTATATGTCAAATTAATATGCTTTGAAGAGTGACAAAAACAGGGTGAGATTTTTGGCGAGCTATGCCCTTTAAACGACCTAGAGCAGTCCAGCAGCTCAACCATATCACGGATCGCTTCGGAGATCGGCCAAATATTCTTGACTTATTTCTAACCTCTAACCCTTCTGCTTATACTGTAAATCTGTTCATTCTTTTGGGCTCCTCCGACCATAAACTAATATCTGTCACCTGTCCTATCTCTCCAGTACGTCAGCCTGATCCTCCCAACCGGCGGCACTGGCATTTTGGCGCTGCCGACTGGGAGGCTCTTTGGCAGTACTTCTTTGATTTCCCTTGGAATGACTTTTGCTTCCGTGGCCGGGGACCCTCGGAGAGTGCTAAATGCATTACCGAGGTAATCCTCCCAGGCATGGAAGCATACATTCCATTTTCTTTCTCTCAGTATAATGCAAACAAATCTTGGTTTACTCACGCTTGTTCTACTGCTGTCCACAACAAGGAGGAAGCATTGAAACGGAACTGACGCCTTAAGACTAAAAAATCTCATTCTTCCTATGTTTCTGCCCAGAATCAAGCCAAATCTGTTCTTCGACTTGCCCAACACTCTTTCATCAATAATAAATGCACTGAACTATCCAACTCTTCTCAAGCTTTCTGGCATCTAACTAAAAATCTCTCCAACAATTTTCTTCCTCATCTTTCCCTCCCTTTTTCCACTCCGATGGCACTACCATCACTTCTTCCTCTGACAAAGCTGAACTCTTCGCTCAAACTTTTGCTAGAAACTCCACCTTGGATGATTCCTGTGCTATTCCTCCCTCTCCAACCCCCTCTCTCTTACTTATGCCTAATATTATAATCTCTTCTAAAGATGTATTTTCTACCCTCTCTGAGTTTAATACTAAGAAGGCATACGGTCCGGACAGTGTTCCTCCTATTGTACTCAAAAACTGTGCTTCCGTGCCGACTCCCTGCCTAGGCAAACTCTTTCATCTCTGTCTCTCCTCTAACGTCTTCCCTTCTTGCTGGAAGTTTGCTCTCATTCAACTTGTCCCAAAGAAGGGTGGCCGCTCTCAAATCGTCCAATTGCTCTCATCTCTTGTATTTCTTAAAGTTTTTGAAACTATTCTTGCTTCCAAATTTCTTGAGCATTTCTCTTCTCATAATCTACTCTCAGATCGCCAGTATGGCTTCCTTAACCCAGGAGCTGCGGGAAGACTCTTAAGAGTTTCCCCGGGCGACTGCGGGAAGACTCTTAACCCTCTCACGACCATATGACGCAGAGGTTGCCAGATTAGCAATAAGAAATAGAGTTCTCTCACTCTTATAATTACCTCTCCAAAATTAGTTTTCTGCCCACAGCTAACTTAACCCTTAAAAAGCGGCTCACCACTTAAGTCGAGTTAAATAAAGCTGGACTATGTGGCGGCGCTCGACATAGGTCGAGTGGCAATTTCAGCACGTAATGTGGCTGAGAGAGAGAGACAAGTGGTGGCAGGAGACTAGCGAGCGTATGACTGCTCCAGACCACCGCGGCGAACCTACTGACACAAATCTCAGCTCCCTCCTCCCTCTCTCACTCGCTACATACTCAATTATGTACCGAAAGTACCGAATTACCTGCTTTTTGCACTCGCGTTGCACGGTTATTGCAAGAAAACTATCCATCATACAAGGATCGTTATGGTGTCATTCGAAAGCTCTGTTTATGCCCTTTCAGGGATAGATACTTGTTTTACGTTCTGGGTCTTATTTAGGCATGAAAATGATCACGTAAACAGCCCTATTTTGGCTAAAAAGACCCCGCTGGGCGGTACACATAAATAAACCGCATAGGCCGCTCGTAAGGTGTTAAAGACAACTGCAGAGGTTAAAGTAACTAAACTAAAGGTTTCTAAATACCCCTGATGGTAATAAAGGCTTTAAAGTATCCCTAATAGGCTCAAAATTGCGTCAAGAACGTGAGAGGGTTAAGATCCTGGGCCTAAAAAAATCCATTTAAAACACCCCAAAAAAACTTGAACCCTTTTTTTTTTGTTTTTTGCCCCTGGGCCATGCCAAATATCACTCCTCCACATCCCCTCCTTCCCCACTCCCCCCCCCCCCCTTTCCTTCAATTATCACCTATTTTCCCTGTGATTCCCTTATTCTGTGGTCTATTTTCGTGCTAACATTAGCGAGTTGCTATCAGGGCGTTGTCATTTCGCCAATCCACCACTGTTTCACCCCACCACCAGCCCCTACCCACCTCACCCCTACCCTCTCCCAGGATCTCCAGCACCCAACAACCCAGTGAGCGACCACCTACCTCTAATCCAAGCAGAACTCCGCCCCCCCCGATAATCCGAGCCTCCACTGCCAGGTTACACCAGGAAGATGTCCTACGTGGTGCCGGCCCCCAGACCAGCACCGGGGGCTCGAGCTTGGACCTGCCTCAACGTCTACAGGGAGAGGTTGAACCTGAGCAGTTGGGGGAAGCTGACCACTCAACCCCCTCAGCACCTCAGCATCACCAGCGACATAGGAAACAACCAACTAGATTCCCAAACAAGAAATAATGATATAGTTTCACACATAGTTAACCTTTCAAGATGGACGACATCTTACCTTTTTCACATCTAAATGATGAAGATTTGTTATTACACATCAACCAAAATTTGTATAATCCCAACAGTGAAAATATCCCTTTAAACACACTAGATAAATTAATCTTTAACCCTTTTAGCTTCAATGATGATGCTTACAATGCCGATGTAGACCCCGACAACTATTTATTAAGTTCTCTAAATTATAAAAACCCATTATGCAATTATGTTTTCCCTCATAGCTTTGAAGAACAGTATCATAAAATTCCCAGATCTAACTTTTCTCTCCTAAGCTATAACATAAATAGTATACCACTGCATTTTGATGATTTCATTGAGCAGTGTCTGAACCCAATTTCGATTAAGTTTGATGTGATAGGCTTATGTGAAACGAAACTAACATCTGATATACAGCACTTATATGATATTCCTAATTACACAAGATTCAATAACAATTTCACACGAACCAGTGGGGGAGTGTCCTTGTACCTTAAAACAGGCTACACATACATAGTAAGAGACGACTTAACAATTCAACATAATAGTATAGAGACATTATTTATTGAAATATGTAACACCAACTCGGACAACATAATAGTAGGCATAATATATAGAAGGCCACACACTGATTTCAGATATTTTCATGACAAATTTAATGACATAATCTCAGTAATAAGTGATGAGAGGAAAAAATGTTACCTTACCGGGGACTTTAATCTTAACCTATTAAAATATAAAGATGACAACAAAGTAGCTAAATTTATCTCCACATGCTGTTCTAAACTTTTGTTCAATACTATAAATAAGCCAACACGTGTAACTTCTACAACAGCAACAATAATAGATCACATTTCGTCAAACAATTTCACGCAAAATGTGTTCAGTGGAATTATATACAATAAATTAACTGATCATTTTCCAATCTTTACCATTTATGAATCTGAGATATGCGCATCTAATAATAGGGAAGAAGACCATACTTTTATAAGATATAGAAATTATAGTGAAAATAATCTAAATTAATTTAAGAAAGCCATAGAAGATGCGTCCTGGGAACTAGTTTATTTTTCCAATGACCCTAATGTTGTATATGATAATTTTATGACAATATTTAATGCTTGTTTTAACAGATATTTTCCAATAATTACAAAACGAATAAATAGCGCATACCTAGATAAGCAGTATATAACCCCAGAATTAAAAATTATGATTAAACAGAAAAATAAACTAGCTAGGAAATATGCTATTAGGCGCATCACATTTGGAGAGGAGTTCCGTAGACTACGTAACCAGGTAACAAAAGCTTTAAGATCAGCTAAAAGAAACTATTATAAATCTAAACTCCAAGAATCTGCTGGTAATGCTAAAAAGGTTTGGAACATAATTAATTCTGTTCTTGCAAGGAAAACTAAACACAAAATAAACAACACTTTCATTAATAATAATACCGAGTTGACTAAACCTAGTGATATTGTGGAACACTTTAACTCATATTTTATTGATGTCGGTAAAAAATTAGCAGAAAATATAGATACTTCAAATGTAGACTTTACATCCTACCTACAAAATAGACAAGTAACGCCTTTTTCCATGTCTCCCGTCACAAGCGATGAAATAATCAATACAGTAAAACAACTACGGGACTCCTCTCCTGGTTATGATGAAATACCAATGAAAGTTTTAAGGTTTGTTATTACAGCTTTGTCTCCAGTTATAGGATATCTTTGTAATATGTAATTGTCCAGTGGTGTTTTTCCCGATTGCCTTAAAATTGCAATAGTTACCCCTATATATAAATCCGGAGATAGTTCAATCTTTAATAACTACCGTCCTGTGTCTGTACTCCCAGCTATGAGTAAAATCCTAGAAAAAATTATGCATACAAGGATTACAGAGTTTTGTTCAACCAACAATATTATTAATGAGGCTCAGCATGGGTTTAGAAAAGGATGTTCAACAGAGTCGGCTTTATCATCATTTACTAACGATATCCTCAAATCTTTTGATGACAAGCATTTTACAGTTGGTATATTTTTGGATCTATCCAAAGCATTCGATACTGTTGACCATCAAATCCTCCTAAAGAAACTCGAACATTATGGCATTAGAGGTACCATTAACAAATGGTTTCACTCTTATCTAACTAATCGAAAACAGTATGTACAATATAAGGACATTTCATCTAATATGCAAATAATATCCTACGGAGTACCACAAGGTTCTATACTGGGTCCATTGTTGTTCATTTTATTTATTAATGATATTGTAAACTCAAGTATGTTATTTAAATATATATTATTTGCTGATGACAGTACTCTGTACACCAGTCACCGGGACTTGCGCTCTCTTATTGTTTCTATAAACAATGAACTTAAGAATGTACATAATTGGATAACTACCAATAAACTTATACTAAATATTAATAAAACTAACTTTGTAATCTTTCACAGAAACAAAAACGTTCCAAATGATATGCAATCAATTAAATTTGGTAATCAATCAGTGAGAGAAGTGGAGAACGTTAAGTTTCTGGGGATAACGGAGGACAGAAAACTGTCTTGGAACTTACACATAAAGGACGTAACAAATAAACTAAATAAACAATGTGGTATACTGTACTTAACAAGCCAATGTCTCGACTTAAATGCCCTAAAACTTTTATATTATTCAGTAATTTATCCATTTCTCTTATACTGTCATACAGTATGGGGAGCGACGGGTAAAAGTAAATTACAACCTGTTGAAGTTGCACAAAGAAAAGTTATACGAACAATTACATTTAGATCCTAATATGCTCACACCAATGAACTATTTCGACAACTTAATCTCTTAAAATTTGAAGATATTAACATATTTTGCAGAGCTATCTTTGTATACAAAGCATTAAACGGCCATAACAATGTGGAATTATTTAGACATCGTGAAAATGAAAGGTATGCATTAAGAAACATAAATTCTTTAAATATTCCCCTAATGACCTCTAGACAATCCCAGACATCAATAAAATACCATGGTGCGAAAGTTTGGAATCAGTTGTCTCCTGACTTACAAAATAAACCCACTCTGCCTAGTTTCAAAATATCACTCAAATCTTCACTAATGTCTAAATATTAATCTTACTTAACATTTGACAATAAAACTGCCACAACCCTAAATTACAATCACCTTTATATCGGAAATAAATTAAGATACTGTTCTGGTGTTCATCAATATGTAGGTACCGTACTGTATATAAGGCTGGGATCTGCTCTACCCACAGCAGTCTGGGTGGGGGGTGGTTCGGGGTGGTGGCTAGGTAATTATACCTGGCCACTGTTCCGAATCCCTTCTTGCTGTGGCTGCGGGGCTGGGGCTGTGCCTCATTAGGCCTAGCTATAATTATATAATATGACATGTTTTAATAATCTTACTGTATGTGAAATAATCATCGAGTTGTATTCAAGGTGCCTTTAAGAGAGATTGTTCTCATAAGGCACAGCCATGATATTATTTTATTGTAAAATTAACATATATTGTATGTTTGATTGGCAAAAAAAAAAAAATTGTCATCAGTGTTACCAAGCGTGGGAATTAGGGGAGAAGTCAGGAAGAGAATTGAGAGGTACCTACAGTGTCTCTCAAAGCTTCGTGAGTGGAAGGTTGGCTCACACTCACTCACACACACTCGCTTTCATTTCGCGATTTTGACCAGCCAAACACTGTTTCCACTTGTTTTATTGTTGTAACTGGTTAATATCTTGATATTAATGCTAAAATAGGCGCATATGAATAAGTATTAACGATATTTATGGTAAAATAACGATGTTAGTGATGGGAACAGCTCAAATACATGCGCACAGGCGTGTGGTGTCTCATACCCCCCATGCACAGCCGAGAGGTTAAAGGTTGCTCTACTGGTGATCTTCTTTCATATCCTACTAACTCTTGGTCATCCTCTTTTCGGGACTTCGGTGAGACCTCTTCTGTTGCACTAGATACATCAAAGGCCCTCCATAGAGTCTGGCACAAATCCTTAATTTCTAAACTACCATCCTTCGGTTTCTACCCCTCCATCTGTGCCTTTGTCCCTAATTTCCTTTCCGGCCGTTCCACAGCTGCGGTTGTGGACGGCCATCGCTCACTTCCTCATCTTATCAACTCCAGTGTTCCTCAGGGCTCTGTCGTATCTCCCATTCTCTTTCTAATTTTCATAAATAATCTTCTCAACTGTACCTCCAGTCCCATCTATTCATATGCAGACGAGTCTACCTTACACTACTCAATTAGTTTTCCTGAATGGCCTAGCCAGCAATCCCTCAAAGACCAACGTAATGAAGCCATGCAACACTTATCTTCTGATATAACTACTATTTCCAACTGGGGCAGAGAAAACACAATTTCTTCATCTTACTACCCATTGAGAATTCCCAGAGGACTATCCCTTACAATTCAACCATACAAAAATCAATCCTTCATCTTCACTCAATATTCTCAGTGTCTCTTTTTCTTCTGCTGTCACTTGGAAGGACCATATTACCAGTCTTGCTAAGGCAGCCTCCCAGAAGGTGGGTATGTCCAACCGCCTCAAGGGGTTCTTCACCCCTGCACAGTTTCTTGCTCTGTACAGGGGTACAGTGCATCCATGTATTGAGTATTGTTCACATGTGTGGGGAGGATAATCTCACACCGCACTCCTAGACAAATTAGAAAGCAAAGTATTTTGAATCATTAACTCTCGCCCACTCACCAACTCTCTCTCTTCACCGCAATATTGCATATCTCTCGCTATTCTATCGCTACCATAATAATCAATATTCCTCAGAGCTTTCCCAGTGTATACCACCTCCTCTACGTAGGGTACGTAATACCCGTCTTGCAACACAATCCCACCCCTACTCTGTGCAACTCTCCAACCCAAGAGTGAAATGTTATTCTCAGTTGTTCTTCTATTCAACAGCTGAGCTCTGGAACTCTCTCCCAGAATCAGTCTTTCCCTCTTCCTATGACTTAAATTGCTTCAAGCTCTGTGTGTCCAGGCATTTTGGCTTGAACGTCCCTTGATTTTGGCCCGGTAACTCTTTCTACTATAGGGAAGGCACTCGCTACTGGCAGTTCTGCCTTTTGTCTCCCTCGCTCACATAGAAAAACAAAAAAAGTGCTCTAAATACCTGTGCCCACAAATCATGATGTATTGGAAATGTCTCATCAGAGTTATAGAAGTATATAATAAAATTATTATATAGATCATAAGATAAATAAATCATATACCTTAACTTGGTCAAATTATTATATAGATCATAAGATAAATAAATCATATACCTTAACTTGGTCAAATTATCATTTGTGGGCACTTATGTTTTACAACACCAGGGCGGAATAACCATATATGGACATACTAAAATGTCCTTAACCCGTCCAATCCCAGCGACGGCTACTAGCTGTCAGTAGATAAGTCACTCCCCACTCCCAGCGACGGCTAGTAGCCGTCAGTAATGTAATTTCCTTGTAACTGCCTGTATCAGGCTGTAACTGGTACCACGACCATTTGAGCACTGCTTTCGATATGGCAACACTTATCAGCTTATGTAAGACCCTCTGATGGCTGAGGGAGCCAGTCTTCCTTCATCTCTTGATGTGGAAGGTTATTTTATCTTGCCATTTTGGCCACATTGCTTCGGACTGGGGGGGACTTTTATTACTGTATCCTATGGTACAGTAGGGGTTAATCGGGTATATGATCAAATATGGAGTCGCATATTTTCATGCGATCCTACACCTATTTCTATCACTCTAACGTAAATGACACCTATATATCAGTCTTTAGTACGTTTATTCAAGTGTATAATGTGTGGCTGACATCAACTTACCGACATTATGTTAGGTAGTAGGGTCACGGGTGTGGGAGACACTAGGGGTGGAAATCCATCTCTCACGAAGTCTGGGAGCAAACTGATCTTTTCACGGCTCTGGACCAGTGGTATATTGAGTAAGCGAGTGACGTCATGGTCTGGAATGTTGCGTGATGCTTCCTGATAGGCTGGAAGCTAACAACGTCACGGCTGCCACACTTTGGGTGGCTTGGTGCCGCCATTTTCACCGCCCGCGGAAATTACCATATGCAGTATGGTTCTTCTCCCGGTAAAGGGTTCATACAATGGATTAATATGGTAACTTGATTTGACCCTTTAATATATGAAATATAAGATTGTAGACAACATCGAGTTGAAAATCCTTGATCTGCTATAACTACCCTCACGGTGACTTGTATTGTAATGGTAGTTCGCTCTTAACTGTGTTCATATTCCCAAGTAGTAAGGGTGTGAAATATAAGAATGGGCGAGTGCTAGCAGAGAAGCAAGAGACAGCTGTGAGATGGAAGGAGCATTTCAACAAATCGTTGAAAGTAAGGAATGGAACGCCAATAAACATAGTTGGATGGGGTATGGAAGGACAAGAAGAGAAGTAGTGGAGAAAGAGGTGACGATCAGAAGATCAGAAGTGTGACTGTGTGTGAGGCCTTGAAAAGAGTGAAGATTGGGAATGCATCAGGAATAGATGGAGTGTGTGGGTAAATGCTAAGGTATGGTGTTGAGATAGTGATTGAATGGGTATGGAAAATTAGTAAACTAGCATGGGAGAAGGGAAGTGTGCCTGATGCCTGGAAGACAGGCATAACAGTCCCCTGTATAAGGGTAAAAGAGAGAGAGGAGTGTGTGGTAATCACCGGGAATATGTCTTCTAAGCGTAGTAGGGAGGATGTACAATAGGGTGGTAATCGAGAGAGTGAGAGCGAGAATGGAAAAATGGGTAGGTGAGGAGCAGGGGGGGGGGGGGGGCCTTAGGAAGGCAAGAGGCTGTGTAAACCAGATATTTCCCTTGAAATATGTTTTTGAGAAATATCTAGAGAAGGGACAAAAGATGTATGCTTCTTTTATGGACTTGGAGAAGGCCTATGACAGAGTTGTTAAAGAATGTCTATGGAAACTATTGAGAATACACAGAGTAGCTGGTAAGTTGAAAGCAGTGAAGAGCATATATGAGGGCGCAAAGGCGGTAGTGCCTGCGGATAATGAACAGAGCAAGTTCTTTGATCTGAATAGTGGGTTAAAGTAAGGGTGTGTGATGTCCCCATGGTTGTTCAATATATATATATGGATGGAGTCATGAAAGAAATCCAAGGAAGAGCAGTGGATGTTGGTGTATCGCTGATAAGCGAAGGAAATGAGTTGAAGCTGCCTGTACTGCTGTTTCTGGATGATACAGTTCTGATGAGTGATTGTGAGTGGGAGTTAAGGGTCTGGCAAATATGTTTGGAACACTGTGAAAAACGGAATCTGAAGGTAAATGCGGGGAAGAGTAAGGTCTATGAAAGGGGTGCAATCACAGTGTGAGGTGAAGCTGAAAGGTCAGGTAATGGAAAATATCAGCTCATTTAACCCAGGGACTGCGGCCAGGCTCTTAAGAGGTTCCACATGGCGAATGAGGCCTGACTCTTAAGATCCAAGGCCTAAAAAACAACTTTTAAAACACCCCAGCGGCATTCAAAACAAAGCAATTTGTGATTAGGTGAGATAATTCCCCTCCATTGCTTGCTACCACTCATACACATGTGTCCCCCCCCCCTCCTCAATTATCCCGTATTTTCCCTATTATTCCCGATATTTATCGAGTATTTACGTGCGAGGACGGGTGGAAAAGAGGAAGGAGGGTGGAGGAGTGTATCTCCGACCCTCTAAGCCACTCTGAGATCTCTCCTGGTCTCTCAGTACCATGCCAGACACAAGAGAGGGAGGGTGTTTCTCTCTCGCAGGTCAAGATCAGATTATGACCGTGGGGATAAAATATACGATTTTCAACAGCCTGTTACCACTTGTTTTATTGCTTTCCAACGTTCATATGTTCATATTAAAAGTAAAATAGGCGCATATGGATCAGTATTATTTATATATGTGGTAAATTTACGATTTTTGTATGGAATGTACTAAATACCTTCGCACTTTCAAATACCATAGCCGCGTAGCTTATGAGTTAAGTATTTGGGCAGTGTGTTGAGTAAAGATGAGAGTATGGATGAAGAAATGTGGGAGAGGGTGCAACAGCAGAAGAAGGTTGTAGGAATGCTGAAAGCAGTAACAAGGAATAGGGTGGTCAACCTGGAAGTAAAGATGTCCTTTCATGATAGTGTGGTAATCCCGACATTGATGTACGGGAGTGAAGCATAGACGTTGTTGGAGAGACATAAATCAAGAGTGAGAAAGTGGAAATGAGTTACTAACATCTCCTGGTTATTATATCTCTGATCATAGGGGTAGCAGGTTGGTGGGTGTTGTGGAGTTCTCTAGACAGCTCCTGATGATGGCAGGGGTAGCAGGGTGGTGGGTGTTGTGGTGTGCTCTAGACGGCTGGTGATGATGGCAGCATGGTGGGTGTGTGGGCGTGGTTTAAATGGATGGTGAAGATGGCAGAGTGGTAGGCGTGGGGGCGTGGTCTAGACGGCTGGTGATGATGTCAGGGTGGTGGGTGTGGGGGTGTGGTTTAGATGGCTGGTGATGAGGGTAGGGGTAGCAGGGTGGTAGGTGTGTGGGAGTGGTATAGACGGCTGGTGATGATGGTAGGGGTAGCAGGTTGGTGGGTGTGGGGGAGTGGTCTTGACGGCTGGTGATGATGGTAGGGGTAGCAGGGTGGTGGGTGTGGGGGAGTGGTCTAGACGGCTTTTGATGATGGTAGGGGTAGCAGGGTGGTGGGTGTTGGGGCGTGGTCTAGACGGCTGGTTATGATGGTAGAAATAGCAGGTTGGTGGGTGTGGGGGAGTGGTCTAGATGGCTGGTGATGATGGTAGGGGTGGTGGGTGTGGGGAAGTGGTCTAGATGGCTGGTGATGATGGCAGGGGTAGCAAGGTGGTAGGTGTGGGGGAGTGGTCTAGACGGCTGGCAATGATGGTATTGGAGGTAGGTGTGGGGGAGTGGTCTAGATGGCTGGTAATGATGGTAGGGGTAGCAGGGTGGTGGGCGTGGGGGCGTGCTCTAGACGGCTCCTGATGATGGTAGGGGTAGCAGGGTGGTAGCTAGGTGTGGGGGAGTGGTCTATACGGCTGGTGATGATGCTAGGGGTAGCAGGGTACAAAGGAGTACAAAGGAAATCAAGCAACAACAGATCTAGTGACCCTTCTAGGTTGCTTGTCCTCCAAAACACTGAGGATCAAGTGTCCAAACAGTGGTTTAGAGTGTGTAAGGGAACATTGGAAAGGGAATTACTGCCCTGGAACTAATGTCTGTGGCATGATTAGGAAGTTAGTAGAGGACAGAGGGGTTAGTAACTGAGGGGGGGATAAAATAAAGTTATTCATTTACAAACGCAGTCAGTCGCGGGTTTGATGCGAGATATTTGTCTAGGCGGAGTTTAAATGAATCAACGGTGATGCAGTCTATAACGTTTCGGGGAAGCCCATTCCACAAGTTGACAACTCGATTGAAGAAGAAATTCTTAGATTCGTGCGAGTTAAAAGATTTACCAATAATTTTGCAACCATTTCCCCGTGTGTAATTAGATTGGTCGATAGTGAAGTACTTACTACAGTTCATATTGTCGATGCCTTTGATGATTTTGAACACTTGAATTAAGTCACCTCTTAATCTGCGCTGGGTTAAAGGAAATAGATTTAATTCTCTAAGACGCTCTTCATATGGTTTGTTCTTTAGGCTAGGTATCATTTTGGTAACTCTACGTTGAACTCGTTCTAGCTTGTTTATATCTTTTTGGTAATAAGGGCACCAGGATTGAACGCAGTATTCCAGAAGAGGGCGGACTAAGGAATTGTAAAGGGTTAGGATAACTTCTTTGAATTTATGCTCAAATGACCTGCCTATAAAGCCAATTATTTTGTTTGCCTTCTTAACAACTTCTGAACATTGTTGACTCGGTTTTAGGTTACTCGATATTGTTACTCCCAGATCGGTTTCTCTGTTTACATTCTTAAGCCGAGTGCCATTCATCGAATAGTTTGCTTTCTCATTTAGGTATCCGATATGTAGTACTTTACATTTATCCGCATTGAAACTCATTTGCCAAATTTGGGCCCAACATGACAATTTATCTAGATTGTGTTGCATATCGTCAACTTGTTCTTTTGAGAGTACGCTATTTGCAATTTTTGTATCGTCAGCAAATTTTGAGATTGTACAGGTGAGACCCTCATCTATGTCGTTGATGTAAATTAGAAAGATAATTGGTCCTAGTACCGATCCCTGGGGTACCCCGCTACTTTCATTGGTCCATTTAGATGCCTTACCGTTTATGACTACTCTTTGCTTTCTGTTGCTGAGCCAATTTTCTAGCCATTTCAACACACCGTCTTGTATTCCATGCGCTTTTAGTTTTAGCAGTAAACGTTTGTGGGGAACTTTGTCAAAGGCCTTTTGAAAATCAAGGTATATAATATCTACAGCTTTACTCTCATCGTAGAGGTTGAGGATATCGTGGAAGAAGTCTAAGAGGTTTGTTAAACAGGAACGTTTTTTACGAAAGCCGTGTTGAGTATCTTTAAGTATGTTATTTTCCTCTAAGTGATTTACGAGTCTGTCTCGTATGACCGTTTCTAGCATTTTACATACAACTGAGGTTAAGCTAATTGGATGATAGTTACTGGGTAGGGATTTGCTGCCTTATTTGAATATCGGTGTTACGTTGGCTAGCTTCCACTGATCAGGCATAGTTCCAGACTGCAAGGATTTATTGAATAGTAATATCAGTGGTTTGGAGAGCTCATCCTTAGCTTCCTTTAGAACTCTATGTGAGATTGTATCAGATCCTGGCGTTTTATTTACCTTGAGTTTATCTAAACAATTCAATACTTCTCTCTCTGTAATGGTGATATTGCTTAGAACATCTGAATTATCAATCTGAATCGGCGATGGTGTAGGGATATCATTGAGGTCTTCTGTTGTAAAAACTGATGCAAAAAAGGTATTGAGAGCATTACTCATTTGTACTTCGTCTTTGGTGTATTCTCCATTTTCATCGACTAATGGTCCAACAGTTGAAGTAACTACTTTTTTCTTTCTGATATAACTATAGAATTCCTTCGGGTTTGTTTTACTTTGATTCTCAATATGTAACTCTAAGGTCTTTTTACTTTGCTTAATTAACTTTTTGGCTTTGCGTCGTAGCTCTACAAATTTCACCCGTTCTTCGTCATTTTGTGAGGATTTTAATCTATCATTAGCAAATTTTTTAGCAAGCAGGCAGTTTGAAATATCTTTATTCCACCATTTGGGCTTATTATTATGGCCTGGACGCCGTATTTTCGATGGTATGCAGTCTTGCACTGCTTTTAGGTAAGTGGTTTCAAATAACTTCCAAGATGTATTTATGTCGTTATTGTTATTTAAAAAGCTCCAGTCAGTTTCTTTAAACATAGCTCTAAGTTTATGGAAGTTTGCTTTCTTGAAATTAGGGACTTTTTCGATGCTACTATTTGGTTCGTTACTAGTAAACTTTAAAATGAAAGTTATCGTACGATGGTCGCTGTTACTGAATTCATCACCAACATTCGAATTCTCTATCAATTCTTCTTTTGTTGCAAGTACAATGTCAAGAACGTTATTACCACGGGTCGGTGTTCGAACAAATTGATAAAGCGAACTCTCTTGCAAGTTCGTATACAAGTCTTGTCCGGAGTGTGAAGTAAGAGTATCGCCCAACTTGGTCACAGGTAAATTAAAGTCGCCAAAAATTACGGTATCTTGTGAGTTACTTACATCTGCAATTTGTTCGTAAATTTCTCGGTCAGTTTGCACTGATTGAGCTGGAGGTCTGTAAATTAACGCAAGTATTATTTTTGTACCTTTATTATTCTTTATTAGCACAAAAGATGTGTCGACGTTCACAATTTGAGGTTTTGACAAGAGGGTAGGGTTAAGAAGTAAAGTAAAACGCCACCTCCATTTCTATTTATTCGGCTTTTCTCAAACATTACATAACCGGGAAGTGAATACTCTGCTAAAAAGTCTTTATCTTCTGTATTGAGCAAAGATTCTGTTATGCCAATCACATCATAATTTTCTGTAAACACTAGCTCCTCTAAATCTGAAAATTTATTGCGTATGCTATGAGCGTTTGCATAGAAAACCTTTACATTTGTTATTTTAGAACTCACGGAACGCTCTTTAATAATATTTTTGGTTCTTGTCGGATCTACATTTATGTTCATGGCTGTCCTCGGTCCTCGCTGTCTTCGGTCCTTATCGCTGGTGGTCCTCGGTTGCCTCTGTTTTTTGCTTGGCGTTGGATGATTTTTGTCACTGCTGCTTCTTCTCGGATGGCGTTTTTTTATCCATGGCTGCGAACTGCTTCGTGTCGGAGACGACCCATGTGTGCTAACCCACAGGGTTTAGATGAGTGCCATCCTTGCGGAACAGAGTAGGCTGGTTGTAGAAGTTGTCCCAGAGGTTGATGAATTCAACTTCTTCCCTCAGACACAAATATTTTAGTCGGCTATTTGTGCTGAAGGCCTTGTCGTAGAATTTGTCAGGTGCGTCGATCTTGGGGAGAATGCCTGAGATGATGATATTCCTTGACTTGTTTCTGTAGTGCTGGATCATCTTGCGATATTTCTCCATCAACTCTTCGGATCTGGTGCGCATGACGTCATTTGAACCAGCATGGATGACAAAAAGTGTATTTTCATTTGCATCCTTTGTGGTATCTTCGAAGGCTTCCACAATGTCGTCCAGTCCAGCTCCTGGGATGCAAAATCTCAGGGTGGTGGGTGTGGGTGCGTGATCTAGACTGCTGGTGATGATGGTAGGGGGGGCAGGGTGGTAGGTGTGGGGGAGTGGTCTTGAATGCTGGTAATGATGGTAGGGGTAGCAGGGTGGTGGGTGTGGAGGAGTGGTCTAGATGGCTGGTGATGATGGTAAGGGTAGCAGGGTGGTGGGTGTGGGGGCGTGGTCTAGACGGCTGGTGTTGATGGTAGGGGTAGCAGGGTGTTAGGTATGGGGGAGTGGTCTAGATGGCTGGTAAAGATGGTAGGGGTAGCAGGGTGGTAGCTAGGTGTGGGGGAGTGGTCTAGATGGCTGGTAATGGTGGTAGGAGTAGCAGGGTGTGGGGGCGTGGTCTAGACGGCTGGTGATGATGGTAGGGGTAGCAGGGTGGTAGGTGTGGGGGAGTGGTCTAGACGGCTGGTGATGATGGTAGGGGTAGCAGGGTGGTAGGTGTGGGGGAGTGGTCTAGATGGCTGGTAATGATGGTAGGGGTAGAAGGGTGGTAGCTAGGTGTGGGGGAGTGGTCTAGACAGCTGGTGATGATGGTAGGGGTAGCAGGGTGGTGTTTGTGGGGGCGTGGGCTAGACGGCTGGTGATGATGGTAGGCGTAGCAGGGTGGTAGGTGTGGGGGAGTGGTCATGATGGCTGGTGATGATGGTAGGGGTAGCAGGTTGGTGGGTGTGGGGGTGTGGTCTAGACGGCTCCTGATGATGGTATGGGTAGCAGGGTGGTAGGTGTGAGGGCGTGGTGTACTGTAGACGGCTGGTGATGATGGTAGGTGTATCAGGGTGGTTGGTGTGGGGGGGTGGTCTAGACGGCTCCTGGTAATGGTCAAGTGTAGCGGAGTCGGCAGCACACTCTCACTCCTTCTCTGTTGGAGGGAGGGGAGTTACAAAGGACAAAATCAACTACAACAAACCTATTGTTCTTCACTAAGCTGTTTCTGTTAATATGTCTTTCCATGGTAAGCAAAGGCAGGGTTCGTGTATATGATAAGGACAGAGGGATGTTTCAGTGGTGGAAGTATTTATTGTAACAGGTTTATGTATACTATGAACTCAGATTGAACAGGCTGCCCATATTCAGTAATATTCTTAGTAGCAAGACCGTAATTATTCACATTGACACATCATAATCAATATGCTATAGTCGCCAAATTCACTCAGTCTTCCACAGCCTTTGAAGCAGATTCGTGTCTTGCAAATCGTATATTTCTTGGGTACAGCCAGTTATTCAAGAATTTACCAAGACAGATTTATTCTCATGATTTTCTTTTCCAGGCAAAACTAATTGTTCCACAATTATACATCTGCGGCAAACAAACACTATGCTACAACCGTATCCCGAAATCTATGTTACTCTTTTTAGTATGCATATTGCAAAGACTTCTTATACTGCATACAGTTACAGTCCAATCCCCTCTACCTCGTTTAACCAGAATAAATAGGTGTATTCTTAATATTTTAATGGATTGATTTTAGTTGTGGTATTACTTGCATAATTCGCGCTTGAAATGTATATAATTTGTCTCTACCGTATCAGTTTTATAGTATCTGTAATGTGTGATGTTCCCATGATTGTTCAATATATATATGGATGGAATCATGAAAGAAATACAAGGAAAAGCAGTAGATGGTGGTGTACTGATGATAAGGAAAGGAAATGAGTTGAAGCTGCCTGTTCTGCTGTTTGTTGATGATACAGTTCTGATGAGTGATTGTGAGTGGGAGTTGCAGGGTCTGGCAAATATGTTTGGAACACTGAAACACGGAATCTGAAGGTAAATGCGGGGAAGAGTAAGGTCTTTGAAAGGGGTGCAGTCACAGAGTGTGAGGTGAGGCTGAACGGTCACTTTATGGAGAATGTCGGCTCATTTAAGTATTTGGGCAGTGTGTTGAGTAAAGATGGGAGTATGGATGAAGAAATGTGGGAGAGGGTGCAACAGCAGAAGAAGGTTGTAGGAATGCTGAAAGCAGTAACAAGGAATAGGGTGGCCAGCCTGGAAGTAAAGACGTCCTTGCATTACAGTGGTAATCCCGACATTGCACGCAGATATCAAGGAGTATCTAATAAGGATTAATGACTGAGGTCTTTTGTTTATAATATTATGCCCCACGACAGTGGCGCTAACCCTTGGACGCGCACGAAACTCAAGTCTTTCCTCTCTATCTGTCTATACTTTATGGAGTCTATGCTCTAAACATATCCAGTAGGCGAGATCACAGAAGCCTCATATCCGAAATTTTTGTTTGATTCGTTTGATCGATGGCTAGATGTCATATTTACCATCTCAACTCCTGCCAGACTCAGATGCAAATGCGTTTCTATAATCGAGAATATTTCGCTGAATTAACCCTTTCAGTGCCAGTGCCGTCCTCTTAACTTTATTCTGGCTACTATTAGCCGATTTTATTCAGCTTAAAAATTATCTCCAGCAATGAACAGGCTTCGAACTATCGCACTTAACCCTATATATTACCACAGATCTTTCATAAACTGCACAAAATCGTCTAAGTATAGCTAGAATACAATTAAATCGTCTAAGTATAGCTAGAATACAATTAAACAGACGTTGGCGCTACAAAAGGGGTTAAGGGGGTCACAATTTGTTTTCTCCTGTTCTCTCTTTCTCTGGCTTGTATCTATTCAGCCCCATTCAAGCTACTGTTTTAAGACGTTTACTCCCATCCAGGTGTCGATTTTTGCCTGGCGAGTGGTAGCTATCTAGCATATTTTGTTTAAAGTTTTTGACAGCAGGCTAAATTTTTACATTTTTCGATAGAAAAATGTTTCCGGCGTAGCCGGATTTCTCCATACAATGTTGGTTTGCTATCGCTCACCAGGAAGAAATTGACACCTGGATGGGGATAAACGTTTTACAACAGTAGGCTGAATGGGGCCAACTGGATACAAGCCAGAGAAAAAAAAAAAAAAAAAAAAAGCCGGTGACCCCCCTTAACCCATAACTGTCGGGGCGCAACATAAGTCGAGTATAATAAATCTGGACTATCTGGCGGCGCTCGACATAGGTCGTGTGGCAATTTCAGCACGTAATGTTGCTGAGAGAGAGAGACAAGTGGTGGCAGGAGAGTAGCGAGCGTATGACTGCTCCAGACCACCGCGGCAAACCTACTGACACGAATCCCACCTCCTCCCTCCCTCTCTCACTCGCTATATACGGAATTGTATGGGGAAAGTGCCGAATTACATGCTTTTTGCACTCGCGTTGCGCGGTTGTTGCAAGAAAACTAGCCATCATAAAAGGATCGTTATGGTGTCATTGGAAAGCTCTGTTTATGCCCTTTCAGGGATAGATACTTGTTTTACGCTCTGGGTCTTATTTAGGCATGAAAATGATCACGTAAACAGCCCTATTTTGGCTAAAAACACCCCGATGTTGGCTACATATTATATACCGCCTAGGCCGCTCGTAAGGTGTTAATGGTGATCAAGAAGAATATATATAAGGAGAGGCGACTCTCTGCTTTTGGTTGTAGACCCCTGATACTTACCCCATCTAACGTCAAGCCCCTTCCAATAGAGAACGGTTAATTTCGAACAGTAACTATACAGTTTATACCCCTCATTAGAGAATGTACCGTTCTTTAGAAAACGGTTATATTCGAGCTATAACTATATAGTTTCTAATATCTATAGGCTACCGATTGCAGTACTCAATATTTTTTTCCTTTTTCACAATTCATAATAGTTCTTATAGGCCTATATCTAAGTAGTAGGCAACTGTAAAAGTCACCCATGATGTTTAAATTGTGATCCCATTTTTGTCATTATCATTATTGTCCTACCTCGGTCCATATACTACTACAACTAAATATATTGTGCTACATACCATGTATACAATCTAGTATTTGTGAAGCAACTTTACCTTTTTCTGTATAAAATACTTGATCTAATATAATACCTTTGTTATAATCATGTGTAGGTTAGTAGGTTACTCAACGTCTATATCTTGTATTGGTTTTGTTCCTTACATTTAAATTTTGTTCAGTAGGCCTACCTGTATGGATTTCAGCCATATATATATATTTTTTTCTTTTCTTTTAGTAAAGGGATGATGTCACAAGTAACCTTTTTACCCTGTCATAGACCTATTTTACTGTTAGGCGATCAGAACAGAGGCAAGGGGAGTGGGAAGATTGCCCAACCATCTCCACCAGCCGAGAATCGAACTCGGTCCTTCCGGTTAGAAACCAAGCGCTCTACCAATGTCGCTACTGGTCACCCCCATTTCAGCCATATATTCCCCATAGTGTTCGTACGTTTACTGAAAAGTAAATAAACAAACACACACACCCTGTGAATCGTACAGTTCCTCAATCCTCATATTACTTGCACTGCTTAATTGGTGAGGAGTAAATAAAGACATACCGGTACACAATTATCTCTCACGAATGAATATGGGAGACAACCACAGCAATCATCCCAGTGACTGTCTCTCGAGTAATTTATGTTTCTGCATCTCTACCCATAAACGTCATACACTAATAAATACACATCCCTTCAGCAACAACATTACCAAAAGTGTGGAACACATCTTTTGCCTCATGTTGTATGTGTTTATAAATATATTTTCTATCGATGTAGTGTGTTTACTATTCAGGTCGACCACTGCAGCACAATACAGTGCTAGGGGAATTTCTCCAATACCGTTTATTGTTTGTATGTGTATTCACGAATAATATCCTATAAGCAAGTAATTCCAACCTCACACTCCACACAAACTAAGAACATAAAATTGAGGGTATGTCTTACATTAAAGATAACCGATCAAGTGAATGGCATATAATACAACGTGAGTAGATTATTGTCGGGAATAGGGTTATGATCCCGACAGGTTTTGGTCCAATAGGACATTTGAATTTGGCGGTATCGTATCGCTTGTACGATTTCGGCTGGTTCTTTGTGTATTGTAGTTTCTTCTTAAGTTAGGTTAAATATTATCTGTAATGTATAAATATCTACATCAGCTCTAGATGTATTATGAAACCAAGTTATGGGTTATAATTATTATGAGCCGGCAGCCATATGTAATTTCGCGAAGCGATCGGACGCCGGCCCTTTAGTCTCTCAATCAACACCATACAGCCAACATCTCCCCCCTCCCGGCTCTGACTCAACCCACAGTTCACCATGTGCTACAACTACTAACAATAATAACAACAGTCCTACATCACCAGTCCTCTAAGCTAAGTTCATTGTATCGATATTGTATTATGTGAACATTCCTACATGTCATGCAATTGAACTAGCCGTGTGTGGGGGACTGGATTACACCCATCGACGACTATGTCGTTGGTAATTATATTATAACTATTTGTTGGGTTATTTCATGTACCAGTGATATACAATTTAACCTCTTTATCTAAATTCCCGACAAATAATGGTCCTTCGTGCCCTAAAGCTTCTGTACCGTAGTCCCGTTTTGTTTGCTTCCTTGACGCTTGTGGGCTTACAAATGGCTGCCGCCTCGCGCGTTGTTGGCCGACTGCCATTTCCCTAGTTTAGACCCAGCTTCTTCCCTCGTGTTTTTTTACCATTTAGGCACCGTCCCTATCTTTTTTGGGACTAGTTTCCAGGGTTTTTTGGGCGTGTGATCATTGGCGTTTTTTGGTGGGTTAGCTGGGCTAGAGTTTGGGGTAGGGGTAATTTCGTCGGGCACCGTTTCGCGCTCTTAGGCTAGGCTAGGCTAGACTAGGCAGTCTAGGCCTGCAGGTGTCTGTGGTGGCTGTTCATTTCGCTTTGGTGGTGTGCCTGTGGTGTTCATTGTGTTTTGTCATTGTGAGACTCATTATTAATTTTGCTGGTGGGGAGGGTTCTCATGAGACCTTTTATATTTAAATTTCATAATAGCCTAGGCCTAGTTGCTTAAAGTGGCGGTCATGAGTGTCGGTCTTTGTTAATTCCTAAGCGATTGACAGTTAATAGTCAGACCTCATGATTGTAGCTTAACCAACTAGGCTTACCTATAAAGGGCTTACAATAATTAGTGCTTCACCTTACCCCTTCTTTTAATGGATTTAGTATTTAATTCTTTTGTCTAGTTAGATCATTTCCTTTCGATAGTTTATATTAAGGGGGATGTAAGTATTATGTAATTCTTTTTGAGTAAATTTCTTAAGTAATGGGGGTTTGCCGCTGTTGATTCCTAAGCGATTAACGGTTTGTAGTCTGACCTCATTGTAGTTTAAGTTGCTTAACCCTTAATTAGAGGCTCACCACATAAGTCGAGTTAAATAAAGCTGGACTATGTGGCGGCGCTCGACATAACTCGAGTGGCAATTTCAGCACGTAATGTTGCTGAGAGAGAGAGACAAGTGGTGGCAGGAGAGTAGCGAGCGTATGACTGCTCCAGACCACCGCGGCGAACCTACTGACACGAATCTCACCTCCCTCCTACCTCTCTCACTCGCTATATAAGGAATTGTATGGGGAAAGTGCCTAATTACATGCTTTTTGCACTCGCGTTGCACGGTTATTGCAAGAAAACTAGCCATCATAAAAGGATCGTTATGGTGTCATTCGAAAGCTCTGTTTATGCCCTTTCAGGGATAGATACTTGTTTTACGTTCTGGGTCTTATTTAGGCATGAAAATGATCACGTAAACAGCCCTATTTTGGCTAAAAACACCCCGCTGGGCGGTACATATAAATAAACCGCATAGGCCGCTCTTAAAGTGTTAAAATTAGACCTTAACGATGACAGATTTAAAGAAACTTAAGATTCTTAAGGGAGGGATGAAGGGAAGTTTAAATAGATGTTTAAGAGATCTTGATGAATTTTTAATAAGTGCCACGGCTGATCAAATAAAGGGTAAATTCGCTACTGTTACTAAATCGCTAGCTACTTATGATAGTTATGCTCAGCAGGTATATGGTTTATTGACAGTTACTGACGATGTGGAAGAAGAAATGTCGGCAGATCTTGAGTACTTTGAGAATGTTAATACAGCCTTAGCCAGACTATCTTCCACCCAAGAATCAACCTCTGTTAAGGATACCGGTACACCAAAGGCGACTGGTTTTAACCTGCCGAAGCTTACTTTGCCTACCTTTTCCGGGGATTCGGCTACCTGGACTGGATTTTGGGATATTTTTGAGTGTTCCGTCCATCATAATAAAACACTCACATCCATCCAAAGGTTCACATATCTCCGTGGTCAATTGAAAAGGGAGGCATTGAAGTTAGTCGATGGGTACAAGCTAGAAGCTACCAGTTACGAGTCTGCAGTGGAGTTGCTGAAGAGAACTTACGGGAGAGTGGAAGTCATCAAGACCGCGTTAATTACTAAGTTCTTCACGCTAGATCCTCCATCCTATGATGTGACGGCCCTAAAGGAGTACTATGCCTCCTTTGAGAGCCTCCTCCGATCTATGGAGACAATGGCCGTCACCAAGGAGGAGATATTTAGTGTGAATATCTTGAATAAAATACCCTCTCCCCTAAGGGAAATCTTAAGACGACAACTAAGCGACTCTCCACTAAACTTGGAAGCGTTGGTGCAGGTGTACCAGACTGAAGTCTTCAATGTGGAGAGTACTGGACACTACCGACAAGTGGAGATGTCGCCATCTACTGCAGCTTTCCCGGTACAGACTTCTCCTAAACAGAAAAGGCCAATATCATTAGGTTGTAAGTTGTGCAGTGTCCACGGTCATCTGTGGTATCAGTGTCCTAAGTATCCTAAGGCTACACAGAAGATTAGCAAGGCTAAATCGCTTAAGTTATGTACCAGCTGTCTGGCAAGAGACCACTTCAACAGTACCTGCACCAATTCCTACATCAAACCTTGTAAGTATTGCAAGGGGAAACATTGGTTTTCCCTTTGCACCCAGTCTGATCGGCACGACGGCAAAGAAAATGGGAGAACCCCCAAAGAGTCACATGAGAAAAGTAAGAGCGAGGGTGATAAAGTATCTGCCATGTCCATTGCTTCTCGAGAATGTCAATTGCTTCCTACTATGATGCTGCCAGTAGTGGGGAGTAATAATAATACTATAATGACGCGCACCTTACTTGACCAGTGCTCACAGAGGTCATTCGTTCTGCGGTCATCATTACCCCTGCTCAAGTGTACCAGCAAGGGTCAAGAGAACTTGCGTCTCCATGGTTTCACTGGTGAAATAGATTCCAGTGACTATGATATCGTGGAGATTTCCTATGTTTGCAGAAGAAAGGTATGTCCCATCAAGGCTGTTGTGGTCGACACACTACCCAGTTTCTATATAGCAGCAGAGATTCAAACCACATTTGAAATATCTCAGAAGCAAGGGGTATAAACTGGCTGATGATCAACTCTCTGCTAACAATGGTATTATGCTACTGGTTGGAGCTGATTATTACTACGACATGGTTCACCCTGGATATCGGTGGGTAGATAAGCTTATAATGCTCCCCACGATCCAAGGGTATGCCATTTCTGGATCCTATGCCACTTCCTCTAAAGACACACAGGTGGAGGTGGTTACGGTCCTCAAGGTAGCAGTAAGCCCCATAGATAAATATATTAGGCCAAAGGTGCCTGATAATACATGTACTGATATAGATAAGCTATGGGACTTGGACAATATTGGAATTGACCCACATGAACTTGATCGTGAGTCCAAGCTAGCGTTAAGCTCGTATGAAGAGACTGTAACGTATGACTCTGGCAGAGGTCAGTATGTGGTAAGGCTCCCTTGGAATGATAACAAGAGTAAATTACCTACTAATTTCCATCTAGCACTTGGTAGGTTACGTGGCCTTCAGAAGCAGTTTGTCAAGGATCCAAGTTATTGCGAGATTTATGCGGCAGTTTTAGCCGAGCAGGTACAACGTGGATTTGTGGAGAGAGTAGATCTCAGTGAGTATGGGGATAACATCCATTACCTTGCTCACCATGGGATTAAAAAGGACAGTTCCACCACTCCTGTTCGTATTGTGTATGACTGCTCTGCTAAATCCAGTGATCGCTCCTATAGCCCGAATGATTGTCTGTACACGGGTCCGTCCCTGGTCTCTGATCTAGCGCAAATTATGTTGCGCTTCAGATGTCATAAGTTTGCATGGGTCGCCGATATTGAGAAGGCCTTCCTGATGCTTCAACTCCATCGTGAAGACAGGGACTCGACAAGGTTTTTATGGCCACGGGACCCAATGGATCTAGATTCGGAGTATCTGGTCTACAGGTTCAGAGTCGTCTTATTCGGGGCGACCTGTTCCCAGTTCCTTCTCAACGCTACTATCTTGCGTCATCTTGAGGAGGCTGGACTAGATCCTGACTTCAAGAATGAGATCAAGCAGGGGATCTATGTGGACAATCTTCAAGGCACCGGAGACAATGAAGATTTATTGCTCAAGAGATGCTGGGAGATCCGCGATATATTTGCCAAGGCTCATCTATACTTGAGAGAATGGGCCACTAATAGTGATCTTTTGAAAGGTCAATTTGCTTCTGATGGTGTAGCTACTGAGAATAGTGAGGTGAAGTTTTTAGGCCACAAATGGGACACTACCACAGATTGTATATCCTTCCGTCACACCCCATGCGGCAGTGAGCTTATGACCAAGCGAAACTGCTTAACCTTGTCAGCGAGGTTGTTTGATCCCCTAGGTTTTTTGCTGCCTGTATCAATCCGTGCTCGTATGTTTTTACAGCAACTATGGCAGCTAAAACTAGATTGGGACACGCCCCTCCCGACTGAGTTACAAGATACTTGGCGGTTGATTCGGTCGGACCTTTCCACATGTTGCAATGTCCAACTTAATCGTCAGGTGATTAATGGTCAACAGGTGGATCTACATGCCTTTTCTGATGCTAGTAATAGTGCGTACGGTACTGCCATATACATATGCAATGGTAGTGAAGCGACGCTGGCTATAGCGAAGGCCAAGGTAGCCCCTATAAAGAAAATTACAGTTCCTAAATTAGAACTTACTGCATTGCTTCTGTCTGCTCGTCTAATAAAGTTTACACCGGATGCTTATACAGACATACTACAGATTAATAACGTCTATGTCTGGAGCGACAGTCAAATAGCGCTTTCATGGGTACACAGCAAGAAAGTGTTACCTGTTTATGTTTCTAATCGCACTAATGAGATCCATAACTTAGTTCCTACAGCTACATTTCGCTATGTGAGCACCAGGGATAACCCCAGTGACATAATTTCCCGGGGGATCTCGGCGCAACAGTTTATGTCGTCCTCTATTTGGTGGCATGGACCTCCATGGCTTACATCTCCAACTGAATGGCCTCAGGATTTCAGGGAATGCAACTCTGCTCCTTCAAGTCGGCCCCAAGATGATGTGTTAAGTAGTTCGAATGTGAGTACTACACATCAGGATAACAAGTTGGTAGAGTGGGAACGTTACGGCAGCTATGATCCAGTAATACGGGTATTTGCATGGATATACCGTTTCATTAACAACATGAGAAGTCGGGCTCACGGGTCTTTCCTTAGTGAAGATTCGAAGCATATCAGACTCCATGAATTGAGATCAGCAGAAGCAAAACTAATATGTTTAGTACAAAAGGAATCTTATCCTACTGAACATCAAATCCTGAGCAAGGAGTCAAAGGCCAAACCCTCAAACTTAATGAGGCAGCTAGGATTATATATGGAAGGAGGCATAATTAAGTGTAGAGGCAGGATACAAAAGGCGGACATTATTGATTCTGCGAAATATCCTGTCCTCCTTAGCTCCTCTCATTTGATTACCAAACTGTTGATTCGCCAATGCCATAGGACATGCCTACATTTTGGCGTAAATTATGTTCTGGCGTATATGCGACAACGTTGGTGGATCCCTAAGATGCGACAAGCAATTAAAGGGATCCACAATAGCTGTACTATCTGTAAAAGATTACAGGGTATGCCTTACTCCCCAGTTGATCTACCTCCCTTGCCTGAGTTCAGGGTACAAAGGACTGAACCATTTCAGGTAACCGGGGTAGACTACACCGGATCGATTCATGTTAGAGAATCGCCCGGTAATATCATAAAGGTATATGCCGTTCTATTCACATGTGCGGTAACCACAGCGATTCATATTGAATTGATTGACGACCTATCCAGTGAGGGGTTTTTGCATACTCTAAGATGCTTTGCAGGCCGCAATGGTTTCCCTCAAATTATTATGAGCGATAATGCGACTTGTTTTGTCGGGGCCTCTAAATATCTCCAGAGTTTAATGGATGACCCGCAGGTTGTGGCTACCCTCACTGGAAAGGGTTGTCAGTGGAGATTTATACCAGCACGTGCACCATGGTTCGGGGCGATTTGGGAGAGAACTATCGGTATCGTCAAATCTGCCATGAAGAAGGTATTAGGAAGGGCACTGGTGACCAGACGGGAGTTGCAAACCATCTTAATAGAAATTGAGATGTCAGTCAACGACAGGCCCTTGACCTATACCTCGGCAGATGTTGATGACCTCTTACCCATTTCGCCTTCTATGCTAACACGTGGACGAACCCTTAATACCTTTCCTAGATCGTCCGTAAATGACTAAGATCTGCAAGACCCTACGTTCGGCAATGCTGACGCCACACGTCGTCGCTTCCAGTATGTAAACAAGGTGTCCGACGATCTATGGAAACGGTGGACCCAAGAATATTTGCTGTCTCTTCGCGAGCGTCACTCTCATAAGATCAAAGGGACGAATCAACGATGGCCTCGTATCGGGGATATCGCCCTGATTCATGATGAGCGTCCTAGGTTATTTTAGAAGCTTGGGAGGATTATCGATTTGTTCCAGGGCATTGATGGTCTTCTAAGGGTTGCTAGAATACGAACTTCGACTGGGGTTACTACTCGCCCAGTCGTAAGGTTATATCCCTTGGAGCAGGATGTAGAACTGCCGGATGATCCTGGCGTCTCTACTGATACCCCTCCGCGGGAGAGTGCTGGTGACAGTGCTCCTCAAGGTGGGGCAGCTGATGATGAGAAG
This sequence comes from Paralithodes platypus, assembly GCA_032716605.1. Lineage (NCBI taxonomy): Eukaryota > Metazoa > Arthropoda > Malacostraca > Decapoda > Lithodidae > Paralithodes > Paralithodes platypus. The sequence continues at coordinate 6,425,523 of CM064493.1, read as the reverse complement.
GATGATCCTCCTCAGGCTTCAGGTGGCGCTCGTCCCAAAAGGAGGGCGGCTGTGAGTTCCGTGGATCTTTGGAGATCAAAGATCCAACAAGGTGATCTTTGACTTCGATGTCCTTTTTTTTGTTCTCTGTATATAGCTCCTGTATATCATTTTTGGTGGCGGGCAATATGTCGGGAATAGGGTTATGATCCCGACAGGTTTTGGTCCAATAGGACATTTGAATTTGGCGGTATCGTATCGCTTGTACGATTTCGGCTGGTTCTTTGTGTGTTGTAGTTTCTTCTTAAGTTAGGTTAAATATTAACTGTAATGTATAAATATCTACATCAGCTCTAGATGTATTATGAAACCAAGTTATGGGTTATAATTATTATGAGCCGGCAGCCATATGTAATTTCGCGAAGCGATCGGACGCCGGCCCTTTAGTCTCTCAATCAACACCATACAGCCAACATCTCCCCCCTCCCGGCTCTGACTCAACCCACAGTTCACCATGTGCTACAACTACTAACAATAATAACAACAGTCCTACATCACCAGTCCTCTAAGCTAAGTTCATTGTATCGATATTGTATTATGTGAACATTCCTACATGTCATGCAATTGAACTAGCCGTGTGTGGGGGACTGGATTACACCCATCGACGACTATGTCGTTGGTAATTATATTATAACTATTTGTTGGGTTATTTCATGTACCAGTGATATACAATTTAACCTCTTTATCTAAATTCCCGACATTATATTATTTATTTATATTATTTAAAACATCTGTAAATTGTGGAGCATCAGACGTCAGACGGCCAACCCCGCTATACTGGTCATCTTAAAAGTGGCTGCTTCACACAACACGGGACTTAGTTCAGCTGATCAGATAATTTTCGTCTTCAGTTTGATGTCAAGGTTCTTGAGCCATAACAAACATCTGCAATGATACAAATGCCAGCATTCATGGGTCAGCTATTTACCGAGATGATGTCTCTGGAATATGGGAAAAATGTATACCACGAATTTTCCGAGTGTTTTTTATAAACAAAAATTTTCATTTGCATCAATATATAGTGTTTGTAATTAATTAGAAATCTCGGGAAAACCTATTTTCCCCATTAGGCCTATCTATCAATGTTGAGACACGCCCCCATAGTGATTTGAAAAGATATTAGCCTAACCTAACAAGCTACCTAACCTAACCTAGTATTATGGGTGGGGGCTGCCGCCCCCACACCCCCACTGGTTGAGTACTAATCCCTTAGTAAATAAAACAAAAAATTGGCTGTCGATTATACGAAGTTGAAAGAGAAGTCGATGAAGTCTACGGTGTTTACTCTGCAATCTTCAGCTTTGATTGTACCGTATTGACAACCTTGTTACGAAATTTAATTTTAGTACCATACTTTTATATTAGGTTTTTCCGAGGGTTTAACACATTTTCATATGATCTTTAGAGCTATCGATAACTGGAAGTACCGTATTGACAACCTTGTTACGAAAAAGACATTTTAGTACCATACTTTTTTATTAGGTTTTGCCGAGGGTTTAAAAAAAATTTGTTTATGATATTTAGAGCATAATATTATAGATTCAATATTTATCTTCAAATATATCAACAAAATTTGTGGTATTAAAACAACATTGAACCAAATATGTATTCAGTCAGCCATGATTATACACTCATATGTGAGTATACTATATACTGTATACTCGTAGATACGCTCTACTTATGACTAAGCACTTCACCTTACCTTTGGGAAAGAAGTGAAATATGAATTTCTTTTGCTTCCGCCTTGTATTTTCCACAAACAACACAGCTGTGACCGTGTTGTTTTGGTGCCATGTTTGTATCTGCCACCACGCCATCTGGCAGCTCCCAGTGACATTTGTAAGTGTGCAGACGATGTACCACTGATGGCAGAGCCATCTTCAGGGGTGCTTGGTCAAGACTAGGGATCAATTGGGAGCTCGTTTAAGAGCTTACTCCTTACTTCTATTCTCCTTGATGGTGATACAGGAAGAATACTGTGGCCAGTTGTCCAGTGAGCATAGACTGGGAGTGCTGGCTGAGGCAGTGTCCGAGTCTCCCTAGGAAAGTGGTGCATTACAAATTACACTAAGACACGCAGCACATGTAGTTGGTCTGAGTGTGTGTTTGGCTAGGTGTATGGGGATGGATGTAGTTACTGGGTGTACCACTACCGACATACAACATAAATCATCTATAAATACTTATAATAAAATGAATACTTATAAATCTATAATACTAGGTTAGGTTAGGTTAGGTTGTTTGGTTAGGGTAATGTATTTTTGTATCCAAAGGCAGTCAAAATAGACGGGAACATGATGGTGAGCGTCCGCGTAGTGTAAACAAGACGGGCGGTACACCCGGTAACTACATTCTTGCCGGTGAATGTGTGTGTGTTTGTGTGTGTGTGTTTGTGTGTTTGAGATCAAACTGCATTAACCCCTTCTGTACCGGCGACGTCTTTTGTATTTGATGTCAGCTACATTTAGACGATTTCCTGTAGCTTTGGAAGGATAATATATTGTAGCTAAGAGGATGAATCGAGATAGTCTGTAGCATATTTATTGGGAGACGCCCTTCCTAAGCTGAATTAAATCGTCTACTAGCATCCAAAATAAAGTGAAAAAGACGTTGCCGGTACAGAATGGGTTAATATAATGTGTCCTTGTGTGCGTATGTGGTTAGGTATGTGTGTGTGTGTATGTATGTGGGTACCTGAGTGTGTAAATATCTGGTCATTGTGTCTGTGTGTGTACCTACCTATGTGTTAGTGTGTGTGTGTGTGCGTGTGTATGTGGGTACTTGAGTGTGTATATATCTGGTCATTGTGTCTGTGTGTGTAGCTGTTATCCAGTTGTTACAAACATTTTATGAATGGAGGATGCCTTTAGGCACATGGATCTTTTTGTTTTATCTGTGTTTATCCTTCCTCCGTTCATTGTCTCTTTAAGAAAAAAAAAAAAAAAAAAAAAAAAAAAAAAAAAAAGCTACCTATGTGTTAGTGTGTGTAATAATAAATAATAATAATAATAAACGGTTTATTAAAGAATGGCAGCCTCATGAGCTGAAAATACACATTTTACAATTTAGTGGATGAACATGAGATGTACAGATATGAGGATGGTAAGCTCAGTTTACAAACAAAATAAATAAATACAATAATGATGCATGTGCAGAATACAAATTATCATAAAATAACCATGAGAGTAAGTGATATACAGTACATATACACATTTATTTACTTACTCATATACAGAACATACGTATATACACGTACGTGCGCACATACATATACATACATATATAGGAACATAAGAACATGCAGTAAGTGTGCACATGTCCGTATACACAAACGCTCACGTATGCACACAAACATACATACATACAGAAACTGTTTTGGTAGGGTCAGGGTAAAGAGTTGAAGGGTAAAGAGGGTGCAGCAATTCAAGTCCGTTCATGTAAGGTCAGGTACAGCCTACTACAATGGGAGGTTAATCCTCGGTAGTGTAGGTGTGTGTGTGTGTGTGTGTGTGTGTGTGTGACAGAAGGTGAAATATGGAAAAGCTGGGCGTTCTATTGTTAAGGGTGGAAATACATGGATGAAGATACGCGAACACTTAATAAAAGATAATGCTTATGCATAGATTTATAATCAGAAGTTGCGCTAGTGAGCAATATGTTCTCGCTCATATGTACGTATATTTACATACATATGTGCATATGACCATATAAATACACGTACAGTACATATATATAATATTATATACCTTATATTCTCAACCGGGCTCGAACCATTGACAGGACATACACACAGACATACATATACATACATATATGCACATTACATGCATATATGCTCTTCTCTTATCCTACCTGATACTCTCAGCCTGGCTCGAACCACAAACAGTATACACTATAGACACATATATATATACATAAATAACGCATACATACATACACATATACTGTACATACATAGATACACATATACATATATACACATATACATAAACAAACTCAAGCAAATACATACATAATTATATTCTAATACACACACGCACACACACTTATGCATACATTATTAAAGGTGGGCGCGTATATATGGTGTGACAGGCCGTTGTTACACATTATTAATAATATTAACAATGGTTGGGATAGGACTATTTTTATATCTGTCGGTTCTTGCTCTTATTGGTTGGAGTGTGTTGAAATTACGAGCTGCACGTGTTGGTCTAGGGGCGTCTGGTGGAAGTAAGTTTCTGTGTCGTGGGTGAACAAGCAGCTTAGATGCAAACTGTTTGAGTGTGTTGTAGTGGTGGGTTGAAAGTGCAGGTATGCTAAGGGTAGTGAGAGCTTTCTCGTACCCTGGATATGTGCCTCCCAGGATGATCCTGCATGCCCTCCTCTGAACTCTCTCCAGTTGACGTTGTTGTGTTAGGGTTAGAGAGGAGGACCAGGCGGGAGAGGCGTAGGTGAGCTTAGGTAGTATGAAGGTGTTATATATACTCTTCAGCTCATTCTCCGGCACCCCCAGTGATCTCAACCGCCTTAGCATAAACAACTTGTAAGTGGCGGTCCTGACTGTAGTAGTTACATGTTTCTTCCAGTTCAGTTTGTTGTCCACAGTGATTCCGAGGATTTTGGTGGACTCAACAAGCTGAAGGGGATGAGGACCAATTGTGACAGTGGGTGGAGGAAGGTCGGTAACGGAAGTGTTGATGTGCATGACCACTGTCTTGTCATGATTGATAGTCACTTGATTGTCTGTGGTCCAGGCTTGAAGACGGTCGAGGATGTCTTGTAGGGGGTCATAGTTAGGGGAAGTGTTATCGACAGTAATGCCGACTGTCGAGTCGTCCACGAGTGTGTGTGTGTGTGTATGTGGGTACCTGAGTGTGTATATATTTGGTCATTGTGTCTGTGTGTGTAGCTACCTATGTGTTAGTGTGTGTGTGTGTGTGTGTGTATGTGGGTACCTGAGTGTGTATATATCTGGTCATTATGTCTGTGTCTGTAGCTACCTATGTGTTAGTGTGAGTGTATGTGGGTACCTGAGTGTGTATATATCTGGTCATTGTGTCTGTGTGTGTAGCTACCTATGTGTTAGTGTGTGTGTGTGTGAGTGTATGTGGGTACCTGAGTGTGTATATGTCTGGTCATTGTGTCAGTGTGTATAGCTACCTGTGTGTGTGTGTGTGAGTGTATGTGGGTACCTGAGTGTGTATATATCTGGTCATTGTGTCTGTGTGTGTAGCTACCTATGTGTTAGTGTGTGTGTGTGTGTGTGTGTATGTGGGTACCTGAGTGTGTATATATCTGGTCATTGTGTCTGTGTGTGTAGCTACCTATGTGTTAGTGTGTGTGTGTGTGTGTATGTGGGTACCTGAGTGTGTATATATTTGGTCATTGTGTCTGTGCGTGTAGCTACCTATGTGTTAGTGTGTGTGTGTGTGTGTGTGTGTGTGTATGTGGGTACCTGAGTGTGTATATATTTGGTCATTGTGTCTGTGTGTGTAGCTACCTATGTGTTAGTGTGTGTGTGTGTGTGTGTGTATGTGGGTACCTGAGTGTGTATATATTTGGTCATTGTGTCTGTGTGTGTAGCTACCTATGTGTTAGTGTGTGTGTGTGTGAGTGTATGTGGGTACCTGAGTGTGTATATATTTGGTCATTGTGTCTGTGTGTGTAGCTACCTATGTGTTAGTGTGTGTGTGTGTGTGAGTGTATGAGGGTACCTGAGTGTGTATATATCTGGTCATTGTGTCTGTGTGTAGCTACCTGTGTGTTAGTGTGTGTGTGTGTTACAGTCTCACACAGCCCTCCACTGCGGCATCAACATTCCCGTCTGTTTGTTTGTATACTAGAGCATAATAAATATACAACATATATTGTTTGTATACTAGAGCATAATAAATATACAACATATATTTAAACTGAGAACTATGCAGTATATTCAATTAAGGGGAGGCAGTTTTTTGTTTAGTCCTCTTCCTCCCTCATGGTTAGCCCTATTAGTTATGAGATGTCAAGACATTCTCCCCATTAGTTTGTCGATTTTCAGATCTATTACCCCATTTGTTTGCCAATATTAAGACCTTTCGGGCCATTTAGGTGTAATTTTTTTTCCTGGCGAGCGACAGCGAGCCTGTATATGAAGAGTAATCGGCCTTCGGCCAGGACTTTTTTCTACCGAAAAATGTACACATTTATATCGAAGGGGGTCTTGTGTGTTTTTTTTTAAAAGTTTGATAGAGGTTTAGAGAGCAAACTAAACTCCCTCCTTAAACCTTTGAGCCGGACCAGTAAATTATGCTGCACAATACCGTACCAACTATAATACAATTATGCTGCACAATACCGTACCAACTATAATACAATTATGCTGCACAATACCGTACCAACTATAATACAATTATGCTGCACAATACCGTACCAACTATAATACAATTATGCTGCACAATACCGTACCAACTATAATACAATTATGCTGCACAATACCGTACCAACTATAATACAATTATGCTGCACAATACCGTACCAACTATAATACAATTATGCTGCACAATACCGTACCAACTATAATACAATTTTGCTGCACAATACCGTACCAACTATAATACAATTATGCTGCACAATACCGTACCAACTATAATACAATTATGCTGCACAATACCGTACCAACTATAATACAATTATGCTGCACAATACCGTACCAACTATAATACAATTATGCTGCACAATACCGTACCAACTATAATACAATTATGCTGCACAATACCGTACCAACTATACTACAATTATGCTGCACAATACCGTACCAACTATAATACAATTATGCTGCACAATACCGTACCAACTATAATACAATTATGCTGCACAATACCGTACCAACTATAATACAATTATGCTGCACAATACCGTACCAACTATAATACAATTATGCTGCACAATACCGTACCAACTATAATACAATTATGCTGCACAATACCGTACCAACTATAATACAATTATGCTGCACAATACCGTACCAACTATACTACAATTATGCTGCACAATACCGTACCAACTATAATACAATTATGCTGCACAATACCGTACCAACTATAATACAATTATGCTGCACAATACCGTACCAACTATAATACAATTATGCTGCACAATACCGTACCAACTATAATACAATTATGCTGCACAATACCGTACCAACTATAATTTTTTTTTTTTTTTTTTTTTTAAGAGACAATGAACGGAGGAAGGAAAAACACAGATAAAACAAAAAGGTCCATGTGCCTAAAGGCATCCTCCATTCATAAAATGTTTGTAACAACTGGATTTAAACATTTGTTGATTGTAAGTTTGTGGAAAGCAATTCGAGGGAAGTGAATTCCAAAGAGTAGTAGCTCTGGGGATAAATGAATTCTGATAAGCAGAAGTTCTGCATTGTGGAGGAGAAAGTGTAAATTCATGGGCGCTCTCAGCTGCCCTAGTTCTACGGGGAAAGATGTGGAGAGGCGGCACAATTGAAGCAAGTTCCTCGGAACAATTGCTGTGAAAATATCTGTAGAATAATGCAAGGGATGCAACGTTTCTTCGTATGGCTAATGTAGGAAGGTCCTGTGTGATTGCAGGATTATTGATTAATCTAATAGCTTTATTTTGAATTTTGTCCAACTGCCTCAATGCAACCACTCCACTTCCACCCCACAGAGGTGAACAGTAATCCATCTGAGAGCGCACATGACTTTTATATATTACGGCCAACTGCTCGTCAGTAAAGAATTCTCGAACTCTGTACAGGAGTCCCAGTTTTTTAGAGGCATTCTTAGCAATGCTTCTAACATAATGTGTCCAGCTCAAGTTAGTAGTTAATGTTACACCGAGAATGTCAATACTAGGGGAAGTGGGAATATTTACATCATTAAAAAATATATGGGAGTCAGTGAGATTCTGTCGGTTAGAAAATTGAATGTACTTGGTTTTCTGTGCATTAAAGAAAACTAGATTCTCTTGTCCCCATTCATTAATTCTAGAAAGGTCCTGGTTCAGAGAAATTGCAGTGTTTATTTTGAATTTATAAGATCGGGTTGGGTGAAAGAATTGGTAAATGTGAAGGAACTGTGGAGTGTTGAGTCATCTGCGTAGGAATGTATTGGATTATGAGTGGTAGATATGAGATCATTGATATGAATGAGGAACAGAGTTGGGGCCAAAACTGATCCCTGGGGAACACCAGCATTTATTGAGTGAAATTGAGAATAAAGGCCATCTACCATTACACGTATTTTTCTGTTATGAAGATAAGAAGAAATTAGTGGAACTAATGATGCAAGGCCGTAGTGTGACATCTTCGACAATAAGGATTGATGCCAGACTCTATCAAATGCCTTTGATATATCCAGTGCTATTGTATGTGTTTCACCATGTTGGTCTGTAGCTTGGTTGATTTGATGCGTAAGAAGGCAAAGAATGTCTGCAGTTGATCGACATCGTCTAAAACCATATTGCCTATCACTGATTAATTTATTATTCTCCAGATGCTTAATTATGTGATTATTTAATATAATTTCAAAAACTTTGCCAAGAGTGGAAGTTATAGCTATTGGTCTGTAGTTTGATGGATCTGAAGAGGCACCTTTTTTAGGAACTGGATGGATGTTTGCTTCTTTCCAGGGTACTGGGAAGCATGAGGTATGAGTACACAGACGGAAAAATTTTGCCAATACAGGAGCGAGCACCAAGGAGCAATTCTTAAGTACTATTGGAGGAATTTCATCTGGACCCGGAGCCTTATCTACTGAGAGATTCTGCAAAATAGTTTTGACATGTCTGGTGTGGATCTTAAGTGAGGGAATTTCAGGTGAATTAAAATTAAGTACAGGGACATCTTGATTTATTTCATCTAAGGTTGAGTTGGTGGAGAAAATATCTGCAAGAAGGTTAGCTTTACCTCGTGGGTCACTTACAAGATTGCCAGTCGGAGATTTTAATGGTGGAATGGATGAAGCAGTAGTGAAGTTGGATTTGAATGAGTTAAGAGTAGACCAAAATATTTTGTTATCATTTGGATTATTTAGAAGTTTATTTGCCTGCTTATGGAGAAAGTTTGATTTAGTTAGGTTTAATACAGTTTTGGCATGATTTCTGATGTTTCTAAAGTAATTAAAGGCTTCATGTGTTTTTGATCTTGTGTATGCATTGTAGGCTATTGCTTTTTGTTCAGTTACTCTAGCACAATTATGGTCAAACCATTTAGGTGAATTAGATCTTTTACTGTACTTTTGATGAGGAATAAAAGTTTCCATTCCAATTTTTACAAAATCTTGTATGTGGCTCAAGGTGGAGTGTGCATCATTAGAAAAGAAAGAGGTCCAGGGAATATCAATAAAGAAACCTTGAAGACCCTCCCAGTCTGCCCTATCGTAATGCCATTTAGTCACCAAAACAGGTTCAGAGTGGGAAGGTGTGGTAGGTGATACACAGGTGGCCTGTATCAGACAGTGATCAGAAGATCCAAGTGGGGACCTCACTGTAACATCATAATTTTCTGAATTGGTTGTTAAAAATAAGTCCAGTAGGTGGGAATTATGATTAGGATTATCTGGTACACGGGTGGGTTGGTTGACTAGTTGAATGAGATTAAATGAGTCTGCAAATAGCTCACATTCAAGACCAGCATCATCAGTCCTGGCTGAATGAGTGAGCCATTCAACATTATGGACATTAAAATCACCCAACACAGTGATTTCAGAAGAAGCATTTAAGTTGAGGACACTGAGTTGTGAGGACAGAGAATCAAAAAGACTTTGCTCTGGAGGAGTATTTGGGGAACGGTAGATGCAACATATGTATTTAAATTTACCAGCAGAAATTAATTTGTATATAGAATAATCAAAATAGGGACAATTGAAACTAGTAACCTCCTCCAGGGCAATTTCAGATTTTGCGAAGCAACATACACCACCTTTAGGTCTGAAATTTTGGAGCAGTTGATAACCTGGAAAATTTAATCTAGATGTGTCAGATGTGGATGTTACTTGAGTCTCTGTCAAAAAAAGGAGAGTAGGGGATTCTGCTTGAAGAAATTGGTGTACAGAATTGATGTTAGAGTGAAGTCCCCTTATATTACTAAAGAAATAGCTGTACTGACAAGCAGCTTTGGGACGTTGCAATGCTCTTGACACAGTCGCATGATGACGACCGGGAGGGCCCTGTGTCAATAACCCAACCCTGCCGGGGGTGGATATCCGAGGGACCACCAGGTTTGCTCTTAACAATTGTACTGCCATATTTATAAGGTAAGTGTATGGTGTTACATGTATGATATGTAGTGGGAAGAGTAGTATTTTATGGATAGAGGATAGCGATGTAGGGCAATGTCGTGAAGTTGGATGTGTATGTTATATAAAGAGGGTTTTCCTGATACCCCTGATGTGTGAGGCAGAAAGATATGTATCCAGCTACCAAGGCCTGGGAGAGAAAATGGAATTCAGGCTATTCCCTGAGTCTCCCGAAACCTTGGCGGTAGTACTTCCCTGGGCGGGGCTGCCTACCCCTACTACCTACAAAGATGTGTACAAAGATAATACAAAGATAATACAAAGATAATACAATTATGCTGCACAATACCGTACCAACTATAATACAATTAAGCTGCACAATACCGTACCAACTATACTACAATTATGCTGCACAATACCGTACCAACTATAATACAATTATGCTGCACAATACCGTACCAACTATACTACAATTATGCTGCACAATACCGTACCAACTATAATACAATTATGCTGCACAATACCGTACCAACTATAATACAATTATGCTGCACAATACCGTACCAACTATAATACAATTATGCTGCACAATACCGTACCAACTATAATACAATTATGCTGCACAATACCGTACCAACTATAATACAATTATGCTGCACAATACCGTACCAACTATAATACAATTATGCTGCACAATACCGTACCAACTATAATACAATTATGCTGCACAATACCGTACCAACTATAATACAATTTGTTCATAATACTAATATTTCTGCTATCACTATAGACCAGTTGCTAAAGACTAGTTGTTTTATGTGTAACATTTGATCGAGTGATTTATTGAATTGAAGACATTTATCTGTTTATTCTGTTATTATTAGGATTAAGTGTCATTGCTATTACTTTAAGCAACATATATGTATCATCATTCTATTATTGGCCACGATGATAATGTGTTAATGATTTAACTATATCAACTGTACATATATTTGGAAGGTTCATTGGTGTATAAATATGTGCTTTAGATGGTTTAATTATTTATTATATTTCGATTATTTGTTGAATGGTATTATCATGAATTTATACTAATTAGTAATTGGCATTAATTCACGTTGTACAAGGTTTCGCGTTAAGATTTTTTGGGATATTCATTTATGTAAGCAGATGTATGAATTCTTTGGTTTGGACGTATTGTTTCATAATTATGTAAATGTCTTTTGAAGGCGTCGACTTTTGTATATATTAGATTCATTAGTCAATATAATAATGATGCATTTGTAATTATTTATGAATGTACTAGCTGAGGTACCCGGCGTTGGTATGGGTGAAATCGGAGTATGGGCTGTCTATCTTGGAGGGGGGGGGGGGGGGGGGGGGGGGGGGGGGGGGGGGGGGGGGGGAGGGGGAGACAAAACAAATTCGCTTAATACCTATTATGGGACCCCCTTAGTATGCATGCCAAGTATGGGCTCTCCATCTTGAAAACTGAGGGAGTAGTTAGTGAACAAACAGACAGACACAGAATGTGCCCTTTATATAGTATACTAGCAGGGGTACCCGGCGTTGCCCGGGTAATCACCATAATCACCATCACTACTACCACCACTACTACTACCATAATCACCATCATCAATACTACCATAATCACCGGCCTCGACCTCCCTGTGCCTCATTAAACGGCGACCTCGATTTCGGCCGCTAAATTACCTCCGATTTTGGATCTGACCTCATCCGTACCCCCATTTTGGGGGGCTGCGAACAACTTTCGTTCCATACACCTTTTCGATCGGAGGCCTCCTTCTGCCCCAAACGGCCCTTTCTCCGATTTCGCGCCCATTTTCTCCGTCCCTTTCACCCTGGGGATTTCTTTTTTTCTTCACTAAAACCTGCCTAGGGACCCCCTTAATATGCATACCAAGTATGAACGCTCTAGCTTAAAAACTGCGGCCGCCTATAAAGAACAGACAGACAGACAGACAGACAACCGTAAATATTATATAGATTATTATTATTATAGTATGTGTTAGATATTGACAGGCATTATTATTATTATAGTATGTGTTAGATATTGACAGGCATTATTATTATTATAGTATGTGTTAGATATTGACAGGCATTATTATTATTATAGTATGTGTTAGATATTGACAGGCATTATTATTATTATAGTATGTGTTAGATATTGACAGGCATTATTATTATTATAGTATGTGTTAGATATTGACGGGCATTATTATTATTATAGTATGTGTTAGATATTGACAGGCATTATTATTATTATAGTATGTGTTAGATATTGACAGGCATTATTATTATTATAGTATGTGTTAGATATTGACAGGCATTATTATTATTATAGTATGTGTTAGATATTGACAGGCATTATTATTATTATAGTATGTGTTAGATATTGACAGGCATTATTATTATTATAGTATGTGTTAGATATTGACAGGCATTATTATTATTATAGTATGTGTTAGATATTGACAGGCATTATTATTATTATAGTATGTGTTAGATATTGACAGGCATTATTATTATTATAGTATGTGTTAGATATTGACAGGCATTATTATTATTATAGTATGTGTTAAATATTGACAGGCATTATTATTATTATAGTATGTGTTAGATATTGACAGGCATTATTATTATTATAGTATGTGTTAGATATTGACAGGCATTATTATTATTATAGTATGTGTTAGATATTGACAGGCATTCACAATATTGGCTAATGTATTATAAAGTAGTATGATTTGTGTACAGCCATAGACTACAGTAAATCTGGACTGGACACGAAAATGGAACTTTGCAGTAAGGGACCCACAAACGGAGAACGAACACCCAAGTTCGAACCCCGAAACAGTGCAAATATAAAAAAATTGCGGTTTCGAGGTTCGAACTTGAGGGTTCGTTCTCCGATTTTGGGTCCCTTACTGCAAAGTTCCATTTTCGTGTCCAGTCCAGATCTAATGTAGTCTATGGTACAGTCTGGGACTAAAGTCGTAGTCTGGATCTCCAGCAAACCATTAGTGCCCTCTGACGGCGGTATTCTAAGCAATCCGAGATATGATGTTTTTGGCTCTCCATAGATGGCTCTGTTCGACGTCCAGGTAGCGCCAAAAGTAAGCGAGAAATATTCTGTTTCTTGGTTGATTACGACCATGCCAACTAGAACACACACACACACACACACACACACTACTTGATTATCAGAATGTAAGGCATATTAGTATGCTCTACAACTATAATTAATGTATAATCGAGTGATGCGCTTAGGAATATAATATATAGGAATATATAGGAATATAATCAAAATAAATTAGAATACTGCATTAAGACACCGTTCCGGATATTAATGATTACATGTAAAATAATGGTAAAACTTAGAAATGTAGATAAGGCACACCGAGTATTCTAACTTACTAGGGAAATGGTATATAATGGATACAGTATACACAACTTTGTAAGTGAATGTAACACAAGTCTATAGCCTATTATAATTTAGTCATATTTCATGTAGGAACTATACAGCATATAGTTAGTTATTCGAATTAAATTATACCTAGTGAATAATGGCAATACTATGACTGTTTGTGTAAAAAATCTACTCTACTTAATCATGCCGTGACCTATTCCTCACTGATTATTTCTCAAACGTTACCCAACTCCTCCGTCAGTGGTGGCAAGCAGATTGGACGTCCATGACAAATAACAATCTACACTTCACTAAACCTACCATAGTTCCTTGGCAGTGTTCTTTCCATCATAATAGAAGGTAAGGGACTGCCTTGATTCACCCGAGACTCGGCCACACTACGATCATACATTGCTTTTTGATATCGGGGGATGTTCCCACGCGTTGCCCTTGTTGCCAGATTCCAGCCACAGTCCAACATCTTTTGATAGACTGTTATTATAGTTATAATTGACAAAGACACGCAAAGTGTTGACTCTATTTGGAGATATATTCAGTTGGGAAGAACTGTGAAGAGTGGTTGCGAGAGTTAAAACTTGTTGCGTCCATAAATAATAAAAGATTGTTTTCCATCAGGTGAGTATAATTGTCCATTCATAAATGTGCTGCATTGTGAGTATCTCTCCTCAAACTCGAATTTCTCGCACAGTGACTTCACGATGCCAGAGAGAGAGAGAGAGAAAGTTTCAGGTAAAGGGAGAGAGGGGGAGTGGGATGTGGATGGAGGGAGGGGGTAGTGGGAGGTGGAGGGAGGGAGGGATAGTGGGGGAGAGGCTTGTAGGGTTTGGCGGGTCAATATGGGCAGCTTATATTATCCAGAGAGAGAAAGAAAATCAAATCAATGTAGTCTGTACATCTTGATTTTAGGAAGATTCCTCTTCCTAACAAGATATGCATTATTAGGCAGCATGCTACAACAGGATACACAGAATAGGGACACATTTTGTATTGGGTAATGAACTGGATATGTTGCCCCGTATAGTGGACAGATATTTTCTATTTTATATAAGCGGAAATTTAAAAACAAAAATATTTTATAAATAAAAGTGTTATTTTACAAGCCAATAATCTTAACATGTATCAATTATGTACAATTAAGTACGACAGGTTGGGTAAGAGGTATCCTCACCAGGATTCGAACCCACTCACTCCAGGTATATTTGAGCGAGTCGGGCACCGTAACCACTCGGCCATGATCCGCTCATGGCCGAGTGGTTACGGTGCCCGACTCGCCCAAATATACCTGGAGTGAGTGGGTTCGAATCCTGGTGAGGATACCTCTTACCCAATCTTAACATGGTAGAAAATACAGCGTACTATCATTCAGATTAATTAACTGTTAAAGAAAGGATGCTTGACCTGCTAAGCAAAGACATAACTAGAACGGTACTCGGAAAATAATTAAGGCACCGGAAAAAAAACACTGGACAAAAAGGCACAGGAAAAAAAAGGTACTGGAAACAAATTTCTCAAATTACGGACTAGGAAAACATGGCACATAAAACAACATGTATCAAAACATGGCACATAAAACAACATGTATCAAAAAGTGATAGATCAATCAAATGTGTTTCGATGCAATATGCAATATTGCATATTGTAATTATATATAGCTGGTAGTGTACTCACTATAGGTTAGGTTAGGTTAGGTTAGAACTTAAGAAACCGGAATTCTGCATAAGGCCGACCGGCCTACACGAGGCAGATCCCATTTACACCCAACCCATATCATTCATATGACTATCAAGTTTGCACTTGAAATGTTCTACCGTTCCTGAGCTAACCACACACTTCCACTACTCTGTTCCCAAACCATTGCTTACCTATATCTTTTCTAAAGCAAAACTTATCCAATTTGAAGCCATTTAAACAGGTTATCTCGCCGATATTAGGCCTTAATATCTTATTTCTACCTCCCTTATTGATACCTTTCATCCGCTTAAACACCTATATCATATCTCATATACATCTTCGTCTTTCTAATAAAATAATGCAAGCCAAGGGTTATCAGCCTCTCCACATATGATAAATGTCTAACAATGTGGATCATTTGCGTCATTCTTCGTTGGACTACTTCCAGAGAGTCAATATCCATTCTATAATAAGGACACCAACACTGAACAGCATAGTCCAAGTGAGGTGTCACATTAGGTCAGGTTAGGTTAAATAGAAATATAGTGTAATTATAGCAACGTATAGAAATACTATAAATATAAAAAATATATTAATATTATATAATTCTTGAATAATAAATAATTTTGGAATAAATCCTGGATAATAAAGTTGCCTAATTAAACACGATAGATTTTCATAATATGCCATTTTTTCCTACTCCGAAGAATATGCCATTTTTTCCTGTGCCTTTTTTCCTCAGTGCCCTTATTTCCAGTGCCTTTTTTGCCTACATTCAACTACAACACCTAACACAAATAATTGTGTCAAGGAGTTCTCGAGGGCACTGGACTTAATGTGGAGGAGATGGCTTATGAAACCTTGCATACAATAGTTAAATTTAATATGAACAGTTATTCAATATTATCAAATACTGACGAGGCCTGACGATTATCAAACCGCTAAGCAATTAGAGGTATGTTGTGTATATATATACTGTATATATATATATATATATATATATATATAAATATATAATTGACAAAAGTAGGTTTGTTTATTCTACTCATACAAATAGAAAATATAGACATAGTAGCACTAACTGAAACATGGAAACATAGTAGTGTCAGTCAGAGAGGAGGGTCACGTCCGTCGCGGTCCGGGATTTTTCGACTATCCCGCGGGATACTGGTGATTAAACTTTCAAAAAATCACACACAAAAACAAACGTAGTGTCGCGGTCCTGTGAAGTGCAAAATCGAACCGATTGATAAAATATCTGGAGAGATATACGCGTTTTGGAGAAAAAATCCGTTAACTCCTACAGCAGTGCCACGGCGCTGGTCTAGGACAGGCCTAGGGCAGGCCCATAAGGCGGGTGGAAAGAAGAAGGGAAAGAAAAAACGTTACGTCCCAAAGCAAAGTGTTAGCTATATAGTCCTATGAAATCAAACAGGGCTATGGGAAAATAGGAAGCCTAAGTTAAAAGTGATAGTGAACATCGTATATCACGTAAATAAACTAGGAAAGTATAATACAGAGAATTAAAGGCAGGGGAACTTTTAACTTTTAGCTTGGGAACAGGACGTATGCTGTAAACAAAATACCCTCGGTGACCGCAAAGACCATAAACACATATATCCCCTCGCTCTCCTGGACACGTCCCCTCCCCCTATACGATTTTACCAAAAGCGAAACTTAACCTCGACAGGAAAGGGTACCGACAAAACAAATATCGTAAATAATAGCAAACAGAGAAAAACAATATGTAAACAAATTAAATCAGTGCAGATTATTTCTCGACCATATCGTAGGTTAGTAGTGACGTTATTGGAGAGAAAGATCTCCCACGCAACCAAATGTGGTGAAAATTCGAACCTGAGCAGTGTTGAATCAAGTTGATAGGTAAAATATGAAAATTAAAATAGATACTATATATAGGTAGCCTGGAAAGTTCGTTATTTTCCTAGAGTGCCGTATATTCCGCTAAACAGTCGACCAAAAACGGGAAAAGTGGTTAGGGCAGTGAGAATTCTGTTTCATAAGAAAATTATTGAAAGTGTTACTTAAAGTTACTTAAAGTTTAAACATAACGAGTGTAAACGAGTGGCACTCCCCCCCCCCCTCACCCACACTCCCCACAAACCGCGTAACAAACACCTCCACGCCCCCCCCCCCTCTCTCTCTTCCCCATGTAAGGGCGGGTGGAAAAACAAAAACAAAAACAAAAAAACAAACAAAAATTTCTACCAGAGACAACTGTACGAGGTGTAAGATGAATATACACATGCATAAAGGCACCGCATGTCGGATATGCAAGCAACCATACCACTGGATTTGCATAGGATTGATACCAATAAATGAGGCGTACAATACAAGAGGGAAGAACCTCCATTTCTGCGATAGTTGTTTCGATATCACATGGCAAGTCATACAGACTGTAGAAAATACAGAAGTACAAGATAGACTGAAATATAGTCAATAAATAGCTACCTTTCACAGAAAATGGGGAACTATTGGGGCCTCAGGGCCCATACTAATATCACAACCCACACACGCACACCTTCCCATGAAAATGCCCACATTGCCTCCTGCACATCAACACACATCGCCTGCCGAACAACAACCTTTCGCACCCTACAAATCCACAAACCCTGCCGCACATCTCCTCACACCTCCCCAGACCCAGAAAACACCCACATTAATCCCATTTATGGCCATTGACCACCCTACTGCTGTTGATCAAATACATTTGCAGGATGAACGTAGGATGCAACAAGCCCCCATATCAGGCTCCCCTTCCACATCGCCTCCCCCCTCACCACTGCCACCTGCCCACCTACAACCGACCTGTAACTCCACCCCCCTGCAGGCCTCACCCACCCATACACCAAGCCCACTATCACCCACAACCACACTTAGCTCACCACATAACCCCTCGCAGCGCCAGCCACACCTACTGGGGTTGTCTACACCAGTGTGCAGATATTATCTGGAAAGAAGGTGCTACTTTGGTCAAAAGGGCGAATATAATGGGAATTCATGTAGATTTGCTCATCCCAAAATTTGCAACAACATAACCAGTCATGGAAAATGTAGATTTGGTGAAACCTGCAAATACCACCACCCATCCCTTTGCAAGACATCACTTGAGAACAAGACCTGCTACAATATGAAATGCCCAGCTTTTCATATTAAAGGGACTTGGAGATATGCTAGACCTAACATGAACGGTACCCTAAAAAACTCTCTAGCTATGTGAGGACGAGACAGAGGAAAAAGGCAAGGAGGGAAAGGGCAGAAGAAGATGAAGAGACTGAGGGAGATGGAAGAGCACATAGAACACCTCGAGCACCTCCTGGCCTCCCAAGAGTGGCAAATACATCCCGAAGACTATTAGGTACACATAGTACACCAAACAATCCCTCCCCAATCTTGTTTGCAAATATCCAAGGCCTAAAAAATAGAACCACGGACAAAGTACCATTTATTAGGGGCCTGCTAGAAGAAGGAAACGCTATATTTGCGGCTCTCACAGAAACTCACATTAAAGATCAGGAAGATAGGGAGGTATGGATTCCTGGTTACAACCTACATAGGGCAGACAGAATGCATAGATCACATGGAGGTGTAGCCTTGTACATACATGACTCACTGATATGTACTGAATTCCTAAATAACAGTAATGAAGTGGTGGAAATACTTGGAGTTAAAATAGAATCCCTAAATTTAGCAGTTATTGTTACATACAGGCCTCCAGACTCATCCCGAGAAGAATTCAAAACCCAGCTCAACAAAATAAAATCAGAAGTGGAAACCCTGGGGAACCCAACACAAAATATTATATGGCTAGGAGACTTTAACCTACCAAACATTAAATGGAGACAACTAGAAAACCAGTTAGTGGCAAATAACACCGGAGAAGCAAATACTAATACGAGAGAGCTTTTTGAACTTTGCAATGTTTTTAGTCTTACCCAACATATTGCTGAACCCACACGGGAAAACAATATCTTAGACCTGGTCTTCACTAACAACGACTCTCTAGTACACAGCATTAACATATCGGACACAACATACTCAGATCATAAATTAATTGAGATCGAAACAACCTTAGAAAGTGTACAGACAACCTCAGAATCGAGAACAAAAACCGGCCCCTTCAGTAAATTTAACTTCAATAACAAAAACATTAGGTGGGAAGAGGTAAATCAAGAAATGGAGGAAATAGACTGGGAAGATTTAATGGATAACCTGACACCAGCAGAATGTCTAGTCTTAATAACAGAAACCATGACCCAAATCTGTAGCCACCATATACCTGCAAGACAAACAAAACGAAGAAGCAAACAAGATCGGGAAAGGAGGAGGCTGTACAGAAGAAGAAAATTACTCGCACAAAGACGCACACATCAAAATCTACAGGATAGGCAAAAGGCCGAAATAGATAGAGAAATTGTGGAAATTGAACAAAGGCTAAGAATATCATATGAACTACAACATATGGAAGAGGAGAGGAAAGCTATTGCAGGTATAAAGGAAAATTCCAAATACTTCTTTTCATACGCCAAACAAAAGGCTAAAACAACATCAAACATCGGCCCACTGAGCAAAGGGGACGGCTCTTTCACAGGGGACAAAAAGGAAATGAGCGAACTCTTAAGCAGGCAGTATGAAATGGCATTCAGTGAGCCTGATGAAACAAAAGTCATCAGAGACCAAAATATATTTTTCATGGAAACCTCCCCCACGGAAACCCCCCAGATGCTGGATATTGATTTCGGTCCAAAAGACATAGAAGAGGCCATTTCCAACATGCCATCCCACTCGGCACCAGGTCCGGACTCATGGAATTCGATCCTAATGAAGAAATGTAAGGAAAACCTCTCAAAACCCCTGACTATAATGTGGAGAAGGAGTCTAGACACTGGTGAAATACCAGATAGCTTGAAAAACGCAATAATTGCCCCACTGCATAAAGGAGGGAGTAAAGCACTACCAAAAAAACTACCGCCCGGTAGCTCTAACCTCTCGCATCATTAAAGTTTTCGAGCGAGTCCTGCGAAGCAAAATTTCAACATTCATGGAGGCAAATGAACTACACAACACCGGTCAACATGGGTTCAGAGCGGGAAGATCATGTCTCTCACAACTTTTGGAACACTATGACAAAATTCTTAAAGCGCTAGAAGAAAAGAAAAACGTGGATTTCATTTACACCGATTTTGCTAAGGCATTTGATAAATGTGACCATGGTATAATAGCCCACAAACTGAAAGCAAAAGGTATAACTGGGAAAATCGGACGGTGGATATACAATTTCCTCGTAAACCGAAAACAATCAGTAGCAGTAAACCAAGTCACATCTGAGCCTTCGGATGTCAAAAGCTCAGTGCCCCAAGGAACAGTGCTAGCGCCCCTTCTGTTCCTCATACTAATTTGCGACATAGATACCAACACCAGACACAGTACGGTGTCGTCTTTTGCTGATGACACAAAATTAAGCAAGATAGTAAACACACAAGAGGACACGGGCCGACTGCAGGAAGACATGAATGTAGTGTTCCAGTGGACCAGGGAAAACAACATGCAATTCAATGAAGAAAAATTCCAATTAATACGGTACGGAGATAATAATGGTGTTAACCCTCCCGCCCCGGCTACGCATTACATAAATATTCCCCGAAATCCGGTGTTTTGGCCGAAAAACGTCTAGGCTAGACTACCGTATCATTGTTATGCTGACTGCTTCCCGCATTCCCGCGCATCCCCAAGCATAGCTGTGTTATTTACCTGTAGAATGGCGTTAAGTAGAGCTCTCTAAGTCAAGTGCTTGATTTGTGATGATGATTTCATTGGAGATAACTTTATGGCCAAAACAGCCACTTCACACTACTTTTCGATACTTAACCACAACATACAGGCACACACGAACAAGCGACGCTCTCCTTCTTGTGGCCGGAGATGCGGGGCGTCGGTCCAGCCGGCTGTTGTTTACATGCGTCGGACCGACGCCTCGCACACGAAGCTCACAGGCTTTCAAGCAATGGTACAATGTTGTAACACCCGGGTTCCTGGGGGCAAAACATAATGGTACACACGTGTACCACCCGGGGTTGAAGGGTTAAAGAAATTACAAATTACTTAACAGAATCTAACCACATAATAGAACGGAAAGACAGTGTGAAAGACCTTGGGGTTTTAATGTCTGAAAATATGGGTTTCAAAGTACATAACCAGGTCAAAGTGGCGGCTGCGAAACGTCTAACGGGTTGGATTCTGCGTACTTTTAAAACACGCGGTGTATTACCAGTGATAACGCTCTTCAAATCTCTAGTGCTACCGCGGCTTGAATACTGTAGCGTATTAACATCCCCATACAAAGCAGGTGAAATAAATGACGTAGAGAGTGTACAAAGAAATTTCACTTCGCATATAAGTTCGATAAAACATCTACACTATTGGGAGCATTTAAGAGCACTGAACCTGTACTCACTGGAACGTAGAAGAGAACGTTACCTAATAATATACACGTGGAAAATCGCAGAGGGTTTAGTACCAAACCTACATACTCCGATAGTCATGAAATTCAGTGATAGGAGAGGCTGGGAATGCGAAATCCCCCGGATGAATAACAGGGGTGCTATGGGCTCTCTGCGAGAGGGCTGGTTATCACACAGAGGCCCACGTCTCTTCAACAAACTCCCATGGCGAGTAAGAGACATGAGGGACATCTCGTTAGACAACTTCAAGAGAGCCCTAGATGTCGAACTGCAAAAAGTGCCAGACGAGCCCATCCTCGCAAGGGAGCGAGCTGTCGCTTCAAACAGTCTACTGCACCAAATCACCACCCATAACGAGGGGCGTCGCGCTCCTTGGTGCCGCTAGAAGAGTGGCGAACACATCATAAGGTATCATAAGGTATCATGGATTAATACTGAAACCAGGCATTTTTTAGCAGAATTTGATATACCGGGATATAGTTTGTTTAAATATGACCGAACAAGTAGGAGGGGAGGTGGTATAGCAGTATTTGTCAGGAGTACATTAAAAAGCTGTATTAAAGCAGGTATTAGACTAAATAATGATAGTGAAAGTGTTTGGGTAGAGGTTAACGAAGGTAGTGAGACCATAGTTATTGGAGTTATGTATAGACCGCCAAATATGAGTAGAAATGACGGAACATCTTTATGGGAGGAAATTAAAATAGCATCAAGGTTTAGCAATGTGTGCATTATGGGGGATTTTAATTTTCCGAATATAGATTGGCAGCATCAAATAGGCGACTCTGACTCAAAGGAGTTTATAGAGGTAGTACAAGATAGTTTTTTATTTCAATTCATAGATACGCCGACTAGAGGTAATAATATTCTCGATTTAGTTTTCAGTAACAATGAACATATGATAAATAATGTAGAAATCGGGGACCACCTAGGAAATAGTAATCACAATTATGTGTATTTTAATATACAGTGGAGAGGTAATCCCAGAGAGAATACAACATTAATACCCGACTTTAGAAAAACCAATTATGGTGGGTTAAGAAGAGCCCTATTAACGGACCCTATGGTCAAAAAATTAAGTCTATCCAGGTGTCCAAATGCGTGTACCCCATACCCCTTATCCCTTACCCCTAGCCAGAGAAGAGACCCAGGAAGAGACATCAAATTTGTTAGATACATACGATAATTTTATCAAGTCGGTATTCAATGCGCAAAATTAAATATATCCCCAAAAGAAAATTTAGATCAGCACAGAACCAACCCAAATGGATGAATAATAGACTATTAGACCTTCTCGGGAAAAAATAGGAATATGTAGAAAAATTAAGAGGCGAAATTCACCTACTTGCTTACTATCACAATTTATCAAGACAGGTCAAAAAGGATATTAGGAAAGAGAACAGAAATTATGAAATCAAGGTTGCAAATGACTCAAAAAATAATCCTAAAGCTTTTTACCAACTATATAAATCCAAGGTTAGAGATGTAATTGGTCCCCTTAAAACTTCGATAAGAGAAATTACAGAAAATTATTTAGAAATGTGCAGTATATTAAATAATCAATTTCTTTCCGTTTTCACTAATGGAAAACTTGCACAGTTTCCAGAAGTCCGTAAGATATATAGCGATAGTATAGAAAATAGCTTAAGTACGGTTACTATAAGTAGAAATGATGTGCTTAAGGAAATTGACACACTGAAACCTCAGAAATCGCCTGGTCCGGATGAGGTATATGCTAGAGTATTAAAAGAATGCAGAGATGAGTTAAGTTACCCATTAACATTTCTATTTAACAAGTCATTAGAAACCGGTTTAGTTCCAGAAGCTTGGAAGATTGCAAATGTAGTTCCGATCTTCAAAAAAGGTGATAAATCAATAGCATCCAATTACCGTCCCATTTGTCTCTGGTTATAGAGATTATTCTGAAATTCTTATACCTAACTTCGGTAAACCAGTTCTTATTCGGCGTGATTCTATTCCTTGTGCTCGTGGAATGAGCTTGTATATTAGATCTGGGTATAATGCTCAGCACTTAACTAAGCATATTTGTAAATGCCATGAGATGCAGTTAGTTAAAGTTTCCAGCAAGTATCATAATCATTACATTTTTAGCCTGTACAGAAATCCTGATGTTAACAATGACATATATGACTGCCTTTTAACAGCCATGGCTTCAATACAGTCTGTAGATGTCAAATCATCTTTTATTTTTGTTGGTGATGTCAATGCGCATCATCAAGAGTGGTTGAACTCGGTCTCTCCAACTAATAGAAATGGTCATGCTGCATTGGATTTTGCAAACTTATCTGGTTGTGAACAGCTAATCCAAGGACCTACTCATATGTCTGGAAATTGTCTTGATCTAGTACTAACAGACATTCCTGGCGTTGTAGAAACCTCCGTTCTTGTACCTGTTAGCACTTCCGACCACAATGCCATCATGTGTAAAATTAATCTTGATTTTTCTGTTCCTGATATTACTCTCTCACGTAAAGTCTACCTTAAATCCCGGGTTAACTGGAACAACGTTTGTAATGATGTTTGTAATATTGAGTGGAATCACATACTAAGATCTCATGACCCGGTTTCAGCTCTCAACAATTCCCTTCTTGGTATCCTTCGCAAAAGAGTTCCATCAAAGACAATTAAGTCTCGTATCAGGGATAAAGCATGGTTTAATGATGACTGCAAGCATGCATTTGATGACAAACAGGCTGCATATCGTCTATGGAGGCGTAATCAAACCCCCTTGCATTGGGAAAATTATGTTTTTAAAAGGGCAGCTGCGCAGAGAGTTTATGATGGTGCTGAGAGGGATTATAACTCCCATCTTCAGGATGTTCTGGCAGGAGCTACACAGCCTCATAAATGGTGGTCCGCTTTGAAATCCTCTTTATTTGGAATAGATTCCTCCATGCCTCCTCTTTGTGATTTCTGATGGCTCCATCTCTTTTGATCCATTATCGAAGGCCAATATTCTACCTAATATTTTGATTAATAAGCAGAGTAATCAGGAATTGTCTTTGCCATTGACATGTTTCCCTAGACCCAACCTCAATTCAATGGCATTCAAATCAGCTGAACTGAAAAGGTACTTGCTGGATCTTGATACCTATGGTGGCACAGACCCGGATGGGTTTTTCCCTCTCTTTTTTAAAAAGGTTGCAGTGGTCTTGGCACCTAAATTGGCAGTGGTGTTTAGGTTGCTTTTGAAATCAGGTAGTTTTCCTCTTTGCTGACGTAAGGCTATTATCACTCCTATTCCAAAGGGAAATACTGCCTCATCATCTCCTAATGACTATCGCCCTATCTCCATTACACCTATCCTATCCAAGCTCTATGAGAGGCTTTTGTCCAGACGCCTTTCCTCTTATTGTAATAGTCATAATTTGATACCAAACTCACAGTTTGGTTTTCGTAAGGGGCTGGGTACATGTGATGCACTTCTGACACTCACCCATGACTTGCAATCTTCATTGGACCAGGGACATGAGTCTCGCGTCGTGGCTATTGACTTTAGTTCTGCTTTTGATTTAGTCAACCATAAAGCACTTCTGTTTAAGTTACAGCTCATTGGTATTGGTGGCAATTTTTTAAGGATCTTTGAAGATTTTTTGACGAAAAGATCTCAGTCTGTGGTCATTGATGGATGTCATTCCCCTTCTGTTACTGTTGTTTCTGGTGTTCCACAAGGCAGTGTCCTTGGGCCTTTGCTTTTTATTATTTTTACTGCTGACCTGTGTTCCGAGCTTGAAAATAAACTAATCTCCTATGCTGATGATACAACTTTATATGCGTCAATTGCATCACCAATAGATCGACACGTAATTGCTACTGCTCTGAATAGGGATTTAGCCAAAATTACATCATGCTGTGAACTTTGGGGCATGAAACTTAATGCTAGTAAAACACACTCCATTATCATCAGCAGATCTCGTACCTTGGATCCTCCCCATCCTTATCTACAAGTTTCTGGCGAGCAAATTGAGAATGTGGATACTCTGCGTTTGTTAGGAGTTACTCTTGATCCCAAACTTACTTTTGAAAAGCATATTCGTTCTTTCTCCTCTTCCATTTCCCAAAAAATTGGTCTGCTTCGCAAGGTTTATAAAACATTTGCTTGTGACGCTACAGTTATCAAGTCTTTTTATGCTTTTATTTTGCCACATTTCGAGTACTGCTCACCTGTCTGGTTGTCAGCAGCTGACTGCCATCTCAAGTTGCTTGACAGGTCGCTAAATTCCATCAGTTTTATTCTACCTAATTTGTCTGTTGATCTGTGTCATCGACGTAAAGTTGGTGCCCTTAGTCTTTTATTTAAAGTTTTTAACAACCCTCAGCATCCCTTACATGGGGTTCTGCCTGGGCCCTA
The DNA here is from genome assembly GCA_032716605.1 of Paralithodes platypus. Taxonomy (NCBI): domain Eukaryota; kingdom Metazoa; phylum Arthropoda; class Malacostraca; order Decapoda; family Lithodidae; genus Paralithodes; species Paralithodes platypus. The sequence goes on along the minus strand of CM064493.1, from coordinate 6,399,255 downwards.
TGTCCGGGCTCGTGCAACTAGATTCACAAGCAATCTTAATTATCTTGCCATGAGCCGTGTTAATTTTTCTACTACACAGTTTTCACGGTGTTTTGTGCCGGCCATGGTTGACTTGTGGAATAAGTTGCCAAATGAGCTAGTCAATTCAGCTAATATCTCCATTTTTAAGTCTAGAGTTAATGCTTTTTTGCAGCATTAATTATAATTTTTAAACTTATTTTATTCTATTTTGTTGTATTATATTTAAGCTTGATATCCTCCACTGCATAATATGTTATCTGTGTTTAATATGTGTATGTGTACGGTACTGTATACAGTGTATGTTTTTATTTTTTTCCTAAGTTGCCATAGTCTCTCTCCAGTGCCTCCGGGTGTTTTGTGAGGATTGATCTTGATGGTGTTTCTGCACCCTGGTTGGAGACTTCGGCATCTCATATAATAATAATAATAATAATCAATCATGATGAAAGCTACTAGAGTCAATTATTGCTAGTAAAATTAGAAACCACTTAGAAATATTTAATTTAATAAATTCTTCTCAGCATGGATTCACTCAGGGACGTTCTTGCCTTACAAATTTGCTTAGTTTTTTCTCAGAGGTGTATGAAGCAGTAGATAATGACAAGTCATAATTATGATATAATATATTTAGATTTCAGTACAGCTTTCGACAGAGTCCCTAATGAGAGATTGATGAGAAAAGTTGAGGCACATGGAATAGGTGGGTCGTTGTTGGGATAGATTAGGTCATGGCTAATTGGTAGGAAGCAGAGAGTCAGTATAAATGGTACTAAGTCAGAGTGGGGATCAGTCAAGAGTGGTGTCCCCCAGGGATCTGTATTGGGTCCTCTATTATTTATTATATACATAAATGACCTTGATTTAGGTATAACTAGTAGGATAAGTAATTTCGCAGACGATACCAAAATAGGGAGACCAATAGATTCAGATAGCGACATAGAGTGCCTCCAAAGGGACCTACATACCTTACACGAATGGTCAGTAAAATGGCAGATGAATGTTAACATTGACAAATGCAAGGTACTAAAGATAGGGAAGACGAACACTAATGCAAAATATAAACTAGCTAATGCTGAATTAGGAAAACTCAGACTGCGAGAAAGATTTGGCTGTGTTTGTTAGCAACGATTTGAAACCTAGAAAACAGTGTATAAGCGTACGTAACAAGGCAAACAGGATTCTAGGATTCATCTCAAGGAGTGTGAGTAACAGAACTGCCAATGTTATCTTGAAACTTTACTTGTCATTAGTGAGACCTCATATGGATTATGCTGTCCAATTTTGGTGTCCTTATTACAGAATGGACATGGATTCGTTGGAGAGAGTACAGCGAAGAATAACAAAGATTATTCATAATATTAGAAATCTACCATATGAAGAAAGGTTGAACAAAATTAGGCTTACATTCGTTAGAAAGACGCAGAATTAGAGGGGATATGATAGAAGTGTTTAAGTGGGTTAGTGGGACAAATAAAGGAGACATGAAAAATGTACTGAAGCTCATTGATAGCAAAAGAACTCGAACAAATGGTTTCAAATTAGATAAATTTCGTTTCAGAAAAGATATAGGCAAATATTGGTTTGGTAACAGAGTTGTAGATGGGTGGAATAGGCTACCGAGTGATATAGTGGGATCAAGAACGATAGAGAGCTTTAAGATAAAATTAGATAGGCATATGGACGAGATGAGTTGGGTGTGAGGGGGATCTACCAGGTGTTGGCCAATCGGCGCTCAGCAGACCCCCGTAATCTTGTGTTAATCTCTGACCGTTTTGGTGGGGTCAGTACTCAAGGCATTAGTGAGTTGGGCCTAGTAATTGGGGTTGGGTGTGACAGGAATCTGCCTTGTATGGGCCGATCGGCTTTTTGCAAACTCCCATTTTCTTATGTTCTTATGTTCTTAACTACCTTATTACAGTCTGGGAAGCTGTTTAAACTTTTCGGTAATCCCTAAATCAATCTAATGCCTTAGTTTAGCTATTATCTGTTATTATACATCATTAGAAAGAATCTATGGAACAGAAGGGTTTAATAAGATCTATTTTGACCTATGCATCATTGGATGTTACGTTATCTCTCTACGCCCTGAAGTACTACAGAGCTATAGTTTTTTTTCTCCAAGCTTAGGAGCGTTTCATAAACTTTCACTCTCATCCATAAAGATATGAGATAGAGACGTCATGGGAATAACATATGGATTATATTTATTACACTACGATCAAACTTTGTTGAAGGGGCATGAAATAGTGAATATCTAACGTTTGTAGTGGCATGTTTGTCTATAATATTTAACGTTGTAGTGGCATGTTTGTCTATAATATTACGTTGTAGTGGCATGTTTGTCTATAATATATTAACGTTTGTAGTGCATGTTTGTCTATAATATTTTACGTTTGTAGTGGCATGTTTGTATAATATATTAACGTTTGTAGTGGCATGTTTGTCTATAATATATTAACGTTTATAGTGGCATGTTGTCTATCATATATTAACGTTTGTAGTGGCATGTTTGTCTATAATAACAAAAGTCGTCGTGATGATCGAAGGGTGGTGTGATACGGACCAGGGTTGGGTGGAGGATCTCCACACAATTACTGTGTGGATGATGGAATAAATATATCGCAATATTGCTTTAATTCAGCTATATTGTATATAAATATATGATAGGTAATCCTAAAATTGTTTCCTTCTATTATTCCTCGACATTATATTGATATCATATATCTTGGGTTTTAATTAATCTTATGTTACACCTGTTGTCCATTCCTATGAACAATACCATATACAGTTACATTATTTGTGTTGCATTGTTAGCATCGTAATCTCAATGTTATATACATATTATTGGCGCTAGCAATGTCTTTATTTAACTACCTTTACTATTAACACCCATTATTGGTTATATTATTTGCATGAGTATTCTACTGAATATAGGGATATAAAGATACAGTATATTACCTATAAAGGAAAATGACACACACCAATTTTAACTATAAAATGTGTGACTGTTACATCTGTCATGGATAACCAGTGCATTTTCGCTTCCTTTTAGCATTTATATTCCATACATTCAAATAATGAAGTAGTGTGTGTGTGTGTTTGTTTGTGTGTGTGTGTGTGTGTGTGTTCTAGTTTGCATGGTCGTAATCCACCAAGAAACAGAATGTTTCTCACTTACTTTTGGCGCTACCTGTACGTGTCGAACAGAGCCATCTATGGAGAGCCAAAAACATCATATCTCGGATTGCTTTGAATACCGCCGTCAGAGGGCACTAATGGATGGCTGAAGTTCCATGCCACGACTTTAGTCCCAGACTGTACTGTACAGCATGTACATATTTTGGAACAGATTCGACGAAAGGAGTTGCTTGTTTTGAAGTTATAATTTAGCGCTTGTCCCAAGTCACTACATATTAATGCTCAATTTTTGGATTCATAATTTCGCTACATGTCATGGGTGTTGGCGGGATGACGGAGCTACCTTTGTCTTGTGTTAGCGATGTTCTCAATTTTTTTCGTTATTGGATACTGGTAAAGTACTATTTTAATAGCATATAGTAACAGTTTCACTTTTGCTGTTATGTAATTAGACGTGAGGCATAAAGCAATTGTGTTTAATAAAGTTATCATTGCTAGTATATTAAGAAAAACATAAGCGTAAAATTATAATCAATCGGTTAAAGTTTCCGGCAAGAATGTAGTTACCGGGTGTACCGCCCACCTTGTTTACACTATGCGGATGCCTTTGGATATAAAAATACAGTAGCCTAACCAAACAACCTAACCTAACCTAACCTAGTATTTATGTAGTAATTACAGGGGGCAAATAGCAGAAAATATAGCGTCGAAATAGACGGGAACGTAACTGCGAGCACACAACATTACAACCGTACACCCGGAAACTACATCATTCCCATGTTTCCTTGCCATATCCGTATTCCAGTGTTTGCTGTGTCTACTGTACCCTATCGTCTGCCATGGTTCCCGAGGTGTCTGACTTGTTGTGCGATTATCTTATGGAATGCCATAATGTAAGTAAACTTCTTATTGTACCATATTAAGTGATATATTATCTTATGGAAGGCCATAATGTAAGTAAACTTCTTATTGTACCATATTAAGTGATATATTTTCCTTTCATGTAATTATTGTGGTGCCAAATTGGCATTGAGTTTGTGGTTAACATGCAATATGTAATGCTATCTTTTCAGGTCAATGTTGACTTGACAGTATAGTCTATTAGTATGAAATCTTGACTCTTGATTGCGTATAGCCTTTGTTGAAGCATAGTGATAATTGTTTTAAGGTATTGGTAATTAGGTACCGTTCATTAGAAGACGTCTTTACTAAGCTCCACGATTTGGACTAGTGTTGCCCTCATTAGAAGTTTTAGGTGCATTCGTACTGTGAGGAGATAATTTATTCGTAGAAAGTATTATCAGATTCTGTTTGTATCATGGTGTATTTACTATCCCTTTACTGATTTGTTGATTTGTTCATTTCCGCATTAAATGTTAAGAGTTCTATATTTATATTACTAGGTTGTTAGTTTATTTTGTTGTACAGTCATGGCCTTGATTTTCCATGCCCTGTTGTTAGAGGTAAGGGGTTAGTTTTGTCTTGGCAAGCCTATAGTAGTTTGATCTTGGATTTGGGCAATTTATTGGCATCGTTCGCCCGTGTAACTTGCTTGTACCTTCAGGGAATTAGTACTAGTAACATGAATCTTGAATAGTATTTGTAGGTCTGGTCCTGGTTATCTTGCTTCCAGGGATGTTGGGGGCTAACGACTGGTTTCCTCGGCCGTCCAGGTGGTCCTAAATGTAGGAAGTTCTCAAGTCGGATCTCTTGACGATCGGTGCTGGCTACACACGTATAACCCACGAATTTGTGTGAAGGTTATAAGGTGCACGTTGGGACTTGTACATGGACAGCTCTTCTATTTAACTTCTGCCATGGAGTCTGCCGGCTCGGGAATCTCTCAACTCAGGAACCACACAAGGGCAGAGCTAGAGGTTAACTTCAGGGTAGTGACCACTGGTTGGTATCTAACTTTCAACTGATTTGACTGGGGGCGGGAGCTAGGTTTATAGGCTCGGTTCTGGACCCTGTAGACAATAGGGATCTCGAGTCTTATGGACTTATTTGAGCTCTCAATAGATATGGGGACTGGGTAAGATGGTGATTACTGTTGTGGCACATGGCTATAGGAAGCCTTCAATTTGTGATATAACTGAGCCTTAGTAAAAGGTACTATTTTGGCTATACTGGAAGTATTTATGGAAGGGAGACTGGATCTACTTTGCGGGGAGGATTGGGACAGCTGTGATAGGGGCGTCTCTCTTATATTGCTCAGTCTTCGTTCTATTGCATAGCTGAGGTGCTAATTTGACTATCCGAGTATGCAAAACAGGTGAATGGGTTATTGTGGGTACAGAGAAGTGAGTAAGGGGGTTAGACATGCATGGTTAGTTCATTGATAGGAAGAATTCCTAGGCTACCTGGCAATGACCCGAAAGTAAAAACAGGGGTCAGGTATACCTCCGCGGGGGTGGGGGTCTCCCTCCTCGGGTGGGTAAAAAGTGGTAGCCGGGCGCTCTCCCTCTGGGATGGTCATCCGGCGGCTGTGGCTAGGGGCTTGCCATATCACCAGTGTTTGTACTAACCCTCTGTTTATGAGACAGATGTGGGTGTTCTTAATATCAAAACCGAAGGTGCCTTGGCTAGCTGGGTGTAATCGGTTGGCTGTTAATTGCATGGCTTGCTGGATGTGGTGGAGACTGGTTGCTAACTCTGCCACATTTATCTGGAAGTACGAAATAGAAATTAATTACTGGCGAGGCGGTGACCCTCGCACCGACGACCATGGGGTGCAGGGTTGTGAATGGGTTGTAAGAGAATAGATGGCATGCAAGGGGTTAGTAAAGTTCTAATGTTGTTCTGGCCTACTAAGTGAAGGTAGGCTGGATAGGAGTATATATATAAAAGGTTGGAGAGCGTTAGCAACGGAAAAATCAAGGATCTTCAAGAGGTATGAGAGAGAGGCTAGGTCGGACAAGAGTCGTGAAGCGGGGATATCTTAATGAGAGGTGGGGAAGCTCAGGGGCGACAGGGAAATGTGGCCCTAAGGTCGGGGGGCGGGGGGGTGGCATTAGGCTACAATTGATATTGGAGTTTGAAAGGACAGTGAAAGTACGTTAGCCAAATCCTACCGGGGGATGCAAATACGGGGTGATATATGAGTCTGAAAAAGATAAAATCATGTAGACTGTGGGGGGGTGGGAGAGAAGGAGGTTAACTGTAGGTGTGTGCTTGATTGTGGATAAAGTAGGGAAAAACATGGTGTATTATTACTCGTCAATACGAAGGTTATGGACCTATATTTGACACGATTTCTTGTACGTCTAGGTGTCCCTGGAACTGCTTTTGCTATGAAATATAGACCAAGGGAAAGCGGCAGTTCGTAGGGGTACTGCGTTATTGTTTCGAGGTACTATGATAGATATTGGTAACAAAGGTTATCTAGACAATCTCTGGTTGGGGTAAGAGGTGTAGGACACGAAGCAAATTGGCGTAGTGTGGACTGTGGATACGAAGGAGGTGAGTGGAAGACGTATAACAATTGTGGAAAAGTAAATGGAAAAGATGAACACAATGGCGGATAAAGATAATTAACCTAAGGATTGAATACATAGATTTATGGGGCGATTGTCTTCAGAAACTTAGTCTGGCAAGACAAGGTATTTTAGGGTATGTTGATAATTTTTTTTTTTTTTTTTAGATACTTAACCTAAGGTATTGAATCACATAGATTTTATGAGGGCGATTGGTCTTCCGAACTGAGTCTGGCAATACAAGGTATTTTAGGGTAGGTTGGTAATTAATACTTAACCTAAGGAAAAATTGTTTTTGAAATACATAGATTTATGTTGGCGATTGATCTTCATAAACTTAGTCCTGGCAAGACAAGGTTATGTTAGGTTATGTTGATACTTAATATCTTGAACACTTCGGGACAGAGCAAGGGGTGTAGTTACTTAAAGGTGTATTTATTCGTCATCGTGTAGGTACAGACCATTCGTGGGCGGGTAAGAGGTTGTAGGACACGAAGTAAAATGGCGTAGTGTGTGACTGTGGGATACGAAGGCCGGTTAATTGGAAGACGTATGACAATTGTGGAAAAGTAAATGAAAAAAGGTGACCACAATGGCGGATAAAGATACTTAACCTAAGGATTGAATACATAGATTTTTAATGGGCGATGAGTCTTCAGAAACTTAGTCTGGCAAGACAAGATATGTTAGTGAAATGTTGTAATGATTAATACTTAAACTAAGGATTTGAATACATAGATTTTATGGGGGCGATGGGT
>CM064493.1:6248054-6391762 GCA_032716605.1 Paralithodes platypus | reverse complement strand
TGTGCCCTTTATATAGTATACTAGCAGGGGTACCGGCGTTTTTTTTATGCACGGGGTAGTAATAACCATAATCACCATCACTCTACCACCACTAATACTTACATAATCACCATCATCAATACTACCATCATCACCGGCCTCGACCTCCCTGTGCCTCATTAAACGGCGACCTCGATTTCGGCCCCGCGCAAATGACCTCAGAGTTTGGATCTGACCTCATCCGAGTACCACCCATTGTGGGGGGCTGCGAACAACTTTCGTTCCAATACACCTTTGTCCGCAATCCGCGGAGGCCCCTCATTCTGCCCCCCAAACGGCCCCTGTCTCCGATTTCGCGCACACCACATTTTCTGCGTCCCTTGCACCCTGGGGATTTCTTTTTTTCTTCACTAAAACATGCCTAGGGAACCCCCTTTAATATGCATACCACGTATGTAACGCTCTAGCTTAAAAAACTGCGGGCCGCCTATAAAGAACAGACAGACAGGACGACAGACAGACAACCGTAACATATTATATAGTTTAATTATTATAGTATTGTGTTAGATATTGACAGGCATTATTATATTTATAGTTATGTGTTAGATTTAGATATTGGACAGGCCATTATTAGTAGTATTAGTATGTGTTAGAATATTGACAGGCATTATTATTATTATAGTATGTGTTAGATATTGACAGGCCTTATTATTTTATTATAGTATGTGTTAGATATTGACAGGCATCTATTATTTATTATAGTTATGTGTTAGATATTGAAGGGCATTATTATTATATATAGTCATGTGGTAGATATTGACAGGCATGATTATATTTATAGTTATTGTGTTAGATATTGACAGGCCGTATGATTATTATGATAGTGATGTGTTAGATATTGACAGGCATTATTAATTATTATAGTATGTGTTAGATATTGACAGGGCATTATTATTATTAATAGTATGTGTGAGATATTGACAGGCATTATTATTATTTATAGTATGTGTTAATATATTGACCGGCAGTATTCTTATTATAGTATGTGTTAGATATTGACAGGCATTATTCTTATTATAGTATGTGTTAAGATATTGACAGGCATTATTATTATTATAGTATGGGTTAGATAATATTGACAGGCATTATTAGTATTATCGTATGTGTTAAATATTGGACAGGCATTATTATTATTATAGTATGTGTTAGATATTGACAGCGCATTATTATTATTATAGTATGTGTTAGATATTGACAGGCATTATTATTATTATAGTATGTGGTTGATATTGACAGGCATTCACAATATTGGCTAATGTATTATAAAAGTAGTATGAGTTTTGTGTACAAAGCCATCGACTACCGTAAATCTGGACTGGAAACGAAAATGGGAACCTTTGCAGTAAAGGACCCACAAACGGAGAACGAACACCCACGTTCGAACCCCGAAACAGCGCAAATATAAAAAATTGCGGTTTCGAGGTTCGAACTTGAGGGTTCGTTCTCCGATTTTGGGTACCTTACTGCCAAAGTTCCCATTTTCGTGTACAGTCCAGATCTCAATGTAGTCTATGTGTACAGTCGGGGACGAAAGTCGTAGTCTGGATCTCCAGCAAACCATACGTGCCCTCTGACGCGGCGGTCTTCTAAGCAAATCCGAGATATGTGTGTTTTTTGTCTCATCTCCATAGATGGCTCTGTTCGACGTCCATGGTAGCCGCCAAAAGTAAGCGAGAAATTATTCTGGTTTCCTTGTTGGAATTACGACCATTGCCCAACCCTAGAACACCACACACACACGCACACACAACTACTTGATTATCAGAATGTAAGGCATCATATAGTATGCGCTCTACAACTATAATTAATGTATAATCGAAGAGGAGTGAAGATGCGCTTCTTAGGCGAACCTTTTTCTTACGGATATAATATATAGGAATATATAGGAAATATAATCAAAAAAAAATTCGACTACTGCATTAAGGACACCCGTCCGGATATTAATGATTACCATTGTAAAAATAATGGTTTAAAACTTTAGAAATGTTAGATAAGGCCACCACACCGAGTATTCTAACTTACTAGGGCAATGGTATATATCTAATGGATACAGTATACACAACTTTGTAAGTGAATGTAACAAAAGTCTATAGCCTCTATTATAATTTAGTCATATTTCATGTGGGAGGAACTATACAGCATATAGTTAGTTATTTTTCGAATTATAAATTTATACATAGTGAATAATGGCCATACTATGAACTGTTTGTGTAAAAAATATACTCTACTTACTCATGCCGTCCGCGTGACCTATTCCTCAATGATTATTTCTCAAACGTTACCCCAAAATCCGCCGTCAGAGTGGTTTGGCAAGCAGATTGGACGCGTCCATGGACAAATAACCATCTCCACTTCACTCAACCTACCATAGTTCCTTGGCAGGGTTCTTTCCATCATAAATAGAAGGTTTAGGGACTGCCTTGATTCACCCGAGACTCGGCCACACTACGATCATACATTCAGCTTTTTGCTATCGGGGGATGTTCCCACGCGTTGCCCTTGTTGCCGGAGGATTTCCAGCCACCGTCCAACCTCTTTTGATAGACTGGTATTATAGTTATAATTGACAAACCGACACGCAAAGTGTTGACTCCTTTGGCGATCTATTCAGTTGGGAACGAACTGTGAACGAGTGGTTTTTTGCGAGACGGGCGACGTTAAAACCTTTGTTGCGTCCATAAATAATAAAAAGATTGTTTTCCATCAGGTGAGTATAATTGTCCATTCATAAATGTGCTGCATTGTGAGTTAATCTCATCCTCAATCGACTCGAATTTCTCGCACAGTGACTTCACCGAGATTGCAGGCAGAGGAGAGGTGAGAGAGAGAGGAAGGAAAGTTTCAGGTTAAAGGGAGAGGAGGAGAGAGAGGGGGAGTGGGGAGGGATGTGGATGGCCCGGGAGGGGGGTTTCGTAGTGGGAGGTGGAGGGAGGGAGGGAGGGGGGGGGGGATAGGAGGGATAAGGGATAGGGATATAGAGGGAAAGGGGATAGCAGGGATAGGAGGGATAGTGGGGGAGAGGCTTGTAGGGTTTGGCCGGGGGGGCGGGGTCAATATGGGCAGCTTATATTATCCAGGGAGAGAGAAAGAAAATCAAAATCAAATTGTTAGTCCTGTACATCTTGATTTTAGGAAGATTCCTCTTCCTAAACAAGATAGATAGGCAATTTAATTAGGCAGCATGCTACAACAGGATACCACAGAATAGGGACCACATTTTGGTATTGGGTAATGAACTGGATATGTTGGCCCCGCTATAGTGGACCAGATATTTTCTATTTTATATAAGCGGAAATTTACAAAACAAAAAATATTTTAGTAAAGTAAAAGTGTTATTTTACAAGCCAATAATTCTTAAACATGTATCAATTATGTACAATTAAGTACGACAGGTTGGGTTAAGACGGTATCCTCACCAGGATTCGAACCCACTCACATCCAGGTATATTTGAGCTGAGTCGGGCCACCGTAACCACTCGGCCCATGATCCGCTTCATGGCCGAGTGGTTACGGTGCCTCGACTCGCCCAAATATACCTGGAGTGAGTGGGTTCGAATCCTGTGGTGAGGATACCTCTTTACCCAATCTTAACATGGTTAAAAATACCGAGTACTATCATTCAGATTAATTAACTGTTAAAGAAAGGATGCTTGACGCTGCTAAGCAAAGGACATGAACTAGAACGGTACTCGGAAAATAATTAAGGGCACCGGAAAAAAAAACACTGGTACCAAGAAGGCACAGGAAAAAAAAAGGTACTGGAAACAAATTTCTCCAAATTACGGACTAGGAAAACATGGCACATAAAACAAACATGTATGCAAAAACATGGGCACATAAAAACAACATGTATCAAAAAGTGATAGATCAATCAAATGTGTTTCGATGCAATATGCAATATTGCATATTGTACTTATAGATAGCTTGTATTGTAACTCACGATAGGTTAGGTTCTAGGTTAGGTTAGAACTTAAGAAGGAAACCGGGAGAATTCTGCCAATTAAAAGGGCCGACCGGCGTCTACACGAGGCAGATCAGGTCCATTTACACCCAAACCCATATCATTCCTATGACTATCAAGTTTGCACTCTTGCAATGTTCTACCGTTTCCTTGAGCTAACCCAACACACTTCCACTATCTGTTCCCAAACCATTGCTTTACCTATATCTTTTCTAAAGCACAAAACTTTTATCCAATTTGAAGCCATTTAAACAGGTTAATCTCGCCGATATTAGGCCTCTTCTTATATCTTATAGTAGTTCGATCTGACCTCCCCTTATTGATTACCTTTTCATCCGCTTAAACACCCTATATCATATCTCCTATACAATCTTCGTCTTTTCTACATTAAAATAAATATGCAAGCCAAGGCGTTATCAGCCTCTCTCCACATAGTGATAAATTGTCTAACCAATGTGGATCATTTGCGTCATTCGTCGTTGGACTACTTCCAGAGAGAGTCAAATTATCCATTCGATAATTACATACAGGACACCAACACTGAACAGCATAGTCCAAGTGAAGGTGTGTCCACATTAGGTCAGGTGGTTAGGTTAAATAGAAATATAGTTGTACTTATTAGCAACGTATAGAAATACTATAAATATAAAAAAATATATTAATATTATATAATTCGATGGAACTAATAAATAATTTTGGCAAAAAATAAAATCCTGGATCATAAAGTTGCCTTATTAAAACACGATAGATTTTCCTAATTAGTGCCATTTTTTTTTTTCCTACTCCGAAGAATATGCCATTTTTTTTCCTGTGGCCTTTTTTTCCTCAGTGCCCTTGATTGTTCTTTCCAGTGCCTTTTTTTGCCTACATTTCAACTACAACACCTAACACAAATAATGTGTGTGGTCAAGGAGTTCGTCGAGGGCACGGCAATTACTGGACTTAATGTTGGAGGGAGATAAGGCTTATGAAACCCTTGCATACAATAGTTAAATTTAATATGAACAGTGGTATTCAATATTATCCAATACTGGACGAGGCTCCTGCACGCCTTCTGACCGATTATCAAACCGCTAAGCAATTAAGGGGTATGTGTGTTGGTGTATTATATAGGACTGTATATATTATATATATATATTAATATATAAATATATATATTGACAATCAACAAAAAAAGTAGGTTTGTTTTATTCTTACCTCATACAAATAGAAAAAAATATAGACCATAGTAGCACTACACTGAAACAATGGAAACATAAGTAGTGTCAGTCAGAGAGGTAGGGTCACGTCCGTCGCGGGTCCGGGGGATGGATTTTTTTTTCGGACTATCCCGCGGGATACTGGTGGGATTATTCATATTTTTTTTGTGATATTTAAACTTTCAAAAAATCACACGACAAAAAACAAACAGTATAGTGTCGGCCGGTCCTTGTGAAGTGCAAAATCGAACTCCGATTGATTAAAAATATCTGGAGAGATTATACGCGTTTTGGATGGGAGGAGGAAGAAAAAAGAAAAAAAGGAGAAAAAAATCCGTTAACCTCCTACAGCAGTGCCACGGCGCTGGTCTAGGACAGGCCTAGGGCAGGCCCATTGCAGAGGCCAAACATAGCGGGTGGAAAGAAGAAGGGAAAGAAAAAAAACGTTACGTCCCAAAAGCAAAAAGTGTTTAGCTATATAGTCCTATGAAATCAAACAGGGCTATGGGAAAATAGGAAGCATAAGGTTAAAAGTGATAGTGAACATCGTATATCCCGTAAAAATAAACTAGGAAAGTATAATACAGAGAATTAAAGTCCAGGGGGGGGGAAAGGAACTTTTAACTTTTAGCCCTTGGGAACAGGGACACCGTTTATGCTGGTAAACAAAATACCCTCGGTGACCGCCCGCAAAAAACCATACAAAGACCATAACCACATATATCCCCTCGCTCTCCTGGACACGTCCCCTCCCCTCCCCCTATACGATTTTACCAAAAGCGAAACTTAACCTCGACAGGAAAGGGTACCGACAAAACAAATATCGTAAATAATAGCAAACAGAGAAAAACAATATGTAAACAAATTAAATCAGTGCAGATTATTTCTCGACCATATCGTAGGTTAGTAGTGACGTTATTGGAGAGAAAGATCTCCCACGCAACCAAATGTGGTGAAAATTCGAACCTGAGCAGTGTTGAATCAAGTTGATAGGTAAAATATGAAAATTAAAATAGATACTATATATAGGTAGCCTGGAAAGTTCGTTATTTTCCTAGAGTGCCGTATATTCCGCTAAACAGTCGACCAAAAACGGGAAAAGTGGTTAGGGCAGTGAGAATTCTGTTTCATAAAAAAATTATTGAAAGTGTACTTAAAGTTACTTAAAGTTTAAACATAACGAGTGTAAACGAGTGGCACTCCCCCCCCCCCTCAGCCCCACTCCCCACAAAACGCGTAACAAACACCCCCACCCCCCCCCCCCCCCCCTCTCTCTGTCCCCCATGTAAGGGCGGGGGGATAAAACAAAAACAAAAAAAAAAACAAACAAAACTTTTCTACCAGAGACAACTGTACAAGGTGTAAGATGAATATACACATGCATAAAGGCACCGCATGTCGGATATGCAAGCAACCATACCACTGGATTTGCATAGGATTGATACCAATAAATGAGGCGTACAATACAAGAGGGAAGAACCTCCATTTCTGCGATAGTTGTTTCGATATCACATGGCAAGTCATACAGACTGTAGAAAATACAGAAGTACAATATAGACTGAAATATAGTCAATAAATAGCTACCTTTCACAGAAAATGGGGAACTATTGGGGCCTCAGGGCCCATACTAATATCACAACCCACACACGCACACCTTCCCATGAAAATGCCCACATTGCCTCCTGCACATCAACACACATCGCCTGCCGAACAACAACCTTTCGCACCCTACAAATCCACAAACCCTGCCGCACATCTCCTCACACCTCCCCAGACCCAGAAAACACCCACATTAATCCCCTTTATGGCCATTGACCACCCTACTGCTGTTGATCAAATACATTTGCAGGATGAACGTAGGATGCAAACAAGCCCCCATATCAGGCTCCCCTTCCACATCGCCTCCCCCCTCACCACTGCCACCTGCCCCCCTACAACCGACCTGTAACTCCACCCCCCTGCAGGCCTCACCCACCCATACACCAAGCCCACTATCACCCACAACCACACTTAGCTCACCACATAACCCCTCGCAGCGCCAGCCACACCTACTGGGGTTGTCTACACCAGTGTGCAGATATTATCTGGAAAGAAGGTGCTACTTTGGTCAAAAGGGCGAATATAATGGGAATTCATGTAGATTTGCTCATCCCAAAATTTGCAACAACATAACCAGTCATGGAAAATGTAGATTTGGTGAAACCTGCAAATACCACCACCCATCCCTTTGCAAGACATCACTTGAGAACAAGACCTGCTACAATATGAAATGCCCAGCTTTTCATATTAAAGGGACTTGGAGATATGCTAGACCTAACATGAACGGACAAAGTACCATTTATTAGGGGCCTGCTAGAAGAAGGAAACGCTATATTTGCGGCTCTCACAGAAACTCACATTAAAGATCAGGAAGATAGGGAGGTATGGATTCCTGGTTACAACCTACATAGGGCAGACAGAATGCATAGATCACATGGAGGTGTAGCCTTGTACATACATGACTCATATTACTGAATTCCTAAATAACAGAAGTGTGAAAATAGTACTTGGAGTTAAAATAGAAAACGCTATATTTGCGGCTCTCACAGAAACTCACATTAAAGATCAGGAAGATAGGGAGGTATGGATTCCTGGTTACAACCTACATAGGGCGGACAGAATGCATAGATCACATGGAGGTGTAGCCTTGTACATACATGACTCACTGATATGTACTGAATTCCTAAAAAACTCTCTAGCTATGTGAGGACGAGACAGAGGAAAAAGGCAAGGAGGGAAAGGGCAGAAGAAGATGAAGAGACTGAGGGAGATGGAAGAGCACATAGAACACCTCGAGCACCTCCTGGCCTCCCAAGAGTGGCAAATACATCCCGAAGACTATTAGGTACACATAGTACACCAAACAATCCCTCCCCAATCTTGTTTGCAAATATCCAAGGCCTAAAAAATAGAACCACGGACAAAGTACCATTTATTAGGGGCCTGCTAGAAGAAGGAAACGCTATATTTGCGGCTCTCACAGAAACTCACATTAAAGATCAGGAAGATAGGGAGGTATGGATTCCTGGTTTACAAACCTACATAGGGTGGACAGAATGCAAACATGGAGGTTAGCCTTTGTACATACATGACTCACTGATATGTACTGAATTCCTAAATAACAGTAATGAAGTGGTGGAATACTTGGAGTTAAAATAGAATCCCTAAATTTAGCAGTTATTGTTACATACAGGCCTCCAGACTCATCCCTAAAGAATTCAAAACCCAGCTCAACAAAATAAAATCAGAAGTGGAAACCCTGGGGAACCCAACACAAATATTATAGGCTAGGAGACTTAACTACCAAACATTAAATGGAGACAACTAGAAAACCAGTTAGTGGCAAATAACACCGGAGAAGAGCAAATACTAATACGAGAGAGCTTTGAACTTTGCAATGTTTTTAGTCTTACCCAACATATTGCTGAACACACACGGGAATACAATATCTTAGACCTGGTCTTCACTAACAACGACTCTCTAGTACACAGCATTACCATATCGGACACAACATACTCAATCATAAATTAATTGAGATCAAAACAACCTTAGAAAGTGTACAGACAACCTCAGAATCGAAACAAAAACCGGCCCTTCAGTAAATTTAACTTCAATAACAAAAACATTAGGGGAAGAGGTAAAACAAGAAATGGAGGAAATAGACTGGGAAGATTTAATGGATAACCTGACACCAGCAGAATGTCTAGTCTTAATAACAGAAACCATGACCCCAAATCTGTAGCCACCATATACCTGCAAGACAAACAAAACGAAGAAGCACCAAGATCGGGAAAGGAGGAGGCTGTACAGAAGAAAATTACTCGACACAAAGACGCACACATCAAAATCTACAGGATAGGCAAAAGGCCGAAATAGATAGAGAAATTGTGGAAATTGAACAAAGGCTAAGAATATCATATGAACTACAACATATGGAAGAGGAGAGGAAAGCTATTGCAGGTATAAAGGAAAATTCCAAATACTTCTTTTCATACGCCAAACAAAAGGCTAAAACAACATCAAACATCGGCCCACTGAGCAAAGGGGACGGCTCTTTCACAGGGGACAAAAAGGAAATGAGCGAACTCTTAAGCAGGCAGTATGAAATGGCATTCAGTGAGCCTGATGAAACAAAAGTCATCAGAGACCCAAAATATATTTTTCATGGAAACCTCCCCCACGGAAGCCCCCCCAGATGCTGGATATTGATTTCGGTCCAAAAGACATAGAAGAGGCCATTTCCAAAAGCCATCCCACTCGGCACCAGGTCCGGACTCATGGAATTCGATCCTAATGAAGAAATGTAAGGAAAACCTCTCAAAACCCCTGACATAATGTGGAGAAGGAGTCAAGACACTGGTGAAATACCAGATAGCTTGAAAAACGCAATAATTGCCCCACTGCATAAAGGAGGGAGTAAAGCACTACCAAAAAACTACCGCCCGGTAGCTCTAACCTCTCGCATCATTAAAGTTTTCGAGCGAGTCCTGCGAAGCAAAATTTCAACATTCATGGAGGCAAATGAACTACACAACACCGGTCAACATGGGTTCAGAGCGGGAAGATCATGTCTCTCACAACTTTTGGAACACTATGACAAAATTCTTAAAGCGCTAGAAAGAAAAGAAAAACGTGGATTTCATTTACACCGATTTTGCTAAGGCATTTGATAAATGTGACCATGGTATAATAGCCCACAAACTGAAAGCAAAAGGTATAACTGGGAAAATCGGACGGTGGATATACAATTTCCTCGTAAACCGAAAACAATCAGTAGCAGTAAACCAAGTCACATCTGAGCCTTCGGATGTCAAAAGCTCAGTGCCCCAAGGAACAGTGCTAGCGCCCCTTCTGTTCCTCATACTAATTTGCGACATAGATACCAACACCAGACACAGTACGGTGTCGTCTTTTGCTGATGACACAAAATTAAGCAAGATAGTAAACACACAAGAGGACACGGGCCGACTGCAGGAGATCATGAATGTAGTGTTCCAGTGGACCAGGGAAAACAACATGCAATTCAATGAAGAAAAATTCCAATTAATACGGTACGGAGATAATAATGGTGTTAACCCTCCAGCCCCGGCTACGCATTACATAAATATTCCCCGAAATCCGGTGTTTTGGCCGCAAAAACGTCTAGGCTAGACTACCGTATCATTGTTATGCTGACTGCTTCCCGCATTCCGCGCCATCCCCAGCATAGCTGTGTTATTTACCTGTAGAATGGAAGTAGAGCTCTCTAAGTCAAGTGCTTGATTTTGTGATGATGATTTCATTGGAGGAGATAACTTTATGGCCAAAACAGCACTTCACACTACTTTTCGATACCCTTAACCACAACATACAGGCACACACGAACAAGCGACACTCTCCTTCTTGTGGCCGGAGATGCGGGGCGTCGGTCCAGCCGTCTGTTGTTTACATGCGTCGACCGACGCCGCCTCGCACACGAAGCTCACAGGCTTTCAAGCAATGGTACCTTTGTTGTAACCACCCGGGTTCCTGGGGGCAAAACATAATGGTTACACACGTGTACCACCCGGGTTGAAGGTTAAAGAAATTACAAATTAACAGAATCTAACCCACATAATAGAACGGAAAGACAGTGTGAAAGACCTTGGGGTTTTAATGTCTGAAAATATGGGTTTCAAAGTACATAACCAGGTCAAAGTGGCGGCTGCGAAACGTCTAACGGGTTGGATTCTGCGTACTTTTAAAACACGCGGTGTATTACCAGTGATAACGCTCTTCAAATCTCTAGTGCTACCGCGGCTTGAATACTGTAGCGTATTAACATCCCCATACAAAGCAGGTGAAATAAATGACGTAGAGAGTGTACAAAGAAATTTCACTTCGCATATAAGTTCGATAAAACATCTACACTATTGGGAGCATTTAAGAGCACTGAACCTGTACTCACTGGAACGTAGAAGAGAACGTTACCTAATAATATACACGTGGAAAATCGCAGAGGGTTTAGTACCAAACCTACATACTCCGATAGTCATGAAATTCAGTGATAGGAGAGGCTGGGAATGCGAAATCCCCCGGATGAATAACAGGGGTGCTATGGGCTCTCTGCGAGAGGGCTGGTTATCACACAGAGGCCCACGTCTCTTCAACAAACTCCCATGGCGAGTAAGAGACATGAGGGACATCTCGTTAGACAACTTCAAGAGAGCCCTAGATGTCGAACTGCAAAAAGTGCCAGACGAGCCCATCCTCGCAAGGGAGCGAGCTGTCGCTTCAAACAGTCTACTGCACCAAATCACCACCCATAACGAGGGGCGTCGCGCTCCTTGGTGCCGCTAGAAGAGTGGCGAACACATCATAAGGTATCATAAGGTATCATGGATTAATACTGAAACCAGGCATTTTTTAGCAGAATTTGATATACCGGGATATAGTTTGTTTAAATATGACCGAACAAGTAGGAGGGGAGGTGGTATAGCAGTATTTGTCAGGAGTACATTAAAAAGCTGTATTAAAGCAGGTATTAGACTAAATAATGATAGTGAAAGTGTTTGGGTAGAGGTTAACGAAGGTAGTGAGACCATAGTTATTGGAGTTATGTATAGACCGCCAAATATGAGTAGAAATGACGGAACATCTTTATGGGAGGAAATTAAAATAGCATCAAGGTTTAGCACTGTGGCACTGTGTGCATTATGGGGGATTTTAATTTTCCGAATATAGATTGGCAACATCAAATAGGCGACTCTGACTCAAAGGAGTTTATAGAGGTAGTACAAGATAGTTTTTTATTTCAATTCATAGATACGCCGACTAGAGGTAATAATATTCTCGATTTAGTTTTCAGTAACAATGAACATATGATAAATAATGTAGAAATCGGGGGACCACCTAGGAAATAGTAATCACAATTATGTGTATTTTAATATACATGGAGAGGTAATCCCAGAGAGAATACAACATTAATACCCGACTTTAGAAAAACCAATTATGGTGGGTTAAGAAGAGCCCTATTAACGGACCCTATGGTCAAAAAATTAAGTCTATCCAGGTGTCCAAATGCGTGTTACCCCATACCCCTATCCCTTACCCTAGCGAGAGAAGAGACCCAGGAAGAGACATCAAATTTGTTAGATACATACGATAATTTTATCAAGTCGGTATTCAATGCGCAAAATTAAATATATCCCCAAAAGAAAATTTAGATCAGCACAGAACCAACCCAAATGGATGAATAATAGACTATTAGACCTTCTCGGGAAAAAATAGGAATATGTAGAAAAATTAAGAGGCGAAATTCACCTACTTGCTTACTATCACAATTTATCAAGACAGGTCAAAAAGGATATTAGGAAAGAGAACAGAAATTATGAAATCAAGGTTGCAAATGACTCAAAAAATAATCCTAAAGCTTTTTACCAACTATATAAATCCAAGGTTAGAGATGTAATTGGTCCCCTTAAAACTTTGATAGGAGAAATTACAGAAAATTATTTAGAAATGTGCAGTACATTAAATAATCAATTTCTTTCCGTTTTCACAAATGAAAATTTGGCACAGTTTCCAGAAGTCCGTAAGGTATATAGCGATAGTATAGAAAATAGCTTAAGTGCGGTTACTATAAGTAGAAATGATGTGCTTAAGGAAATTGACACACTGAAACCTCAGAAATCGCCTGGTCCGGATGAGGTATATGCTAGAGTATTAAAAGAATGCAGAGATGAGTTAAGTTACCCATTAACATTTCTATTTAACAAGTCATTAGAAACCGGTTTAGTTCCAGAAGCTTGGAAGATTGCAAATGTAGTTCCGATCTTCAAAAAAGGTGATAAATCAATAGCATCCAATTACCGTCCCATTTGTCTCTGGTTATAGAGATTATTCTGAAATTCTTATACCTAACTTCGGTAAACCAGTTCTTATTCGGCGTGATTCTATTCCTTGTGCTCGTGGAATGAGCTTGTATATTAGATCTGGGTATAATGCTCAGCACTTAACTAAGCATATTTGTAAATGCCATGAGATGCAGTTAGTTAAAGTTTCCAGCAAGTATCATAATCATTACATTTTTAGCCTGTACAGAAATCCTGATGTTAACAATGACATATATGACTGCCTTTTAACAGCCATGGCTTCAATACAGTCTGTAGATGTCAAATCATCTTTTATTTTTGTTGGTGATGTCAATGCGCATCATCAAGAGTGGTTGAACTCGGTCTCTCCAACTAATAGAAATGGTCATGCTGCATTGGATTTTGCAAACTTATCTGGTTGTGAACAGCTAATCCAAGGACCTACTCATATGTCTGGAAATTGTCTTGATCTAGTACTAACAGACATTCCTGGCGTTGTAGAAACCTCCGTTCTTGTACCTGTTAGCACTTCCGACCACAATGCCATCATGTGTAAAATTAATCTTGATTTTTCTGTTCCTGATATTACTCTCTCACGTAAAGTCTACCTTAAATCCCGGGTTAACTGGAACAACGTTTGTAATGATGTTTGTAATATTGAGTGGAATCACATACTAAGATCTCATGACCCGGTTTCAGCTCTCAACAATTCCCTTCTTGGTATCCTTCGCAAAAGAGTTCCATCAAAGACAATTAAGTCTCGTATCAGGGATAAAGCATGGTTTAATGATGACTGCAAGCATGCATTTGATGACAAACAGGCTGCATATCGTCTATGGAGGCGTAATCAAACCCCCTTGCATTGGGAAAATTATGTTTTTAAAAGGGCAGCTGCGCAGAGAGTTTATGATGGTGCTGAGAGGGATTATAACTCCCATCTTCAGGATGTTCTGGCAGGAGCTACACAGCCTCATAAATGGTGGTCCGCTTTGAAATCCTCTTTATTTGGAATAGATTCCTCCATGCCTCCTCTTTGTGATTCTGATGGCTCCATCTCTTTTGATCCATTATCGAAGGCCAATATTCTACCTAATATTTTGATTAATAAGCAGAGTAATCAGGAATTGTCTTTGCCATTGACATGTTTCCCTAGACCCAACCTCAATTCAATGGCATTCAAATCAGCTGAACTGAAAAGGTACTTGCTGGATCTTGATACCTATGGTGGCACAGACCCGGATGGGTTTTTCCCTCTCTTTTTTAAAAAGGTTGCAGTGGTCTTGGCACCTAAATTGGCAGTGGTGTTTAGGTTGCTTTTGAAATCAGGTAGTTTTCCTCTTTGCTGACGTAAGGCTATTATCACTCCTATTCCAAAGGGAAATACTGCCTCATCATCTCCTAATGACTATCGCCCTATCTCCATTACACCTATCCTATCCAAGCTCTATGAGAGGCTTTTGTCCAGACGCCTTTCCTCTTATTGTAATAGTCATAATTTGATACCAAACTCACAGTTTGGTTTTCGTAAGGGGCTGGGTACATGTGATGCACTTCTGACACTCACCCATGACTTGCAATCTTCATTGGACCAGGGACATGAGTCTCGCGTCGTGGCTATTGACTTTAGTTCTGCTTTTGATTTAGTCAACCATAAAGCACTTCTGTTTAAGTTACAGCTCATTGGTATTGGTGGCAATTTTTTAAGGATCTTTGAAGATTTTTTGACGAAAAGATCTCAGTCTGTGGTCATTGATGGATGTCATTCCCCTTCTGTTACTGTTGTTTCTGGTGTTCCACAAGGCAGTGTCCTTGGGCCTTTGCTTTTTATTATTTTTACTGCTGACCTGTGTTCCGAGCTTGAAAATAAACTAATCTCCTATGCTGATGATACAACTTTATATGCGTCAATTGCATCACCAATAGATCGACACGTAATTGCTACTGCTCTGAATAGGGATTTAGCCAAAATTACATCATGCTGTGAACTTTGGGGCATGAAACTTAATGCTAGTAAAACACACTCCATTATCATCAGCAGATCTCGTACCTTGGATCCTCCCCATCCTTATCTACAAGTTTCTGGCGAGCAAATTGAGAATGTGGATACTCTGCGTTTGTTAGGAGTTACTCTTGATCCCAAACTTACTTTTGAAAAGCATATTCGTTCTTTCTCCTCTTCCATTTCCCAAAAAATTGGTCTGCTTCGCAAGGTTTATAAAACATTTGCTTGTGACGCTACAGTTATCAAGTCTTTTTATGCTTTTATTTTGCCACATTTCGAGTACTGCTCACCTGTCTGGTTGTCAGCAGCTGACTGCCATCTCAAGTTGCTTGACAGGTCGCTAAATTCCATCAGTTTTATTCTACCTAATTTGTCTGTTGATCTGTGTCATCGACGTAAAGTTGGTGCCCTTAGTCTTTTATTTAAAGTTTTTAACAACCCTCAGCATCCCTTACATGGGGTTCTGCCTGGGCCCTATGTCCGGGCTCGTGCAACTAGATTCACAAGCAATCTTAATTATCTTGCCATGAGCCGTGTTAATTTTTCTACTACACAGTTTTCACGGTGTTTTGTGCCGGCCATGGTTGACTTGTGGAATAAGTTGCCAAATGAGCTAGTCAATTCAGCTAATATCTCCATTTTTAAGTCTAGAGTTAATGCTTTTTTGCAGCATTAATTATAATTTTTAAACTTATTTTATTCTATTTTGTTGTATTATATTTAAGCTTGATATCCTCCACTGCATAATATGTTATCTGTGTTTAATATGTGTATGTGTACGGTACTGTATACAGTGTATGTTTTTATTTTTTTCCTAAGTTGCCATAGTCTCTCTCCAGTGCCTCCGGGTGTTTTGTGAGGATTGATCTTGATGGTGTTTCTGCACCCTGGTTGGAGACTTCGGCATCTCATATAATAATAATAATAATAATCAATCATGATGAAAGCTACTAGAGTCAATTATTGCTAGTAAAATTAGAAACCACTTAGAAATATTTAATTTAATAAATTCTTCTCAGCATGGATTCACTCAGGGACGTTCTTGCCTTACAAATTTGCTTAGTTTTTTTCTCAGAGGTGTATGAAGCAGTAGATAATGACAAGTCATAATTATGATATAATATATTTAGATTTCAGTACAGCTTTCGACAGAGTCCCTAATGAGAGATTGATGAGAAAAGTTGAGGCACATGGAATAGGTGGGTCGTTGTTGGGATAGATTAGGTCATGGCTAATTGGTAGGAAGCAGAGAGTCAGTATAAATGGTACTAAGTCAGAGTGGGGATCAGTCAAGAGTGGTGTCCCCCAGGGATCTGTATTGGGTCCTCTATTATTTATTATATACATAAATGACCTTGATTTAGGTATAACTAGTAGGATAAGTAATTTCGCAGACGATACCAAAATAGGGAGACCAATAGATTCAGATAGCGACATAGAGTGCCTCCAAAGGGACCTACATACCTTACACGAATGGTCAGTAAAATGGCAGATGAATGTTAACATTGACAAATGCAGGGTACTAAAGATAGGGAAGACGAACACTAATGCAAAATATAAACTAGCTAATGCTGAATTAGAAAACTCAGACTGCGAGAAAGATTTGGCTGTGTTTGTTAGCAACGATTTGAAACCTAGAAAACAGTGTATAAGCGTACGTAACAAGGCAAACAGGATTCTAGGATTCATCTCAAGGAGTGTGAGTAACAGAACTGCCAATGTTATCTTGAAACTTTACTTGTCATTAGTGAGACCTCATATGGATTATGCTGTCCAATTTTGGTGTCCTTATTACAGAATGGACATGGATTCGTTGGAGAGAGTACAGCGAAGAATAACAAAGATTATTCATAATATTAGAAATCTACCATATGAAGAAAGGTTGAACAAAATTAGGCTTACATTCGTTAGAAAGACGCAGAATTAGAGGGGATATGATAGAAGTGTTTAATTAAGTGGGTTAGTGGGACAAATAAAGGAGACATGAAAAATGTACTGAAGCTCATTGATAGCAAAAGAACTCGAACAAATGGTTTCAAATTAGATAAATTTCGTTTCAGAAAAGATATAGGCAAATATTGGTTTGGTAACAGAGTTGTAGATGGGTGGAATAGGCTACCGAGTGATATAGTGGGATCAAGAACGATAGAGAGCTTTAAGATAAAATTAGATAGGCATATGGACGAGATGAGTTGGGTGTGAGGGGGATCTACCAGGTGTTGGCCAATCGGCGCTCAGCAGACCCCCGTAATCTTGTGTTAATCTCTGACCGTTTTGGTGGGGTCAGTACTCAAGGCATTAGTGAGTTGGGCCTAGTAATTGGGGTTGGGTGTGACAGGAATCTGCCTTGTATGGGCCGATCGGCTTTTTGCAAACTCCCATTTTCTTATGTTCTTATGTTCTTAACTACCTTATTACAGTCTGGGAAGCTGTTTAAACTTTTCGGTAATCCCTAAATCAATCTAATGCCTTAGTTTAGCTATTATCTGTTATTATACATCATTAGAAAGAATCTATGGAACAGAAGGGTTTAATAAGATCTATTTTGACCTATGCATCATTGGATGTTTACGTTATCTCTCTACGCCCTGAAGTACTAACAGAGCTATAGTTTTTTTTCTCCAAGCTTAGGAGCGTTTCATAAACTTTCACTCTCATCCATAAAGATATGAGATAGAGACGTCATGGGAATAACATATGGATTATATTTATTACACTACGATCAAACTTTGTTGAAGGAGGCATGAAATAGTGAAATATATTAACGTTTGTAGTGGCATGTTTGTCTATAATATATTAACGTTTGTAGTGGCATGTTTGTCTATAATATATTAACGTTTGTAGTGGCATGTTTGTCTATAATATATTAACGTTTGTAGTGGCATGTTTGTCTATAATATATTAACGTTTGTAGTGGCATGTTTGTCTATAATATATTAACGTTTGTAGTGGCATGTTTGTCTATAATATATTAACGTTTATAGTGGCATGTTTGTCTATCATATATTAACGTTTGTAGTGGCATGTTTGTCTATAATAACAAAAGTCGTCGTGATGATCGAAGGGTGGTGTGATACGGACCAGGGTTGGGTGGAGGGATCTCCAACACAATTTACTGTGTGGAATGATGGAAATAAATATATCGCAATATTGCTTTAATTCAGCATATATTGTATATAAATATTATGATAGGTAATCCTAAAATTGTTTCCTTCTATTATTCCTCGACATTATATTGATATCATATATCTTGGGTTTTAATTAATCTTATGTTACACCAGTTGTCATTCCTATGAACAATACCATATACAGTTACATTATTTGTGTTGCATTGTTAGCATCGTAATCTCAATGTTATATACATATTATTGGCGCTAGCAATGTCTTTATTTAACTACCTTTACTATTAACACCCATTATTGGTTATATTATTTGCATGAGTATTCTACTGAATATAGGGATATAAAGATACAGTATATTACCTATAAAGGAAAATGACACACACCAATTTTAACTATAAAATGTGTGACTGTTACATCTGTCATGGATAACCAGTGCATTTTCGCTTCCTTTTAGCATTTATATTCCATACATTCAAATAATGAAGTAGTGTGTGTGTGTGTTTGTTTGTGTGTGTGTGTGTGTGTGTGTGTTCTAGTTTGCATGGTCGTAATCCACCAAGAAACAGAATGTTTCTCACTTACTTTTGGCGCTACCTGTACGTGTCGAACAGAGCCATCTATGGAGAGCCAAAAACATCATATCTCGGATTGCTTTGAATACCGCCGTCAGAGGGCACTAATGGATGGCTGAAGTTCCATGCCACGACTTTAGTCCCAGACTGTACTGTACAGCATGTACATATTTTGGAACAGATTCGACGAAAGGAGTTGCTTGTTTTGAAGTTATAATTTAGCGCTTGTCCCAAGTCACTACATATTAATGCTCAATTTTTGGATTCATAAGTTCGCTACATGTCATGGGTGTTGGCGGGATGACGGAGCTACCTTTGTCTTGTGTTAGCGATGTTCTCAATTTTTTTCGTTATTGGATACTGGTAAAGTACTATTTTAATAGCAATATAGTAACAGTTTCACTTTTGCTGTTATGTAATTAGACTTGAGGCATAAAGCAATTGTGTTTAAATAAAGTTATCATTGCTAGTATATTAAGAAAAACATAAGCGTAAAATTATAATCAATCGGTTAAAGTTTCCGGCAAGAATGTAGTTACCGGGTGTACCGCCCACCTTGTTTACACTATGCGGATGCCTTTGGATATAAAAATACAGTAGCCTAACCAAACAACCTAACCTAACCTAACCTAGTATTTATGTAGTAATTACAGGGGGCAAATAGCAGAAAATATAGCGTCGAAATAGACGGGAACGTAACTGCGAGCACACAACATTACAACCGTACACCCGGAAACTACATCATTCCCATGTTTCCTTGCCATATCCGTATTCCAGTGTTTGCTGTGTCTACTGTACCCTATCGTCTGCCATGGTTCCCGAGGTGTCTGACTTGTTGTGCGATTATCTTATGGAAGGCCATAATGTAAGTAAACTTCTTATTGTACCATATTAAGTGATATATTATCTTATGGAAGGCCATAATGTAAGTAAACTTCTTATTGTACCATATTAAGTGATATATTTTCCTTTCATGTAATTATTGTGGTGCCAAATTGGCATTGAGTTTGTGGTTAACATGCAATATGTAATGCTATCTTTTCAGGTCAATGTTGACTTGACAGTATAGTCTATTAGTATGAAATCTTGACTCTTGATTGCGTATAGCCTTTGTTGAGCATAGTGATAATTGTTTTAAGGTATTGGTAATTAGGTACCGTTCATTAGAAGACGTCTTTACTAAGCTCCACGATTTGGACTAGTGTTGCCCTCATTAGAAGTATTTAGGTGCATTCGTACTGTGAGGAGATAATTTATTCGTAGAAAGTATTATCAGATTCTGTTGTATCATGTGTATTTACTATCCCTTACTGATTTGTTGATTTGTTCATTTCCGCATTAAATGTTAAGAGTTCTATATTTATATTACTAGGTTGTTAGTTTATTTTGTTGTACAGTCATGGCCTTGATTTTCCATGTGCCCTGTTGTTAGAGGTAAGGGGTGAGTTTTGTCTTGGCAAGCCTATAGTAGTTTGATCTTGGATTTGGGCAATTTATTGGCATCGTTCGCCCGTGTAACTTGCTTGTACCTTCAGGGAATTAGTACTAGTAACATGAATCTTGAATAGTATTTGTAGGTCTGGTCCTGGTTATCTTGCTTCCAGTGATGTTGGGGGCTAACGACTGGTTCCTCGGCCGTCCAGGTGGTCCTAAATGTAGGAAGTTCTCAAGTCGGATCTCTTGACGATCGGTGCTGGCTACACACTTATATACCCACGAATTTGTGTGAAGGTTATAAGGTGCACGTTGGGACTTGTACATGGACAGCTCTTCTATTTAACTTCTGCCATGGAGTCTGCCGGCTCGGGAATCTCTCAACTCAGGAACAACACAAGGGCAGAGCTAGAGGTTAACTTCAGGGTAGTGACCACTGGTTGGTATCTAACTTTCAACTGATTTGACTGGGGGCGGGAGCTAGGTTTATAGGCTCGGTTCTGGACCCTGTAGACAATAGGGATCTCGAGTCTTATGGACTTATTTGAGCTCTCAATAGATATGGGGACTGGGTAAGATGGTGATTACTGTTGTGGCACATGGCTATAGGAAGCCTTCAATTTGTGATATAACTGAGCCTTAGTAAAAGGTACTATTTTGGCTATACTGGAAGTATTTATGGAAGGGAGACTGGATCTACTTTGCGGGGAGGATTGGGACAGCTGTGATAGGGGCGTCTCTCTTATATTGCTCAGTCTTCGTTCTATTGCATAGCTGAGGTGCTAATTTGACTATCCGAGTATGCAAAACAGGTGAATGGGTTATTGTGGGTACAGAGAAGTGAGTAAGGGGGTTAGACATGCATGGTTAGTTCATTGATAGGAAGAATTCCTAGGCTACCTGGCAATGACCCGGAAGTAAAAACAGGGGTCAGGTATACCTCCGCGGGGGTGGGGGTCTCCCTCCTCGGGTGGGTAAAAAGTGGTAGCCGGGCGCTCTCCCTCTGGGATGGTCATCCGGCGGCTGTGGCTAGGGGCTTGCCATATCACCAGTGTTTGTACTAACCCTCTGTTTATGAGACAGATGTGGGTGTTCTTAATATCAAAACCGAAGGTGCCTTGGCTAGCTGGGTGTAATCGGTTGGCTGTTAATTGCATGGCTTGCTGGATGTGGTGGAGACTGGTTGCTAACTCTGCCACATTTATCTGGAAGTATGGCAATAGAAATTAATTACTGGCGAGGCGGTGACCCTCGCACCGACGACCATGGGGTGCAGGGTTGTGAATGGGTTGTAAGAGAATAGATGGCATGCAAGGGGTTAGTAAAGTTCTAATGTTGTTCTGGCCTACCAAGTGAAGGTAGGCTGGATAGGAGTATATATATAAAAGGTTGGAGAGCGTTAGCAACGGAAAAATCAAGGATCTTCAAGAGGTATGAGAGAGAGGCTAGGTCGGACAAGAGTCGAGAAGCGGGGATATCTTAATGAGAGGTGGGGAAGCTCAGGGGGCTACAGGGAAATTTGACCCTAAGGTCTCTGGGCGTGGGGGTGGCATTAGGCTACAATTGATATTGGAGTTTGAAAGGACAGTGAAAGTACGTTAGCCAAATGCTACCGGGGCATGCAAATACGGGGTGGTATATGAGTCTGGAAAAGATAGGATCATGTGGACTGTGGGGCGGTGGGGGAGAAGGAGGTTAACTGTAGGTGTGTGCTTGATTGTGGATAAAGTAGGGAAAAACATGGTGTATTATTACTCGTCAATACGAAGGGTTATGGACCTATTATTTGACACGATTTCTTGTACGTCTAGGTGTCCCTGGGAACTGCGTTTGCTATGAAATATAGACCAAGGGAAAGCGGCAGTTCGTAGGGGTACTGCGTTATTGTTTCGAGGTACTATGATAGATATTGGTAACAAAGGTTATCTATACAATCTCTGGTTGGGGTAAGAGGTGTAGGACACGAAGCAAATTGGCGTAGTGTGGACTGTGGATACGAAGGAGGTGAGTGGAAGACGTATAACAATTGTGGAAAAGTAAATGGAAAAGATGAACACAATGGCGGATAAAGATAATTAACCTAAGGATTGAATACATAGATTTATGGGGCGATTGTCTTCAGAAACTTAGTCTGGCAAGACAAGGTATTTTAGGGTATGTTGATATTAATACTTAACCTAAGGATTGAATACATAGATTTATGAGGGCGATTGGTCTTCAGAACTGAGTCTGGCAAGACAAGGTATTTTAGGGTATGTTGGTATTAATACTTAACCTAAGGATTGAATACATAGATTTATGGGGGCGATTGATCTTCATAAACTTAGTCTGGCAAGACAAGGTATGTTAGGGTATGTTGATATTAATATCTTAAACTTAGGGACAGAGCATGGGTGTATTAACTTAAAGGTGTATTTATTCGTCATCGTGTAGGTAGATTCGGGCGGGTAAGAGGTGTAGGACACGAAGTAAAATGGCGTAGTGTGGACTGTGGATACGAAGGAGGTAATTGGAAGACGTATGACAATTGTGGAAAAGTAAATGAAAAAAGGTGAACACAATGGCGGATAAAGATACTTAACCTAAGGATTGAATACATAGATTTTATGGGCGATGAGTCTTCAGAAACTTAGTCTGGCAAGACAAGATATGTTAGGGAATGTTAATATTAATACTTAAACTAAGGATTGAATACATAGATTTATGGGGGCGATGGGTCTTCAGAAACTTAGTCTGGCAAGACAAGATATGTTAGGGAATGTTAATATTAATACATAACCTAAGGATTGAATACATCGATGAACGACGACATTATAGTCGTCGTCCTAATAAGGTGATGAAACCTGGTTGATCTGCACTTAGCACAATACGACACAAGGACAGTGCCGCTATGTCGTATCAATACTGGTGGCAGTTAATATTATAGAGACACTTAGTTACTAGAGGAACAATGCAAGGGGGCGACTGAGCACGGGTTACATATATCTATACTCGTCATGGGAAATGATATACGAGGTCTAGGGACAGCCGTGGGTGTTTTAACTTCTAAGATATATAACGTCTACTTCTCGGATGTAAGAACATACATAGATATATGGCTGTCTGATTTGTTGGCTTTGGCTCAACCTAGGGACAGGGCATGGGTGTTTTAAATATGAATGTATATTCCTGTTCATCATCATTGTAGTTAGAAGTGTAGGACACGAGGGGGTAGTGTACGTGAGGTGTGGAAAATGGTCAGTTTAGAAGGGGTAGGTAGGTGCGGCCTGGAGCTGCTTAGCCCTGCGGGCTTGGGCCTGTCTGAATTTTTGGCTGGCTCGGTCAGCTGGTCCTTTCATTCTGTGGACGTTTCTTTCGGGTGTTTCTGTGTGGTGTTCGCTCGTGGCTTCTGTGGTGGGCTTCTCGTTCTGGGGCATTTTACTTCCCTCTCCTTCATTATAGGCTCGTCCCCGAGCCTCAAGGGTGAAGTAAAAAGAAGCATAGTTATGGTGGGTAATTTTGAGGGTGTTTAGAAGGTTCCACCAAGCAAGAGAGCGACGGTCAGGTTTATTTTGTAGGTCAATGTATACCTGTAAGAATGTGTCCTCTGTGATGTGACGGGCGGTTGCCCAGGCTTGATGTGGGCGTTGTAGACGTAAGTGTCCAGTGGGGGTTTTTACTTTAACCTTTTGTATGAATGGTTTGTAGTTTTCCCCCGTGGGGGTCGGAGTGAGGTGTGTGGGATTGACAGGAGGTCTGTTTAGTGTGGTGAATGGGTTACTAACCGAAGGGGAGGGATTACCGCGCGAAAACGGAGCTGGGGATGAAGGGGGAATATGAGTCTAGGGTTTTTTGGGGTTGTCTTGGGCGGTGTTGTAGGCTGGGAAAATATAGTGAGGCAATGCGCAAGATCGGTTGTGACGCTCCTGCATAGTAGGTTGTGTCATTGGCCCGCAGCATAGGGGTGTCGCCTATATCTTCTGAGTTTGCCAAGGGTAGTTCGTCAGAGGTTGGGACACAGCCTGTGTTCAAGAGTCCGGAAGGCTCGAACCCTGTCCGCGACGTCTTTGGGGGTCATAGAGGGCATGGTTTTGTGAGGTGGGCTGGCGAAAGGCGAGGAGTTAAGCTATTGCGTGATACGGGGGCTTCTCAGACCTTGTTAAAGAACTTTACTGGTAGGCCGATTAACGCTGCTCGGATGGTGGTAGTTCAGGGGATCAATGCTACGAAGTCCTACCCGCTGGTGCGGATGGAGCTGGAGGTGGGTGGTGTGGCGAAGGAGCTGGATGTAGGAATTGTAGAGAACTTGCCTGTTGGGGGCGTCGACCTCCTCCTCGGCAACGACTTTGCGGTGCCTGCTTCTAAGGTTTCACCCTTGGTCGTTGCCGAGAAGGCGGCCAACATTAGTAGGGAGGAACAGGAGTGGGTTGAGAAGTGTAGCGTACAAACCATGGTGTGTGTTGTGACGCGTTCTCAGACATCCGGAGCCTTGCAGCCACCACCTCAGTCTATCAAACCGCGGAGGAAAGGTCACAAGAAAACGGGAAGTGTTGGTCAATTGGAGAGTTTTGAGCCGGCAGTGTTTCTTGGTGACTCATTATTGGCACCTATGTTAGAGTCTGGAGAGGCCCCGGGGCCTGTCACCGCTAGTGCAGGTGCAGGGCAGGAAGAGACTCTGCGACAGCATCGTTATGCGCAGCGTGAGGAAAGGATGGCTCAGCGGGACATTGGAGGTGGAAATAAATTATTTAAGATGAACTTGGATAATCTCGCACCTGCTGATATATGTTCCTTGCAGCTGGAAGATCCTGAAGTCAGGGCGTGTGGTAATGGTGCTGTCGAACTGGAGAGCGATGGGGATGCGCAGCCTGGTGATTTTTTCTTGTCCGAGGGGATCTTGTATCGGAGACATCAGGATCCCAAGAAAAAGTGGGATGGCGGGTCAGGATTAGTGGACCAGTTAGTAGTACCGAGGGTGTGCCGTGAGAGCTTATTGAGATTAGCTCATGATGTGCCTTTGGCAGGGCACCTGGGGGCACGTAAGACGGAGGCAGCTCTGAGTAAGCTTTTCTTGTGGCCTGGGTTAAAGGCGAGTGTCGTGTCATGGGTGTCACAGTGTCACACTTGTCAAGTTGTTGGGAAACCCAATCAGGTCATCCCGAGAGCCCCGTTACAACCCATCCCTGTCATTGGGCCGCCCTTCAGCAAAGTAGTCATCGATATGGTTGGCCCATTGCCCCCCACTAGTGCCGGCAATAAATTTTTACTAACTGTAATGGATGTAGCAACACGGTATCCAGATGCTTACCCCATGCGCAATGGGATGGCTAAGACTGTTGTCAAAAACCTACTTGTCTATTTCTCTCGTTATGGCTACCCTCAGGAGATCCAGTCTGATCAGGGATCCAATTTTACTTCTGCTCTGTTTAAGCAGACCATGCAGCAACATGGGATAGTGTCTCTGGTGTCATCTGCCTACCATCCCGAGAGTCAGGGAGTTTTGGAAAGGTGGCACTCGACTCTCAAGAGTATGTTG
Source organism: Paralithodes platypus (assembly GCA_032716605.1). Taxonomy (NCBI): domain Eukaryota; kingdom Metazoa; phylum Arthropoda; class Malacostraca; order Decapoda; family Lithodidae; genus Paralithodes; species Paralithodes platypus. The sequence continues at coordinate 6,366,047 of CM064493.1, read as the reverse complement.
CGGTGTTATTGCATGGAAAATGGGAAGGACTGGGATCTAGGTCTCCCATACGTTTTATTTGCTGCGAGAGAAGTACCTGGGGAGAGCTTGGGATTTAGCCCGAACGAGTTGGTTTTTGGACACAGGGTCAGGGGGCCCCTCCACATAGTCAAGGAGATCTGGGAGGGAGTCACAAAGCCATGCTCGCTTCTAAAGTATGTAGTTGAAAGCCGTGAGAGAATGCTAAAGAGCTTGGAGGTAGCAGGTCGGAACCTTAAGAGTTCACAAGCTCAGATGAAGGACAGATACGACCAGAAGGTGAAGCTGAGGGAGTTTGAAGTAGATCAGGAGGTACTGATACTACTGCCTCTGGTGGAACACCCCTTGTCTGCCAAGTATTCTGGTCCGTATCGGGTTGTAAGGAAGGTTTCTGATCTCGACTATTTAGTAGCTACTCCTGATCGTAAGAAAAAGAACCAACTTTGCCATGTAAATCTGATGAAAGAGTATGTGAGGCGCCCCTCCGAGCCTCTCACTGTCCCGGTGTTGATCTGCAGCGATCGTGGTGGAGAAGGAGGAAGGGACAGTCAAGCTATGGGGGAGGATAATTGGGATTGTCATGTTTACGCGGATCAGTGGGCGGGGAATTCTAGACAAGTGGCTCACGAGTTGATATTGCACCTGCCTGAGCAACAGCGTGTAGCTGTGCAGCACTTGTTTGATTCAAACCCAGCTGTTTTCGCGGAGCATCCTGGCCTCACTACTCAAGCGGTGCACGACAGTTTTTACAGTAAAAAATTCAATAGTGCACAAAGGAATTACTCTGTAATTGAAAAAGAACTCCTGGCGATAGTGCTGGCACTCAGGCACTTCGATGTATATGTTCCTGCTTTCGGACCAGTCGTAGTGGTTTATACCGATCATCACCCTCTGAAATTCTTGAATCAGTTTCATAACCGGAATATGAGGCTGACCAGGTGGTCACTCATGCTTCAGGAGTATAATCTGGACATACGCCATATTGCCGGTTATGATAACGTGATAGCGGATTGTCTATCAAGGGTGGATGATGTTGTTTAGACTGCCACAGGATTGAGGGTTGAGTGTGGAGGAAAATAGGCTGTCACTGTAGTTCAGCCGAGAAAAAAAAACATTTAAAAAGCAAAAACCTTATAAAACTCTTTAATTTTATAACGTGTAGAATTTTGTATAAGATGTTGTAGCAGTATCTAAGTTGAATGTTTTCGCTTATTGTCGCTAAGTTAGTTGAACTTTCTCGGTGGAGCGCAACAGTCTTTATTTTTTTTATATATAGTGCCTTGTGTCGCAACAGTGTGTGGTACTATGAGAAGCTTTCTGTTAGATATGAAGAACTTAGTCAAGGGTCTTATATCTTGGGGGAGGTGTGACGCTCCTGCATAGTAGCCACGTGCGGGCATGCGCGCGCGTCGGCTGCCCAGCTCTTTAGAAACCGGCTGGTGGCAGCCGGCCGGCCGGCTTTTCCTTAATATATATCCTACGATAATGTAACTAATGTCTGGGATATTCTTATGTTGTTTCACAGCTTGAAGCTGCCCTTATTCTTAACCAACGCATCTTAGTATATTTTATGCTCGATAGTTGATTGTTTCATTATAATATATAAGATGTAAGTCTAGTGAGAGTGGGAGGAGACGAGCAGGAGAGAGAGACCGGCTGGGGGACGTTGCTTCGCGCGGAGAGTCTAGCTTGGGACGAGCCTGATGTTGCCATATGCATTTGATCGCAATGTTAGGCTTAGTTTTGACTCACGCAAGGGGTAGAGGATTTTGACCCGGCAACTGTGTTGAGTGTTGCCAATAGCATGGGATGTATTTCGCATGCCTAGGGTGGGGTCCAGACAGATTCAAGACTCAGAGCTCACCTCACTGTCGTACCCTTCGGACCCCCTTGATATTTATCCCTCTCAACCCCCCTTAGAAACTTTCTCTCTTACTTTGTATACCTTCCTTCCACTACTTCACCAATCTATTTAATTATCCCATCCCCTTGATAGACCTTATATCTATTATTGTATTAACGACGAGCTCTCAGATAACTAGATAGGATTTAGGGCCTTATGCAGAGATGTAATTGTTAATGAGACCTAGGAAGCTTTTTTGTTGTCTCATATTTGGTGGTTTCATGCTTGCTAGTGTGTTCTTGTGTCAGGTTAGCAGGGGCTAGACCGGAGGGGAGGCTTTTTGCGATCCTTTAAGTAAAGTCTGCTGGTGTGAGTCCTGTGGACCCTCACGACTTTACTAGGATACCCGTGGGAGTTTGGGGGCATTTTCTTGTCTGTGTCCCTGTGTGTCTAGAGTTGTGTTGTGTGAGGGCCCTTGCCTAGTCCACTCAGCACTGCGCTAGCACGTGTTGCTTTTGTTTTAGGGTCGCCAGGAGAGAGTCAGATACTTGCGATCTGAGTCTCTCAAGAGAGCACCCTTTCAATTAGAGTAATTTGGCGCACAGACTTGGGAACGTCCCTAGGCTAGAGCAGGTGGCTCAGCCCGGGTATCCGAAGCCTATATCCTTCCGGCTAGACCTCTGCCACCTGGCAGATTAACAGCTAGTGGTTTATTATATTTGTATGCTTGTTATTGTGCCACAGTTTACTGTTTTTGTGAGCATTGTGAGTCAGGGTGTGGCTTAGAGACTCTGTCCGAGCAGGCTTGCCTGACTAAGAGTGAGAAGCACACCTGTATGTGGTTATGTTGCGAGTTGGTGCCTTTATTTAATTATACCTATGCCATTATACACTGTAGGTCCTATCACTAGTATTTATTCCTGCTTATGAGTTAAGAGTTCTCTAAATCCGTAACTTACTTTCTTTGCTAAGCATCAGATCCTACCGTAGCCGCATGCAGTTTAGAAACCTGCATCTTGTCTACCTGTACGATGTTTTGAGGACTGTTTGCTTTCACCTTCTTTCACGCAGGGGTGATTAGTTGTATTAATTAACGTAACGTTAAATGTACTTTCTTCTAGTTTGTTATTAAATTGTTTCTGCAATTTAATTCCGTTATCTATCTTTTCCTTGAAGCTTTAAGTCAACTAATTGTGTGATCTTTTATATAGCCTGCTTGACTATCAGCAGTCTATAGTGCGTGCACCCTGTAACCGAGTCATAGGATACCTCGTTGTCCAGGTAGGACTCTTGACGGTTTAGGGTGGTTTGTTGCCTGGGTTTATAGATAAGGGTTGGATCTAGCATTTTCCGTTGTTGCTTGTTGCCGCATACCTAGTCCAATAGAAAGAGCCCAGTGTTTATATATCCCAGGACGTAACAGGTTTAGGTAAGGTGGGTGAAGGAGATGTGTGAGAAGGAGGGGGTGTGTGTTGTGTGGCTTGGGCCTTTAGTGTCAGAACGGGGTTTTATTTTTGTATAACTGTCTTTAAATCTGATGGGTCTGTTGATTATTCTACCTCTGGCGGTCCTGGTGGGAAGGTAGATGTTTGTCGTGGGACTTGAGTAGCTCGACGATGTTTTATATTGAGGGGAAGAACGTTTTACAGGTGAAGGGCATCTATTGGGGGCGAGGTTGGGGGTTATTTGAGAGGTAGATGTGTGTGGAGGATTTTGCTGGGTGAGGGTGGTAGGCGGAATGGAAGAGGATTTGGTGGGGTATGTATGGGGTTGGTTAGGTGTTTGATGAGATGAGGAGGTTGGTTGATGTGTGGGTGGGGTTGCAGGGATAGTGGAGGGGAAGGGGGTGGATGTGGGGGGGCTAGACAGGTGGGTAGGGAGTGTAGATTTAAGTTGGAGGGAAATGGCAGCCTGTCGGTGAGGACGAAGATTGCTGTCATCCCGACTAGCAACAGACTGTTCAGAAAAGAGAGACAAAAACTTAAAACATTTTATCCGGGAATGTGAATAATTGTGGTAAACTATCAATGGAAGTTAAATATTACTAAGCTATAATGAATCAAAATAAAATCAATCTAAATGAATACTCTATATTCTAATTGAATTCAATCTGAAACAACCTAATTTATATCCAAAGGTCTCACATAATAAATATATATATAGGGTAAGGTTATAAGGGTTAATATTAGCCAGGAATTAACTCACCAATAGTTCCACGTGGCAATGAGGGAAGGGAGAACGTTTTACCCAATATGGCGGTGGACAATGGGGAACGAGACTTCGGTCCCAAGACTCGAGTCAAGTTAAAGAAAGAATAAATGATTACATGGGAATGGACATGATTATTATAATTTATGCTTATCTATCAGTCAGTCATGATGTCGATGAGAGCGTCGTGATGGTGTAGCTGAGTGTATTGCTGTATGTGTATTGTGATTAGAGGCACAAAAGCTCGATCAACTGAGGGCGGAAAAATTAGATGTTAACTGGTTGGTGTTCGTGAAGGCTCTGGCGTACCTCAAAAGCACACCTTGCTGCCTTGGCAAACCGCCAGGAGCCCAAATTATCGTACCGCATTTAGGTTGCTCTATACGATAAATTATATTAATATATACGATAAATTCATATATACTACATAAGACCATGGCAATATTGCTTAATAGCATATTAGGCCTTTTATAACTTAACTTATTTAAAATCTTATAATATACGATCTACTCGTCCTACGTCGTGCTGTAGGAGAGATCGTGACGTCACAGAGACATACGAGATCACAAAAGAGTCATATTCTATCGTATTTATACGATAATAATAATTATAATGAAATTAGGAAAAAATTACTCAGGCCATATATCTAAGACACTGGAAACTAATAGGAGAGTTACTATTCAAGAAAAAAAACGAGGGAAGAAAATACATAGATGTTGGAAAAGGAGAGAAAATATGATAAAAGTACTTGACGAAAGGACAGATAATTAAGAACACAGGAAAATTAAGAAGAGCTAAAGTGTTTAACAATGTATAAAACAAATTTAAAAGATAGTCAGAAAAGTGTAGGTTAACAAGAAAAGTAGTATGACTAAGGGAAAAAAATATAATATACAGTATATGGAAAACATGTAAATTTAAGAAAGAACAGATAATTAAGAACACAGGAAAATTAAGAAGAGCTAAAGTGTTTAACAATGTATAAGACAAATTTAAAAGATAGTCAGAAAAGTGTAGGTTAACAAGAAAAGTAGGATGACTCAGGGAAAAAAAATAAATAATATATACAGTATATGGAAAACATGTAAATTTGTAGAATCATGCCCAATCGCTTAGGAATTAAAAACAATCAAAACAAAAATTTCAAGTACAATAATATCCTCATCATCATCGGGGAGGGGGGGGGGGGTTATTTAGGGTCGCCGTTAGTCTGGGTGACGGTCTGGTAATAGGGGGTGGTGGTGGTGGTTGTGGCTTTGACCTTGGGGTTTCACTTTCACTTTGGAAGGGAGGGGTGGGTATACTGTTAGGTCTGTCGTTAGGAATGTGGGTCTGGGTGAGAGCTGGCCCGGGGCCAGTTTTGGAGGGTTTTTAAATGGTTTCGGTCGGGGGTAGTGATAGGGGGGGTTTAAAGGTGAAACGGGCAGGTCGAGTCGGGGTTGTTGTTGCGGAAGAGGTTGGTGTTGGGGAGGGGTTGAATTGTGTAGAGAGTTGTGGTCGTGAGTGGGGTTGAGGGAAGGGTGAGTAAGGCTGGAGGTTGAGAGTTTACTATGATCGGGTGGTTTGGAGGTTTGGAGTGTGGGGATTTGATAGGGAGATGGTGGGGGGGGTCTGGGCAGGCAGGGTTGTGGTTTGAGAGGGGTTGAATTTGGACTGATTTTATTTTCGGGAGAGACATGGATGGGATTTCGAGGAGTGGTTGAAGTTGAGAGGTTGATTATGTTGTTTGGGGCGAGAGAGAGAGTAGTATTTTGGGGTTTAGCCAAGGTGGAAAAAGTTTTGTGGTTGGATTGGGATGGGCGTGGTATTTTGTCGAGCGGGATCTTTGGGGGTGGAATTTGGGGCGGATGGGGTAACGGTGAGGAGGGGGTAAGATAGGGGGGAAAGAGGAGGTAGGGGTTATGTACGGGGGTGATTTTTCGTTCTGAATGTGGTCGTGAGAGGTAAGGCTGGCAGGATGGGAATTGGTGGAGGTTGAAAGTTTAGCTGGGCTAATGATGGTGGGGGACCGACTGGTGAGCAGGTGTTCGGTACGCATGAGGGGGGGGAAATCACTTTGGTGGGGGTCACGCGTGAGGTGGGGATTAACGGCGCATGTGGGAGGATCAGAGTGGTGAGGTGTGTCGGTGGCAGTGACGGTTTGTTTAGAGGTTATATGGGATTGGTGAGTTTGTTTGACATGAGAGGGCAAGTCAAGTGTGGGGTTTTTAAGTTTTCTAGGGGTGTGAATTGTGTGGGGGTGGAAGGGAGCTACTGACGGAAAATTGTCACAAGGGGAATTTTGTTGTTTGTGGAATAGCTGAACATTTCTGGGGGCATGGGGAAAACATTTTTTGGTACATAGGTCGGCATTTCCCGGGAAACACGTGCACATAAATATTTGTTAGCATGTTTACATATATCAGAGTCTGTCCTGAAAACATGGGGGGATTTATCCTGGACAGATGGGGGTCTGGGTGATTGACAGGTAAATTGTGGGGATGGGGTGAGTCGGTCAGTTTGTAGAGATTGTTGTGGAAGAGATTTGTCTCGGACAATAATGGAATTTGGTAGGATGGATGAAGGAGGCATTGATGGAGATTTTGGTTCTGGTGCTGGATTATGGGGCAGAGTTGGTGAGCGGGGGTGTTACTGGAGGTGGATTCAAGAGCGGTTCGGGTAATGTTGGAGAGGGTGATAGGAGGTAGCTATAGCATTCTTGGTTGATGCAGGTGTTTGAAGGGGTTCACCGAGGTTGGGCAGGTTGGGAGATGATGGTGGGGGGTGTGAGGTTGACAGTTTTGAGGGGGGGACAGGTGATGAATATGAGGAAGTGAGAGGCGTGACAGGTTGTTGAGCAGCATTTTTTAGGGGTGAATTTGAAAAAGAATTGGTTACTGTGGGGGTGACCATTTCTACGTGCTGTGGTTTGTTGGCAGGCATAGAAAAAGGATGGGGTTTATGGGGTAACACAATTGATGGAAGATGATCGTTGGTGGATGGCTGGGCAGGGGAAAATTTAGGGATGGTCAGAGAGGATAGAGGCAAGGAAGAGTGCACTGGGGTTGGACTTTCACCGGAAGTCATTTTGGAAGGGTGCACAGAGTTTTCTTTAGGGGGATGGAGGGACTTATCACTGATAGTGTTCAGTGGAGGAATACATTTATTTTCTTGGATAGGGGCTGAAGGGGTGGATAGGGGATTCATCGAACCGAGTTGGCATTTTTCTCTGATGGAGAGCATATGTTCTTCGAATGAGCCGTACAGGTCGAGATGGGCGGTGATGTGGGGTGGGAGGATGTCTAATAATGCGGTGAATAAGAGTTCATTTTGTTGCTCGTCATCTTCAGAGCTATATGTGGTCCTCACGTATCTGTAGAGTTGTATGAGGGTCACATTTATATCCCCTTCATACTTGATCTCGTCGACTTTCTTTATTATTTCGGGGGCGACGAGGGAACCCAAAAGTGGCCCTAAGGTCCGGATCACGAGGGATCGAAACTGGTTCCAGGTAAACTCTGGCGTTACCTGTTTAACAATTTGGGAAACGGCTTTTCCCAGCTGCATAATGTGCAATAATGCAACGGCGATTTTGTCGCGGTCATTTTGAAGTGCCACATCTAACACTGGCTTTACTATGTCTAAATAAGTGGCGATATCATACGTGTTTACATCATACTCGGGAATGTGTGTGAGTGTCATAGCGAGCTGCCATTTTTGCGATGTTCCCATGTTTCTACTGTTCCAAACTTGCAGTGTAATGCAACCTTTTATCCGAATCAAGAACCACCGCTGCCGCCAATGTTATGCCCTGATTTTTTACAGGATTAACTTGGGTAATGTGGGTTCTATCTGACTGGGTATATAAGGCTGCATGCACAATACAAGGTATGAGGAATAGAGAACACAAAATAAACACACGGTAACACGACACACGATCACTTTTATTTAAGTAGATGAATAAAGAGCATAGAAAAATAGTAATTCTCGTACAAAACAAATAATAGAAGGGAACTGCTAGCATTAGCGGATCTGGATGGAGCCTAGTCTCCCACTTCCAACGTTCAGGTATACTCTTCTGATCACAGGTTTAGTTAGCAAGTTTTATTATACTGGAAGATCTCAATATATTTATGTATTCAATTTCACTGATTTGATCTCTTACTGGCTGGTCGCGTGCCCAAGTAGCAGCTCACAGTTAGGATTAGACACGCGTATATTTTAGAAAACGGAATCTCTAGTAACCTCATGGGGGTACTGATCTAAGGTTTATATTCTTATGGCAGAAATACGTAGAACACAAATCAGTGGGCGAACGTTAGATATCACTAGGGTTTTAATATCTGAATAAGGTAATTACGAGAGTCAATGTCGCCTGTTAATTAATGAACACTGATACGCTTAGTACGTCCCAAATGGAATGGTTAAATATGAGTTACACTGGGCAAGGTTATAGCCACTTCATAGAAAGTTAATAAGTGAGTGTCAAACTGGTACTATAACACTTAGTACTAGTAAAATGAATCTTGAATAGTATTTGTAGGTCTGGTCCTGGTTATCTTGCTTCCGGTGATGTTGGGGCCTAACGACTGGTTCCTCGGCCGTCCAGGTGGTCCTAAATGTAGGAAGTTCTCAAGTCGGATCTCTTGACGATCGGTGCTGGCTACACACTTATATACCCACGAATTTGTGTGAAGGTTATAAGGTGCACGTTGGGACTTGTACATGGACAGCTCTTCTATTTAACTTCTGCCATGGAGTCTGCCGGCTTGGGAATCTCTCAACTCAGGAACAACACAAGGGCAGAGCTAGAGGTTAACTTCAGGGTAGTGACCACTGGTTGGTATCTAACTTTCAACTGATTTGACTGGGGGCGGGAGCTAGGTTTATAGGCTCGGTTCTGAACCCTGTAGACAATAGGGATCTCGAGTCTTATGGACTTATTTGAGCTCTCAATAGATATGGGGACTGGGTAAGATGGTGATTACTGTTGTGGCACATGGCTATAGGAAGCCTTCAATTTGTGATATAACTGAGCCTTAGTAAAAGGTACTATTTTGGCTATACTGGAAGTATTTATGGAAGGGAGACTGGATCTACTTTGTGGGGAGGATTGGGACAGCTGTGATAGGGGCGTCTCTCTTATATTGCTCAGTCTTCGTTCTATTGCATAGCTGAGGTGCTAATTTGACTATCCGAGTATGCAAAACAGGTGAATGGGTTATTGTGGGTACAGAGAAGTGAGTAAGGGGGTTAGACATGCATGGTAGTTCATTGATAGGAAGAATTCTTAGGCTACCTGGCAATGACCCGGAAGTCAAAACAGGGGTCAGGTATACCTCCACGGGGGTGGGGGTCTCCCTCCTCGGGTGGGTAAAAAGGGGTAGCCGGGCGCTCTCCCTCTGGGATGGTCGTCCGGCGGCTGTGGCTAGGAGCTTGCCATTTCACCAGTGTTTGTACTAACCCTCTGTTTATGAGACAGATGTGGGTGTTCTTAATATCAAAACCGAAGGTGCCTTGGCTAGCTGGGTGTAATCGGTTGGCTGTTAATTGCATGGCTTGCTGGATGTGGTGGAGACTGGTTGCTAACTCTGCCACATTTATCTGGAAGTATGGCAATAGAAATTAATTACTGGCGAGGCGGAGAGCCTCGCACCGACGACCATGGGGTGCAGGGTTGTGAATGGGTTGTAAGAGAATAGATGGCATGCAAGGGGTTAGTAAAGTTCTAATGTTGTTCTGGCCTACTAAGTGAAGGTAGGCTGGATAGGAGTATATATATAAAAGGTTGGAGAGCGTTAGCAACGGAAAAATCAAGGATCTTCAAGAGGTATGAGAGAGAGGCTAGGTCGGACAAGAGTCGAGAAGCGCCGGTATCTTAATGAGAGGGGAGGAAGCTCAGGGGGCTACACGGAAATTTGACCCTAAGGTCTCTGGGCGTGGGGGTGGCATTAGGCTACAATTGATATTGGAGTTTGAAAGGACAGTGAAAGTACGTTAGCCAAATGCTACCGGGGGATGCAAATACGGGGTGGTATATGAGTCTGGAAAAGATAGGATCATGTGGACTGTGGGGCGGTGGGGGAGAAGGAGGTTAAATGTAGGTGTGTGCTTGACTGTGGATAAAGTAGGGAAAAACAAGGTGTATTATTACTCTTCAATACGAGGGGTTATGGACCTATTATTTGACACGATTTCTTGTACGTCTAGGTGTCCCTGGGAACTACGTTTGCTATGAAATATAGACCAAGGGAAAGCGGCAGTTCATAGGGGTACTGCGTTATTGTTTCGAGGTACTATGATAGATATTGGTAACAAAGGTTATCTATACAATCTCTGGTTGGGGTAAGAGGTGTAGGACACGAAGCAAATTGGCGTAGTGTAGACTGTGGATACGAAGGAGGTGAGTAGAAGACGTATAACAATTGTGGAAAAGTAAATGGAAAAGATGAACACAATGGCGGATAAAGATAATTAACCTAAGGATTGAATACATAGATTTATGGGGCGATTGTCTTCAGAAACTTAGTCTGGCAAGACAAGGTATTTTAGGGTATGTTGTGATATTAATATTTAACCTAAGGATTGAATACATAGATTTATGAGGGCGATTGGTCTTCAGAAACTGAGTCTGGCAAGACAAGGTATTTTAGGGTATGTTGGTATTAATACTTAACCTAAGGATTGAATACATAGATTTATGGGGGCGATTGATCTTCAGAAACTTAGTCTGGCAAAACAAGGTATGTTAGGGTATGTTGATATTAATATCTTAAACTTAGGGACAGAGCATGGGTGTATTAACTTAAAGGTGTATTTATTCGTCATCGTGTAGGTAGATTCGGGCGGGTAATAGGTGTAGGACACGAAGTAAAATGGCTTAGTGTGGACTGTGGATACGAAGGAGGTAAGTGGAAGACGTATGATAATTATTGTGGAAAAGTAAATGAAAAAAGGTGAACACAATAGCGGATAAAGATACTTAACCTAAGGATTGAATACATAGATTTTATGGGCGATGAGTCTTCAGAAACTTAGTCTGGCAAGACAAGATATGTTAGGGAATGTTAATATTAATACTTAAACTAAGGCTTGAATACATAGATTTATGGGGGCGATGGGTCTTCAGACACTTAGTCTGGCAAGACAAGATATGTTAGGGAATGTAAATATTAATATTTAAACTAAGGATTGAATACATAGATATATGGGGGCGATAGGTCTTCAGAAACTTAGTCTGGCAAGACAAGATATGTTAGGGAATGTTAATATTAATACGTAACCTAAGGATTGAATACATCGATGAACGACGACATTTTAGTCGTCGTCCTAATAAGGTGATGAAACCTGGTTGATCTGCACTTGGCACAATACAACACAAGGACAGTGCCGCTATGTCGTATCAATACTGGTGGCAGTTAATATTATAGAGACATTTAGTTACTAGAGGAACAATGCAAGGGGGCGACTGAGCACGGGTTACATATATCTATACTCGTCATGGGAAATGATATACGAGGTCTAGGGACAGGCGTGGGTGTTTTAACTTCTAAGATAATATAACATCTACTTCTCGGATGTAAGAACATACATAGATATATGGCTGTCTGATTTGTTGGCTTTGGCTCAACCTAGGGACAGGGCATGGGTGTTTTTAATATGAATGTATATTCCTGTTCATCATCATTGTAGTTAGAAGTGTAGGACACGAGGGGGTAGTGTACGTGAGGTGTGGAAAATGGTCAGTTTAGAAGGGGTAGGTAGATGCGGCCTGGAGCTGCTTAGCCCTGCGGGCTTGGGCCTGTCTGAATTGGCTGGCTCGGTCAGCTGGTCCTTTCGTTCTGTGGACCTTTCTTTCGGGTGTTTCTGTGTGGTGTTCGCTCGTGGCTTCTGTGGTGGGCTTCTCGTTCTGGGGCATTTTAATAAGTAACACCCCGTTCTTAACCATTAATCATCAATTACAAACCTACTTGAATAAACTAATGAAATAATATGGTCCTCCCGGGATTCCAACTCGGGACGCCACACTCAGAACATATACGCACCTATGATATCAAGGCAACCGTGTATCTGATTGAACAGATCTGCCTTTTGTGGGCCGATCGGCTTTTTGCAGACTCCCATTTTCTTATGTTCTTATGTTCTAAGTATGATCGAGCAAGCTGTACCACATGTTAGCCACACATTGATTCACGTCCCTGGTTGGACAGTGGACTTAAGCCGCTGTCACACGAGCGATTTTTCCGGCAATTTTCTCGTATTATTTCGGGACTTTTTCACACTGGTATCGGTAACTAGACTGAAGGTAGAGTATGATAGGCGGCTGCATTCTGATAAAGTGTAAATTTTGAAGCTTTCAAACTATAATTGCCCGCAAAAATTGCTCAAAAAGGGCTCGTGTGACACCGCCTTTAATCAACCTTTTATTAAAATGGCTGTGATGTCAAAGAGGTTATTATGACAATGTCGGAATATTTAGAGCTATTTTATTATGGTAGAGGTTGTTACTAAAAATATAAAACGTTCCCTATTAATATACTATATAATGTACTTAATGGCTTCAGAATAGTGAAGTAATTCAGCTTAATGATTGGCCAGGGATTTGTCGATACCCACAACCGCGGAATGATTGCGTGGTTGCCGTCTTATCGCAATCACTCACATTCATGATTGTCCATTAAGAAGCTATCACGTTCATACAATTAACACGACTGTATGATTGAGCAGACTGAATGCAGGGTCGATTTGAATACAAACAATTGTGAGAAGCCTGTGTTCTGCCGGGGACCAACTCGGGTTGATGATAGTGATGATTGCAAGGTATCGGCAACTAAACTTGAAAAATATATATTAGGCTAGTTGGCTGAAATGAGGGGTTAAAAGCATAAAAATACAATAATATAGTGTTTTGTATCAAAACTTGGCTCGGGTTTTAATGATTTTCAAAAGCATAAAACCTGATATTTCGAAAACCCGAGCCAAGTTTGTCAAAAGTTGGCTCGGATTTTGCAAAATTTAATAAACGAAAAAGACAGTGACCTAATTTCGAAAGTTGGCTCTGGTTTTCCCAAATTACAAACCCATAAAACCCAATTTTGTGAAAACCCAGCCAAGTTTTGACGAAAGCTGGCTCGGATTTCACGGGGTGGAGTGGGTAGCCTAATATCTTATGTCATAAAAATAGTCAACTTTGAGGAGACATTAGCCTAACCTAACAACCTTACCTAACCTATCCTAGTATTATGGGTGGGGGCTGCCGCCCCCACACCCGCGCTGGTTGGGTTACTTTATATTTGTATTTGTGTTTATTTTTTAATGTTTTATTAGCGTAACCTAACAACCTTACCTAACCTAACCTAGCATATGGGTGGGGGCTGCTGCCCCCACACCCCCGCTGGTTGGGTTACTTCTTGTTTTTCATTTTTTTTTTTTTTTATGTGCTATCCAATTAGCCTAACCTAACCTAACCTAACCTAGTATATGGGTGGGGGCTGTCGCCCCCACACCCCGGCTGATTTTTTTATTTTTGTTTTATTTGCTAGGCCTATTAGCCTAACCTAACAACCTAACCTAACCTAGGATAGCTGCTGACAATGGCTACGGTAGCCGCGGTGCCGTCTATTGGTACTGGCTGAAAAACTTATTGTTTTACAGTAGCCTATATATTTTAGCGTTTTTATTTTGTTCTCCCTTATAATACATTTCAGCTCTTAATGACATATATAGCAATGATGTATATGCTCTACAGGACCTATTAAGCCTAAAATGATCGATGGGCTAACTGTCGGTCCAAAACATCAGTATAACCGTTGGATGAATGTTTTCAAAACGTTTGCTCAGAAATTGTATAATTAAAGTGACGATTTAAATTTCGCCAAACAAAAACAAAATCTAATGAAATGGAAACTTTGACAAGTCCTCTTGATTATATTATTATAGTTAAAATATAACTTAATATTGTATTATGCAATCCCACTTATTATAATTGATTTACTCCATCTACAACGACGCAAAAAATTAAAGTCAGGGAAAGTCAATAACTGGCCTCTGACTAATTGTGGCTGGTCACGCATTACAACTAATTACTGATTGGCTCTCTGCTGTAGCCCTTCGAAACACCAACTGTATTCATTATTGTAAACATTACAACTAATTACTGATTGGCTCTCTGCTGTAGCCCTTCGAAACACCAACTGTATTCATTATTGTAAACATTACAACTAATTACTGATTGGCTCTCTGCTGTAGCCCTTCGAAACACCAACTGTATTCATTATTGTAAACATTAGTCATTCTCTGCTGTAGCCCTTCGAAACACCAACTGTATTCATTATTGTAAACATTTCAACTAATTACTGATTGGCTCTCTGCTGTAGCCCTTCGAAACACCAACTGTATTCATTATTGTAAACATTAGTCATTCTCTGCTGTAGCCCTTCGAAACACCAACTGTATTCATTATTGTAAACATTACAACTAATTACTGATTGGCTCTCTGCTGTAGCCCTTCGAAACACCAACTGTATTCATTATTGTAAACATTACAACTAATTACTGATTGGCTCTCTGCTGTAGCCCTTCGAAACACCAACTGTATTCATTATTGTAAACATTACAACTAATTACTGATTGGCTCTCTGCTGTAGCCCTTCGAAACACCAACTGTATTCATTATTGTAAACATTACAACTAATTACTGATTGGCTCTCTGCTGTAGCCCTTCGAAACACCAACTGTATTCATTATTGTAAACATTACAACTAATTACTGATTGGCTCTCTGCTGTAGCCCTTCGAAACACCAACTGTATTCATTATTGTAAACATTACAACTAATTACTGATTGGCTCTCTGCTGTAGCCCTTCGAAACACCAACTGTATTCATTATTGTAAACATTTCAACTAATTACTGATTGGCTCTCTGCTGTAGCCCTTCGAAACACCAACTGTATTCATTATTGTAAACATTACAACTAATTACTGATTGGCTCTCTGCTGTAGCCCTTCGAAACACCAACTGTATTCATTATTGTAAACATTACAACTAATTACTGATTGGCTCTCTGCTGTAGCCCTTCGAAACACCAACTGTATTCATTATTGTAAACATTAAAACTAATTACTGATTGGCTCTCTGCTGTAGCCCTTCGAAACACCAACTGTATTCATTATTGTAAACATTACAACTAATTACTGATTGGCTCTCTGCTGTAGCCCTTCGAAACACCAACTGTATTCATTATTGTAAACATTACAACTAATTACTGATTGGCTCTCTGCTGTAGCCCTTCGAAACACCAACTGTATTCATTATTGTAAACATTACAACTAATTACTGATTGGCTCTCTGCTGTAGCCCTTCGAAACACCAACTGTATTCATTATTGTAAACATTACAACTAATTACTGATTGGCTCTCTGCTGTAGCCCTTCGAAACACCAACTGTATTCATTATTGTAAACATTAGTCATTCTCTGCTGTAGCCCTTCGAAACACCAACTGTATTCATTATTGTAAACATTTCAACTAATTACTGATTGGCTCTCTGCTGTAGCCCTTCGAAACACCAACTGTATTCATTATTGTAAACATTAGTCATTCTCTGCTGTAGCCCTTCGAAACACCAACTGTATTCATTATTGTAAACATTACAACTAATTACTGATTGGCTCTCTGCTGTAGCCCTTCGAAACACCAACTGTATTCATTATTGTAAACATTAGTCATTCTCTGCTGTAGCCCTTCGAAACACCAACTGTATTCATTATTGTAAACATTAGTCATTCTCTGCTGTAGCCCTTCGAAACACCAACTGTATTCATTATTGTAAACATTAGTCATTCTCTGCTGTAGCCCTTCGAAACACCAACTGTATTCATTATTGTAAACATTAGTCATTCTCTGCTGTAGCCCTTCGAAACACCAACTGTATTCATTATTGTAAACATTAGTCATTCTCTGCTGTAGCCCTTCGAAACACCAACTGTATTCATTATTGTAAACATTAGTCATTCTCTGCTGTAGCCCTTCGAAACACCAACTGTATTCATTATTGTAAACATTATTCATTCTCTGCTGTAGCCCTTCGAAACACCAACTGTATTCATTATTGTAAACATTAGTCATTCTCTGCTGTAGCCCTTCGAAACACCAACTGTATTCATTATTGTAAACATTAGTCATTCTTCTCCTTAAGGGGGGTCACTGGCTTTGTTTTATCTTTTCTCCCTTTCTCTCTTTCCCTGGCTTGTATCCCTTCGGCCCCATTCAGCCAACTGTTTTAAGACGTTTATTCCCATCTAGGTGTCGATTTCTTCCTGGCGAGCGATAGCGAGTCGGCATTGTATGGAGAAATCCGGCTTCGCCGGAGAAATTTTTCTATCGAAAAATGTACAAATTTAGCTTGCTGTCAAAACAAAAATATATATATATGCTGGCTCGCTACCGCTCGCCAGGAAAATATTGACACCTGGATGGGGGTAAATGTCTTAAAACAATAGGCTGAATGGTGCCGAATGGATAAAAGCCAAAGAGAGAGGGAGAGAAAGAGAAAAAAAGAGAGGTGGGCTCTCTTATAAAGCGGTATCATACAAGCGTTTTCCACAAACGTTTTTCGTAACTTAGGCCTGTATATATTGATTGTTTAGTCCTTTGATTAATTAAGACACTTTTTTTTATCTTTAACCTTTTACTGGCGGCACCCGGCTATTGTCGAGTTAAATAAATGTGGCCTATGTGGCGGGTCCCGGCAATTGTCGAGTGCAACTTTGAGCACGTAATGTGCTCTGAGAGAGAGCGGAGCAGTGGGAGGAGCGTAGGTTACCTCATGACCGCTCACCATGGTGGCCGTGGACCTACTGAGCTGTACTTCTTTGTACTCCACCCTCTCTCACTCGTTTCACACGTAATAATGTAAGAAAATTTCCGTATTTTACCGATTTTGCCCTTCGGTTGCACGATCGTTGCAAGACAACCAGTGATCGTAGAAGGATGGTTCTGGTGTCATTGGAAAGCTGAATTAACGCCCTTTCAGGGATGCATACTTGTATTACGCTCTGGATCTTGTTTATGCATGCAAACGAGCACGGAAACAAGCTCATTTACGGTAAAACCCCCCGCTGGGCGGCACATCAAATATACTCCTCCACCCGCTCTTAAGGTGTTAATATGAGCCCTAATACATCGCAACAGATGATATAGCACTGTAGAATTACCTTAATATAGTTTTTTCTATTAACTGTCATTGTACTTAAGAAAATAATGTTGTTTAGTAACAACCAAAATAATTATTTATAAGGCATCAAAGTTTGTGACGTAGTATTTATGCATGTATAAATTTAATGAATGTAAGTACGTACTGTAAATTAATACAACCGATCCTTCTCTCCTCTTTACACTGTTCAGAAAAATAGGAAAAGTAGAATGTAGATACGAGGTCCCGTTGTAAAGGCTTATACATCAATACCTTCACCTGACCTGACCTGACCTAAGGAGAGTGGGCTACCAGAGAAAGAGACCATCAGTTCTCTCTCTCTCTCTCTCTCTCTATCTCACTCTCACTCTCACTCTCTCTCTCAATTAATCATAAATATCACTCTGACATTTCTGTATATAATGAGAACTTATTTCAGCTAGATAGACCTCTGACTGCGATAAGGTTTAACAACGTAAGATACAAACAAATAGTTATTTACTTATATATATGAGAATCCTTTGGTTAGTATGATTCATTCATACATAAATTAAAAGCATCTCCTACTAGTCAACAGAAAATAGATGCTCTAAAATCCAGAAGTCTTAAACATATTTACATTAACAACATGATTTCATATGACGGTTCCGCCCAAATCTATCAAATGACGCTAGAGCGTCATATGAACTTATTGTAATATCTCAATAAGTTATATGACGCTCTAGCGTCATTTTGGCCTCAGTAAGTTAGGTAAGTTAGATCAGAATCTGTCGAGATTGACTATTGTGGGGAAAAAACCGGGTGGCCCGCCTCCTCGTCAGTAAGTTAACTATTCCTGTCTGATTGGGTTAAGAATGTGACCTTTTTGGTCAGCCATGGAGAAACTACAGAAGATGCAAATTATTATAAGCAACCTCATGTTCAAAATATTGTTTATATTTTGTTTAGCTTTCCTTGCCATTCCTCTTCCTCTATGTATCTAGCAATTTAACCCCATCGAATTCCTTATGACGCGATGGTGTGGTAATTGCCCCGGGCCAAAAAGCTGTAAAACGCGATCGCATGATAACTCAGAGTTATAGATATGTGGAATAGGCTACCGAGTGCTATAGTGGGATCAAGAACAATAGGGTTCCAACATAGAATTAGATGGGACGAGATGGGTTGCCTGTGAAAGGGATCTACCTTGTGTGGGCCAATCGGCTCTTATGTTCACATTTGTTAGAGAGAGAGAGGGAGAGAGAGAAGCATGGCGAGAGAGAATAGAATGTCGTAAGCGTAAGGAAGACAGCGATAAATGAGAGAGAGAGAGAGCACGGGAGGGGTTGGGTGTGAAAGGGATCTACCGTGTGTGGGCCAATCGGCTCTTATGTTCACATTTGTTAGAGAGAGAGAGGGAGAGAGAGAAGCATGGCGAGAGAGAATAGAATGTCGTAAGCGTAAGGAAGACAGCGATAAATGAGAGAGAGAGAGAGAGCACGGGAGGGGTTGGGTGTGAAAGGGATCATCCGTGTGTGGGCTAATCAGCTCTCTGCAGACCCCCGTTTTCCTATATTCTCATTTGTTAGAGAAAGAGAGAGAGAGCCTAGGATGTCGTAATCGTAATTAAGACAGCGATAAATGAGAGAGAGAGAGAGCTGCCTAATTTGTACAGGGGTGCAAACAAAGAAGAGCAAAAGAGAGAGTGATTGGCCGTGTAAGGGATTTGCCTCTAATCGTTTGGTAATAGAGTTGTAGATATGTGGAATAGGCTACCGAGTGTCTTGGGTGGGCCAATTGGCTCTCTGCTGACTCCCATTTTCTTATGTTCCTATTATATACATGTCGGGAATAGGGTAATGATCCCGACAGTTTTAGGTCCAATAGGGCATTTGAATTTGGCGGTATCGTATCGCATTTACGATTTCGGCTAGTTCTTTGTGTATTGTAGTTTATTATTAAGTGTAGGTTAAATATTAACTGTAATGTATAAATATCTACATCAGCTCTAGATGTATCATGAAACCAAGTTATGGGTTATAATTATTATGAGCCGGCAGCCATATGTAATTTCGCGAAGCGATCGGACGCCGGCCCTTCAGTCTCTCAATCAACACCATACAGCCAACAACTTCCCTCCCAGCTCTGACTCAACCCATAGTTCACCATGTGCTACAAATATTAGTCTATATCAACAGTCCTACATTACCAGTCCTCTAAGCTAAGTTCATTGTATCGATATTGTCTTATGTGAACATTCCTACATGTCATGCAATTGAATTAGCCGTGTGTGGGAGACTGGATTACACCCATCCAATACTTCGTTGGTAATTATTATATACTATTTGTTGGGATATTTTCATGTACCAGTGATATGCAATTTAACCTTTTATCTAAATTCCCGACAAATAATGGTCCTTCGATCTCTAGTACTTGATTTATTACAGTAATAGTGTTATGTTTGCTTCCGCTTTCGCTTGGTATTACAAATGGCTGCCGCTCTAGGGGTTGGGCAAACTGCCCTTGCGTTTTTTGTTTATGTTGCCTACGTTGCCTAGCTATCCCTGTGTTTTTTCGGTGGCGTCCCGTCACTGTTAGTTTGGGGGAACTAGTTTCCCACTTTTTTCGACGTGGTGCTGCTTACCTTGTTTGGGGGTTTGCTGGGCTCGGTATGTGTGTGAGGGTGTCTCGGTTTGCTACCATTGCTTGCGTTTTTATTTATTTTTTTATTTTTTTTGGTTAGGCCTACTGAGTGTCTGTGGTTGTTTTGATGACACTGTTCGTGGTAGCCTACTTGGTGTCTTTAAGTTTAGCCTTTAGGCCATATGAGACTCTTTTCTTAATTTTGCCGGTGGGAAGGGTTCTCATGTGACTCATTTAATTAAATTTGATAGCCTAGTTGCCTAAGTACGGTCATGGGGTTCGGTCTCTGTTGATTCCTAAGCGATTGACAGCCAACAGACCTCATGATTGTGGGATGGGCAGCTGGGCTAGGCCTAATACTTATTACTAGTCAGTTCTTTTCATTTACCCTTCTTTCTCTAGCCCTAGTTTGTTTCTGCTACTTGTCAATTTGTCTTATTCATTCAATTAATTCATCCTACTGCAGCTAGTAGCCTAATGACCGTTTCCAAATTGGGAGTGGCAAGCTATTGCCACATTTTTTAATTTAAATTAATTTGTGTAACTAGTTTGCTTTATAGTTTAGAGAGTTAATAGCCTAGATTCAGACTTTATCGATGACAGATATAAAGAAGCTTAGGATTCTGAAGGGAGGGATGAAGGGAAGTTTAAATAGGTGTTAAGAGATCTTGATGAATTTTTATTAAGTGCCTCGGCTGATCAAATTAAGGGTAAATTTGCTACTGTAACTAAATCGCTAGCCACTTATGATAATTATGCTCAGCAGGTATATGATTTATTGACAAGTACTGACGATGTGGAAGAAGAAATGTCAGCAGATCTTGAGTACGTTGAGGATGTTAATACAGCCTTAGCCAGACTATCTTCCACACAAGAAACACACCCTGTTAAGGATACCGGTACACCAAAGGCGACTGGCTTTAACCTGCCGAAGCTTAATTTGCCTATCTTTTCCGGGGATTCGACTACCTGGACTGGATTTTGGGATATCTTTGAGTGTTCCGTCTATCGGAATAAAACACTCACATCCATCCAAAGGTTCACCTATCTCCATGGCCAATTGAAAGGGGAGGCATTGAAGTTGATCGATGGGTACCAGCTAGAAGCATACAAGCTACGAGTCTGCAGTGGAGTTGCTGAAAAGAACTTACGGGAGAGAGGAAGTCATCAAGACCGCATTAATTACTAAATTCTTCACTCTAGATCCTCCATCCTATGATGTGACAGACCTAAAGGAGTACTATGCCACCTTTGAGAGCCTCCTCCGATCTATGGAGACAATGGCCATCACCAAGGAGGAAATATTTGTGCAAATATCTTGAACAAGTTACCCTCTCCCCTAAAGGAAATCGTAAGACGACAACTAAGCGACTCTCCACTAAACTTGGAAGCGTTGGTGCAGGTGTACCAGACTGAAGTGTTTAACATGGAGAGTACTGGACGCTACCGACCCGTGGAGATGTCGCCATCCACTGCAGCTTTCCCGGTACAGACTTCTTCTAAACAGAAAAGGCCAATATCATTAGGTTGCCAGTTGTGCAGTGTCCACGGTCATCTGTGGTACCAGTGTCCTAAGTATCCTAAGGCTACACAGAAAATTGGCAAGGCTAAATCGCTTAAGTTATGTACCAGCTGTCTGGCAAGAGACCACTTCAACAGTACTTGCACCAATTCCTACATCAAACCTTGAAAGTATTGCAAGGGGAAACATTGGTTTTCCCTTTGCACCCAGTCTGATTGGCACGACGGCAAAGAAAATGGGAGAACCACCAAAGAGTCACATGAGAAAAGTAAGAGCGAGGGTGATAAAGTATCTGCCATGTCCATTGCTTCTCGAGAATGTCAATTGCTTCCTACTATGATGCTGCCAGTAGTGGGGAGTAATAATAAGCCTATAATGACGTGCACCTTACTAGACCAGTGCTCACAGAGGTCATTCGTTCTGCGGTCATCATTACCCCAGCTCAAGTGTACCAGCAAGGGTCAAGAGAATTTGCGTCTCCATGGTTTCACTGGTGAAGTAGATTCCAGTGACTATGATATATTGGAGATTTCCTATGTTTATAGGAGAAAGGTATGTCCCATCAAGGCTGTTGTGGTCGACAAACTACCCAGTTTCTATATAGCATCAGAGATTCAACCACATTTGAAATATCTCAGAAGCAAGGGTTATAAACTGGCTGATGATCAACTCTCTGCTAACAATGGAATTATGCTACTGGTCGGAGCTGATTATTACTACGACCTGGTTCACCCTGGATATCGGCGGGTAGATAAGCTAATAATGATCTCCACGATCCAAGGGTATGCCATTTCTGGATCCTATGCCACTTCCTCTCAAGACACACAGGTGGAGGTGGTTACGGTCCTCAAGGTCTGCTCCAAAATGTCAGACCTAAAGGTGGTGTATGTTGCTTCGCAAAATCTGAAATTGCCCTGGAGGAGGTTACTAGTTTCAATTGTCCCTATTTTGATTATTCTATATACAAATTAATTTCTGCTGGTAAATTTAAATACATATGTTGCATCTACCGTTCCCCAAATACTCCTCCAGAGCAAAGTCTTTTTGATTCTCTGTCCTCACAACTCAGTGTCCTCAACTTAAATGCTTCTTCTGAAATCACTGTGTTGGGTGATTTTAATGTCCATAATGTTGAATGGCTCACTCATTCAGCCAGGACTGATGATGCTGGTCTTGAATGTGAGCTATTTGCAGACTCATTTAATCTCATTCAACTAGTCAACCAACCCACCCGTGTACCAGATAATCCTAATCATAATTCCCACCTACTGGACTTATTTTTAACAACCAATTCAGAAAATTATGATGTTACAGTGAGGTCCCCACTTGGATCTTCTGATCACTGTCTGATACAGGCCACCTGTCTATCACCTACCACACCTTCCCACTCTGAACCTGTTTTGGTGACTAAATGGCATTACGATAGGGCAGACTGGGAGGGTCTTCAAGGTTTCTTTATTGATATTCCCTGGACCTCTTTCTTTTCTAATGATGCACACTCCACCTTGAGCCACATACAAGATTTTGTAAAAATTGGAATGGAAACTTTTATTCCTCATCAAAAGTACAGTAAAAGATCTAATTCACCTAAATGGTTTGACCATAATTGTGCTAGAGTAACTGAACAGAAAGCAATAGCCTACAATGCATACACAAGATCAAAAACACATGAAGCCTTTAATTACTTTAGAAACATCAGAAATCATGCCAAAACTGTATTAAACCTAACTAAATCAAACTTTCTCCATAAGCAGGCAAATAAACTTCTAAATAATCCAAATGATAACAAAATATTTTGGTCTACTCTAAACTCATTCAAATCCAACTTCACTACTGCTTCATCCATTCCACCATTAAAATCTCCGACTGGCAATCTTGTAAGTGACCCACGAGGTAAAGCTAACCTTCTTGCAGATATTTTCTCCACCAACTCAACCTTAGATGACATAAATCAAGATGTCCCTGTACTTAATTTTAATTCACCTGAAATTCCCTCACTTAAGATCCACACCAGACATGTCAAAACTATTTTGCAGAATCTCTCAGTAGATAAGGCTCCTGGTCCAGATGAAATTCCTCCAATAGTACTTAAGAATTGCTCCTTGGTGCTCGCTCCTGTATTGGCAAAATTTTTCCGTCTGTGTACTCATACCTCATGCTTCCCAGTACCCTGGAAAGAAGCAAACATCCATCCAGTTCCTAAAAAAGGTGCCTCTTCAGATCCATCAAACTACAGACCAATAGCTATAACTTCCACTCTTGGCAAAGTTTTTGAAATTATATTAAATAATCACATAATTAAGCATCTTGAGAATAATAAATTAATCAGTGATAGGCAATATGGTTTTAGACGATGTCGATCAACTGCAGACATTCTTTGCCTTCTTACGCATCAAATCAACCAAGCTACAGACCAACATGGTGAAACACATACAATAGCACTGGATATATCAAAGGCATTTGATAGAGTCTGGCATCAATCCTTATTGTCGAAGATGTCACACTACGGCCTTGCATCATTAGTTCCACTAATTTCTTCTTATCTTCATAACAGAAAAATACGTGTAATGGTAGATGGCCTTTATTCTCAATTTCACTCAATAAATGCTGGTGTTCCCCAGGGATCAGTTTTGGCCCCAACTCTGTTCCTCATTCATATCAATGATCTCATATCTACCACTCATAATCCAATACATTCCTACGCAGATGACTCAACACTCCACAGTTCCTTCACATTTACCAATTCTTTCACCCAACCCGATCTTATAAATTCAAAAATAAACACTGCAATTTCTCTGAACCAGGACCTTTCTAGAATTAATGAATGGGACAAGAGAATCTAGTTTCCTTTAATGCACAGAAAACCAAGTACATTCAATTTTCTAACCGACAGAATCTCACTGACTCCCATATATTTTTTAATGATGTAAATATTCCCACTTCCCCTAGTATTGACATTCTCGGTGTAACATTAACTACTAACTTGAGCTGGACACATTATGTTAGAAGCATTGCTAAGAATGCCTCTAAAAAACTGGGACTCCTGTACAGAGTTCGAGAATTCTTCACTGACGAGCAGTTGGCCGTAATATATAAAAGTCATGTGCGCTCTCAGATGGATTACTGTTCACCTCTGTGGGGTGGAAGTGGAGTGGTTGCATTGAGGCAGTTGGACAAAATTCAAAATAAAGCTATTAGATTAATCAATAACCCTGCAATCACACAGGACCTTCCTACATTAGCCATACGAAGAAACGTTGCATCCCTTGCATTATTCTACAGATATTTTCACAGCAATTGTTCCGAGGAACTTGCTTCAATTGTGCCGCCTCTCCACATCTTTCCCCGTAGAACTAGGGCAGCTGAGAGCGCCCATGAATTTACACTTTCTCCTCCACAATGCAGAACTTCTGCTTATCAGAATTCATTTATCCCCAGAGCTACTACTCTTTGGAATTCACTTCCCTCGAATTGCTTTCCACAAACTTATAATCAACAAATGTTTAAATCCAGTTGTTACAAACATTTTATGAATGGAGGATGCCTTTAGGCACATGGACCTTTTTGTTTTATCTGTGTTTTTCCTTCCTCCGTTCATTGTCTCTTAAAAAAAAAAAAAAAAAAAAAAAAAAGTAGCAGTAAGCCCCATAGATAAATATATTAGGCCAAATGTGCCTGATAATACATGTACTGATATAGATAAGATATGGGACTTGGACAATATAGGAATTGACCCACATAAACTTGATCATGAGTCCAAGCTAGCATTAATCTCGTATGAAGAGACTGTAACGTATGACTCTGGCAGGGGTCAGTATGTGGTAAGGCTTTCTTGGAAGGATAGCAAGAGTAAATTACCTACTAATTTCCATCTAGCACTTGGTAGGTTACGTGGCCTTCAGAAGCACTTTGTCAAGGATCCAAATTATTGCGAGACTTATGCGGCAGTTTTAAACGAGCAGGTACAACGTGGATTTGTGGAGAGAGTAGATCTCAGTGAGTATGGGGATAACATCCATTACCTTGCTCACCGTGGGATTAAAAAGGACAGTTCCACCACTCCTGTTCGTATTGTGTATGACTGCTCTGCTAAATCCAGTGATCGCTCCTATAGCCTGAATGATTGTCTGTACACGGGTCCGTCCCTGGTCTCTGATCTCGCGCAAATTATGTTGCGCTTCAGATGTCATAAGTTTGCATGGGTCGCCGATATTGAGAAGGCCTTCCTGATGCTTCAACTCCATCGTGAAGACAGGGACTCGACAAGATTTTTATGGCCACGGGACCCAATGGATCTAGATTCAGAGTATCTGGTCTACAGGTTCAGAGTCGTCTTATTCGGGGCGACCTGTTCCCAGTTCCTTCTCAATGCTACTATCTTGCGACATCTTGAGGAGACTGGACTACTGTAGATCCTGACTTCAAGAATGAGATCAAGCAGGGGATCTATGTGGACAATCTTCAAGGCACTGGAGACGATGAAGATTTATTGCTCGAAAGATGCTGGGAGATCCGCGATATATTTGCCAAGGCTCATCTATACTTGAGAGAATGGGCCACTAATAGTGATCTTTTGAAAGGTCAATTTGCTTCTGACGGTGTCGCTACTGAGAATAGTGAGTCACACCCCATGCGGCAGTGAGCTTATGACCAAGCGAAACTGCTTAAGCTTGTCAGCGAGGTTGTTTGATCCCCTAGGTTTTTTGCTGCCTGTAACTATCCGTGCTCGTATGTTTTTACAGCAACTGTGGCGGCTAAAACTAGATTGGGACACGCCCCTCCCGACTGAGTTACAAGATACTTGCCGGTTGATTCGGTCGGACCTTTCCATATGTTGCAAGGTCCAACTTTATCGTCAGGTTATTAGTGGTCAACAGGTGGATCTACATGCCTTTTCTGATGCTAGTAATAGTGCGTACGGTACTGCCATATACATATGCAATGGTAGTGAAGCGAAACTGGCTATAGCAAAGGCCAAAGTAGCCCCTATAAAGAAAATACAGTTCCTAAATTAGAACTTACTGCATTGCTTCTGTCTGCTCGTCTCATAAAGTTTACACTGGATGCTTATACAGACATACTACAGATTAATAACGTCTATGTCTGGAGCGACAGTCAAATAGCCCTTTCATGGGTACACAGCCAGAAAGTGTTACCTGTTTATGTTTCTAATCGCACTGATGAGATACATAACTTAGTTCCTACAGCTAAATTTCGCTATGTGAGCACCGAGGATAACCCCATTTACATAATTTCCGGGGGATCTCGGCGCAACAGTTTATGTCGTCCTCTATTTGGTGGCATGGACCTCCATGGCTTATATCTCCAACTGAATGGCCTCTGGATTTCAGGGAATGCATATCTGATCCTTCAAGTCGGCCCCAAGATGATGTGTTAAGTAGTTCGACTGTGAGTACTACACATCAGGATAACAAGTTGGTAGAGTGGGAACGTTACGGCAGCTATGATCAAGTAATACGGGTATTTGCATGGATATACCGTTTCATTAACAACATGAGAAGTCGGGCTCACGGGTCTTTCCTTAGTGAAGATTCGAAGCATATCAGACTCCATGAATTGAGATCAGCAGAAGTGAAACTAATATGTTTAGTACAAAGGGAATCTTATCCTACTGAACATCAAATCCTGAGCAAGGAGTCAAAGGCTAAACCCTCTAACTTAACCCTTCTTTGGCGGCGCCCGGCTATTGTCGAGTGAAAGAAAAGGTGCCCATATGCGGGGCCCGGCTATTGTCGAATGCAATTTTGAGGACGTAATGTGCTCTGAGAGAGAGCGGAGCAGTGGGAGGAGCATAGATTACCTCCTGACCGCTCGCCACGGCCGCCGTGGACCTACTGAGATTTACTGCACCCTCCTCCACCCTCTCTCCCTCGCTACATACGTAATTATATAAAGAAATTGCCGTATTTTACCGTTTTTGCCCTTCGGTTGCACGATCGTTGCAAGACAACCAGTGATCGTAGAAGGATGGTTCGGATGTCATTGGAAAGCTCAATTTACGCCCTTTCAGGGATACATACTTGTATTACGCTCTGGGTCTTGTTTATGCATGAAAAAGAGCACGGAAACAACCCCATTTATGGTAAAAAAAATTGTTGGGCGGTACATAGAAATTACCCCTAGGCCGCTCTTAAGGTGTTAATGAGGCAGCTAGGATTATATATGTAAGGAGGCATAATTAAGTGTAGAGGCAGAATTCAAAAGGCGGACATTTTTGATTCTGCGAAATATCCTGTCCTCCTTAGCTCCTCTCATTTGATTACCAAACTGTTGATTCGCCAATGCCATAGGACCTGCCTACATTTTGGCGTAAATTATGTTCTGGCGTATATGCGACAACGTTGGTGGATCCCTAAGATGCGACAAGCAATTAAAGTGATCCACAATAGCTGTACTATCTGTAAAAGATTACAGGGTAAGCCTTACTCCCAGTAAATCTACCTCCCTTACCTGAGTTCAGGGTACAAAGGACTGAACCATTTCAGGTAACCGGGGTAGACTACACCGGAGCGATTCAAGTTAGAGAATCGCCCGGTAATATCATAAAGGTATATGCCGTTCTATTCACATGTGCGGTAACCAGAGTGATTCATATTGAATTGATTGACGACCTCTCCAGTGAGGGGTTTTTGCATACTCTAAGACGCTTTGCAGGCCGCAATGGTTTCCCTCAAATTATTATGAGCGATAATGCGACTTGTTTTGTCGGGGTCTCTAAATATCTCCAGAGTTTAATGGATGACCCGCAAGTTGTGGCTACCCTCACTGGAAAGGGTTGTCAGTGGAAATTTATACCAGCACGTGCACCATGGTTCGGGGCGATTTGGGAGAGAACAATCGGTATTGTCAAATCTGCCATGAAGAAGGTATTAGGAAGGGCACTGGTGACCAGACGGGAGTTGCAAACCATCTTAATAGAGATTGAGATGTCAGTCAACAACAGGCCCTTGACCTATACCTCGGCAGATGTTGATGACCTCTTACCCATTTCGCCTTCTATGCTAACACGTGGACGAACCCTTAATACCTTTCCTAGATCGTCAGTAACTGACGAAGATCTACATGACCCTACGTTCGGCGATGCTGACGCCACCCGTCGTCGCTTCCAGTATGTGAACAAGGTGTCGGACGATCTATGGAAACGGTGGACCCAAGAATATTTGCTGTCTCTTCGCGAGCGTCACTCCAATAAGATCAAAGGGACGAATCAACGATGGCCTCGTATCGGGGATATCGTACTGATTCATGATGAGCGTCCTAGGTTATTTTGGAAGCTTGGAAGGATTGTCGATTTATTCCAGGGCATTGATGGTCTTATAAGGGTTGCTAGATTACGAACTTCGACTGGGGTTACTACTCGCCCAGTCGTAAGGTTATATCCCTTGGAGCAGGATGTAGAACTGCCGGATGATACTGGCGTCTCTACTGATACCCCTCCGCGGGAGAGTGCTAGTGACAGTGTTCCTCAGGGTGGGGCAGTTGATGATGAGAAGGATGATCCTCCTCTGGCTTCAGGTGGCGCTCGTCCCAAAAGGAGGGCGGCTATGAGTTCCGTGGATCTTTGGAGATCTAAGATCAAACAAGGTGATCTTTGAATCTTCGATGTCCTTTTGTTCTCTGTATATAGCTACTGTATATCGTTTTTGGTGGCGGGCAGTATGTCGTGTATAGGGTAATGATCCCGACAGTTTTAGGTCCAATAGGGCATTTGAAATTGGCGGTATCGTATCGCATGTACGATTTCGGCTAGTTCTTTGTGTATTGTAGTTTATTATTAAGTGTAGGTTAAATAGGTCAGTATGGAAGTGAAGAAGTCCTTGCATGACAGTGTGGTAACCCCGACACTGACTTACGGAAGCGAAGCATGGACGTTGGTTGAGAGACTCAGACCAAGAGTGAGAGCAGTGGAAATGAATTACTTAAGGAGTGCGTGCGGAGTTACATGGAGGGATAGACAGACTAATGAGGAAGTAAGAAGGAGGTGTGGTGTGGAGGTAGATGTGCTGGAAAGTGTGAAAAGGAACAACTTGAGATGGTTCGGCCATATGGAACGTATGGAAAGCGAGAGAATGAACTAAGAGGGTGTACGAGAGCGAGGTGGAGGGACAGAGGGGGAGAGGTAGACCGAATATGAGGTGGAAGGATGGAGTGAGGAACTACATGAACGAAGGCGGTGCTGGTTGGGGGGAGGGGCGTCGACTGACTGGGGACAGAGGTGCATGGGGGCGGTTCGTTCGTGGCCACCCCTTCGGGGATCACGGCGTCAGGCAATAGATAGATAGATAGGTTAAATATTAACTGTAATGTATAAATATCTACATCAGCTCTAGATGTATCATGAAACCAAGTTATGGGTTATAATTATTATGAGCCGGCAGCCATATGTAATTTCGCGAAGCGATCGGACGCCAGCCCTTCAGTCTCTCAATCAACATCATACAGCCAACAACTTCCCTCCCGGCTCTGACTCAACCCATAGTTCACCATGTGCTACAAATATTAATCTATATCAACAGTCCTACATTACCAGTCCTCTAAGCTAAGTTCATTGTATCGATATTGTCTTATGTGAACATTCCTACATGTCATGCAATTGAATTAGCCGTGTGTGGGAGACTGGATTACACCCATCCAATACTTCGTTGGTAATTATTATATAACTATTTGTTGGGATATTTTCATGTACCAGTGATATGCAATTTAACCTCTTTATCTAAATTCCCGACAATACAATTATATCTTGGTTGCAGGTATATGATAACATTGGTGTATAGTAAGTAGTGTAAGTAACATATGTGTGTGAAATGGGTTGGGTGTGAAGGGATCTGCTTTGTGTGGCCCACTGGCTCTCTACAGGCTCCCATTTTCATCTTGGTTGCATGTGTAATTGGGATTTGCCTCATTTGTATACCGGTGTGCAAATGAGAGAGAGAGAGATTGGCTGTGTATGGGATCTGCCTCTCGTAAGAGATGGGTTGGGTGTGAAAGTGATCTGCTGTTTGTGGGCCAATCGGCTCTATGCAGGCTCCTGCTTACTTATGTTCTCATTTGTGTGTGAGAGAGAAAGAGAGAGAGAGGGAGGAAGAGTTTATAAGGTGGGTTGGGTGTGAAAGGGATCTGTTTTGTATGGGCCAATTGGCTCTGCTGACTCCCATTTTCTTACGTTTCTATTTCTTACAATTATATCTTGGTTGCAGGTATATGATAACATTGGTGTATAGTAAGTAGTGTAAGTAACATATATGTGTATGAGATGGAGTGGGTGTGAAAGGGATCTGCCTTGTTTGGCCAACTGGCTCTCTACAGGCTCCCAATTTTATCTTGGTTGCATGTGTAAGGGATCTGCCTCATTTGTATACCGGTGCGTCGCCACACTAAAACAAGCACACACACGCCTATCTAGCGACAATTACTTAGGCTCAGTGAGTGGTTTCCTCCATGTTGTCTGCACATTCATGTCATTCAGAGTTGCGCATACAGTATATTATATTTCAGCTTTCCGAGGGTAAATAAATACTTCCGATATAATATATCTATCCTTGTATTTGAATCGTGCATCTTGCTAGATGTCCGTACTTAATAGAGACACGTGGAAAGGTTACAAATAAACTCAAACAAATACAAGGAACAAGGAATTTCATAACATGCGTTTTATTGGCAAACTAAGCAATGAGATTAGAGGCATGATAGGCAAGTGAGAAAGAAGAGTGATAGCTGTAAGCAAGACCATGAGTAGCTTTGAACATCCCAATAGTGGATAAACATTTATAATTGATATTAATATTTCACTCATCTTACAGTCATAATTATAACCAATAGCGTGCGTGTGGCTGGCTTCCCTCAACTCGTAGCCAAGGTCTCTTCATACTGTCTGCATGCAGTTTTGGCCAGTCATCAACTCATCATGCTAACCTATTGTGTTCCATAATGAGGATTATGGTGAATTGTCTTAACCCTTAACTGGCGGCACCCGGCTATGACTAGTGAAATAAATGTGGCCTATGTGGCGGGGCCCGGCTATTGTCGAGTGCAATTTTGAGCACGTAATGTGCTCTGAGAGAGAACTGAGCGGTGGGAGGAGCGTAGATTACCTCCTGACCGCTCGCCACGGTGGCCGTGGAGCTACTGAGATGTACTCCTTTGTAGTCCACCCTCTCTCACTCGTTTCACACGTAATAATGTAAGAAAATGACCGTATTTTAGCGATTTTGCCCTTCGGTTGCACGATCGTTGCAAGACAAGCAGTGATCGTAGAAGGATGGTTCGGATGTCATTGGAAAGCTCAATTTACACCCTTTCAGGGATATATACTTGTATTACGCTCTGGGTCTTGTTTATGCATGAAAAAGAGCACGGAAACAACCCCATTTATGGTAAAAAAAAATGCTGGGCGGTACATAGAAATTACCGCCTAGGCCGCTCGTTGAGTGTTAAAAATGGGTTAATGTTGCGATATATTGGTCATGGGGGTGTTTACTGTGTCATAAGATAGTGAAATATACGCGGAATATAGGCTACGTGGTGGTAGCCAAGAACGAGAGGGCGGCGCACACTAGGACAGCTGGCTCGTATGATAATTTAAGTGTCTTCATTATTATTTTCCCATTAACATTCTCCTACTAACACATGATTGCCTGAACAGTATAAACTTCCTCTAAATGTAGTCACCACAACGTACCCCGGGTACATGCAGTATGATTGTACTGTAGGTACTGCACAATTGAAAAAAAAACAAGAAAACAAAGTTACATTGAAATATGGCAATACCGTTAGCCACTCGGGAACACGGACACACACGAGCCCCGTTATTATGACTGACATATTCTTTAATTTGTTTTCTTTTTCACCACTATCATGAGTACCTAAAAAATTTCCAGCTTTTGTCTGGTTTAATTATTAAAACTTTCACCAGCATACAATAATAGACCTGGGTAATATATTAAATGCTCTATAAGAGAGTTCGCTATGACAACTGTGCTTTCGTCTGCGGGAAAAGCATGGCCGCAGCCGCTATGCCCTACATTTACACCGAATCACGATTCTATTTCGATGTATTTGAAATACTTTGATGATAAAAACTATCCCAACCAACGTCACCAAACCTAATTCAAGACATACAGTAAACATACATCGACATATACTTGTACTTAGGCGTGAATATAGTAGAAGTATAGCGGCTCCAGGGCATGAGCTTTCTTCGTCTGCATATTTATATAGAATATAATTACAAAATTAATGACTTGATAGATTTGTTTTCATATTCTACTTGTTCTTAATATAGTGCTTTATTGAATTTCTAGCCATAAAATGTGCAAAGCTTTCTACCAGTATGAGTTAACAATGGAAACACAAAGTGGAACGACACTCTCCCTATTAGTCCGGGAGCAAAGGCCGCAAATTGTGTCTAGATAAAATCAACCTCATCCATACCATTGTGACTGAAATTTGTAAAGTTATATAGAAAGAGTATAATTTTTAGACATATAATGCACAAATCGTAACTTCGAAATGTATTGTATTTAAGAGATATATGGGAATAACCATTTTGAATATTTTAGTTACCCCTCAACAATTTTCTTTGATTTAAATTCCTAATTACTTATGAATGTTGCATTTTTGTATTACAGTTTTGTAGATAATATTTTTGCATAACTAATTAGTTACATTTGAAGACGCTATTTTGAATGTTTTAAGATATTAGTTAAATTAAATATAGAAGAAAACGGTTTGTTATTACTTATTATGGGTGACTGAAGCAGTATAATTGTAGCCTCCTGGCTCCAATCTGCAAGGCAGGTAGCGTATAATAAAGGTCTGCTGTATTTATTACCCTTCCTACCAATCTGCAAGGCAGGTAGTGTAAGAAAGGACCTCTTTGTATAGTACCCTTCAGTACCCGACTTGGGTGCGGAGCGGTACTAACCTGCTACTACTGAGTGGTACATACTGACTGCCATACGTGCGGAAGTGTCCGTAAGTCACACACATGGTTTACGGACACTTCCGCATGTATGGCTGTGCTTCATCTGGAGTTTTCGTAGCCAAAACAGTGGTAACACAATTATTTAATTTTCACAAAGTTATTTGAATATAGGTTAATTGTAAACTACAAGACAATTGTTATGATACACAGTTTATTTGGTCAAAAATGGCAGTACTGTAAAAATCAAATAATGTAGAAATTAGAATTGTTCCGAATTAAAAGGGAAGACGAATTTGCTCAAATGGCAACAGTCTAAAAAATAATATATTTTGTATGTGACTGCCCCCATATATTTAGTTAAGGTACATATATTTCGAACTTGTCTATTTTTCTAATTAGTAATTTGAAACTATTTTTTACCTACACTTACATGGACGACGGAAATTAACAATTTGGTAGGGTTGCTCCCAGACTATATATTGTCGTCAACATCTACATCCCATGCGTGACATCACGATTTTACAAGACTTACAAATTTCGGCGAGCTACCAGAAATTTTAATATCTGGTGGGTGTACTTGTTAGTGTATAAATCATATACTTTGGGTGAGGGGCCCACTATACTCTCTCTTTCTCTCTCGATCTCTCGAACTGTCCTGTTTACATAACATTCACATTCCCCCCTCACCCCCCCCCCCATCCCCCTTCCATCACTTCGTATCCAAGATATTATTTCCGTCTTTTTTACTGTGAATGGATTAAGTTATTGGTGTTCACTATTGACATAGATCTTCTGCTACTTCTGCATGCATACATAATAGCATGAAAGTGATCAATATGCGCATATGAAGCTACATATCTTGTACATCGGGGTCCCTTCCCTCCCATTATCTTGGGAGGGGTAGGTGGGTTAAGTTTGACGTCTATGGGGAGAAATAGGCCATCTCTTCTTATTACTCACTATTTCAGCTCCCTCCACTCAATATTTTGCCCGTTATGGCGAGTTATAAAGAGCGCAAATATGCGTATTATGCCCAGAGCGAGATTTTTGATTTGATTTGATTTGAGTAAGAGAGAGTGAGAGCATGGAGATAGAGACGGGAGGGGAGGGGAATGGAGAGAGAGAGGAGGGAAGGATATATATAGTGACATGATGTAGGCAACGAAAAGGAATGCTCTCTCTTTAGCACAGATATTAATACCTACCATTTGTGCAAAACATTTATTTCAGCTTTCCGAAGGCAAATAAGTACTTTCGATGAATATCTAGCTTTGTATTTATATCATGAATCCTGTTAGATGTTATTAATTAATAGAGACATGTCTAAGGGTTACATCTATGCACAGGATAATATATGTAAATACGAATTTCAGACCATAATTTGACAAATGGCAACTCCATAGTGACGACTGAGAAAAGGTGGAGCAAAACAAAATGTCTCTCACTCTCTCTCTCTCTATTGCAGCTGTAATGCTGGCAGTGTTGCCAGTTTTACCGCTAGATCTAGAGGTATTTACTTCAATCGAGCAGCCATTTTTGTATATCTAGACATTTACTAAAGATAATTGGAAAATTTAAGACATTCTAGAGTCATTAAATTGTAAAACTTGCAAAAAAAAAAAAAAAAAATCTTTAGAGATTGTGGCATTATCCTAGCAGTTTTAGACTATGCTAGCAACTTTTGAAAACGGATCTAGCAGTATTTTGTGGTAACACTTGACTTACTGTAGGGTTGAGGGAGGAGGGTTGAAATACGAGGGAGCGTCTGTACGCAGCCGGATACCTTACCCTCTATGCATGCGCGAAAATGTAAGCCTCCCTTGGCCCCGCCCCCCGTTCCCCGCGTTTAAATAAGCCCTTCAAACCATTCCAGCCAGCTCGCTCTGTAGTACAGTCACTAGAGTTCCCGCCTGGCATTCAGATATCCAGTGTTCGATCCCACTCGAAGTTTAGTATATTTTTATATTTTTATTTTGTTATTTGTGTTATGTTATATTATATTAGGGTTAGGTTAGGTTAGGTTAGGTTAGGTTAAGTTAGGTTAATCTAATCTAATATAATATAATATTTGTACATTTTCAGGCCAAGGGAGGCTTACATTTTTGCGCATGCGTAGAGGGTAAGGTATCTGGCTGCGACAGACCCTCCCAAATACGAGTCACACGGGCAATTGTCAAAACTTTAAAGGTCTAGAACTTTGTTATTAAACTAAGCATTTGGCAAAGGGAGGAATTGTTAAAAACCTTAGCCAATACTCTGTTATTCACCAAAAATAAATTTGAATTATCATTATTATTTGGTAGGGTAGGTATGTATAGGTAGGTTGGTTAAACAATTGCTGGAATTCGTAGGGACTCAAAATTATTTTGAGAGAGTTAAATTTAAAAGATGTATGGGTCTTAATGATTAATATGACTCCATGTCATCTCAACCAGTACACCATTTCAACCAGTAGCTCTCAACCAGTGCCAAATTAACCCAGACCAACCAAACCAGTGCCAAAATATAGTATTAACCTAACCTAACCGTATTGGTTGATTTGGTACTGGTTGAGAGCTACTGGTTGAAATGGTCTACTGGTTGAGTTGACGGGTCACCGATTAATATAACTATTATTAAGCAAAACTAGGGGATGCGGGGAAGCCTATAGACTGAAGACTGAAAAACGGTGTGTGGGTACCTCACACGGTTATAAATTAATTTATGAATAGACAGTTTTAATGCTGCGGCCAAACTATTCCACCAATTTCTATTCTTTTGGTACCAAAACGTTCGGAATTGCGAGCCTCACCCAACTACGCAAACATGGCTTTGATCAAAATAATTTGGAAGAATAAAAAGATCTAATGATTACAATAGGGGTTCCCCGCAGGGTTCGAGCCCCAAGTAACAGTAATGCTACATGTGTGGAATTCTTAAAATAGATGTGACAGATAACGCTGTGAGTAGTAGAATGAGATGGTTTGTTCATTTGGGGTGAGTCGAGTGTAAAGTAATGAATATTTGGTCGGAGGAAGGTCTATTTGGGCTTCTTCTGTTTCACCTAATAGTTTTATATTTTAAGGGGAGATGGGCGGTTTTCTGGACCACTTTCTCCCTCATGTTTAGCCCCATTAGTTTTCAGATGTTAAGATGTTTTCCCCATTAGTTAGTCGATTATAAGATCTTTCGCCTCATTTCTTCGTCAATATTTAGACTTTTCGTGCTATTTAGGTGTAATTTTTTTCCCTGGCGAACGATAGTGACCTTGTAATGTTGGAAGAGCCAGCCTTCGGCCGGGAAATTTTTCTACCGAAAAATGTACAAATTAATCTAGAAGGGGGATCTAATGGATGTTTTTTTTTAATTTGATGGAGGTCTAGAGAGGAAACTAGAAAAATAATGCAAATATCACCCAAAAAGTGAACCATCCCCCCTTAACCCATTGGCTGTGGCTATGTTTGGGCTATTTAGGGCATATTCAGGCACTCCTGAATGATAAATCAAGCATCTGCATTAAATGAACTGTATTCTGCCGAAAACTATGCGAAAATAGCTTCAAAATGAGACCAGAACGGGCCCTGTACGTGGTCTGGATCACCCGCAGCGGTGCCAGTGGAACGCGGGAAACCCGCTATTTGGCAGCACTCGCTCGCTTGGCTACACTGTTGTGAGAGAGAGAGAGAGAGAGACCCGCGCGAGAGACAGTCTACCTCAGTGAGCCGCTCGCTGCTCTGAGGGACGGAGGTGGGCCCCTCACGCTCCCGCCCACTGACACTCGATTTTTACGTTTTTTACTGTCTTTTATAGCCTGGAAATTGCTGTAACTTGCCAGGACGTTCCAGAATGTCACCCGCAGTGAAGGGGTTAAGGCGTTTCACCCTCTAGCGTTAATCTGGGGGTAGCGAACTGGAAGCTTGGTGTGTGTTGCGTCTATAACCTATTCTTTTTAACCCATTCAGTACTGGTGATGTCCATTTCATCATATTCTGGATACTATATGACAATTTTATTCAGCTGAGGAATGATCTGTAGTAACTCAAAGGAGGACTGAACACGATAGTATGTAGCCTTTTAATTGTTAGAGGTCCTTCCTAAGCTGAATTAAATCGTCAAATAGTTGCAAGAATATAATTAAAAGGACGTCACTGGCACTGAATGGGTTAAGTAGGCCACAAATCATGATTTTAACCTTGTAACTTAACAAGGGCGAGAGAAAACGGGATGCAAATGTCTACACCTATTTCTTGGTCGATTCTCCCCACGTGGTAGAAATTCCAGGTCGATTGTTCAAGATCTTTTACAACTATAAAATGCAGATGGCACGATTTTTTACATTCTTGTAATGAATAGACTATGGCTGTTCTTCTCCGTGGGTGCTGGAGGTTAAAGGCTGACAATAGATGATTTTTTTAATGGGGCACATTTTCTGAACCCCCTTCTCCCTTATGTTTAGCATAAATAATTACCGTACTAATTTTGATAGTTTTCAAGAAGACACTCAAGGCGTTATTACTTACTATTTTCACCCCAAACAGCCATAAATACACTTAATAATACATAAAAATGCTGTTGGAGAACATTTTAAAATTATATATTTTCAAAATGTATCAATTATTTTATAGCTGTAGAATAACCTAACCTTTCCTAAATATACTGGGAAATTAGGAGAACCTTTAGGAAAGGCTAAGTTAGGTTAAGTTATTCTAAAAAAATTAAAAATTTATTTTGAAAATCAGAATATTAAAGATGTTCTCCCACAGCATTTGTATATAGCATAGTGATATATAAGTGTATTCTGAAAGCTTGAGCAGATAATAATCAGTAATCATGCCGTGATTATTGTAATGTCTGATGAATTAGGGTCTATGATTTGTGGGCCTTGCGGGGATTCGAACCCGGGTCTCTGGCAATACCAACTCGCCCTTCTACCAACTTATAGCCACGCACGGACGTACAAAAGGGAAGTTAGGCCTATTGTCTGGACTTCCCTCAACGTTAACTTGCCGTGCTTTGATGTTCAGGGATTATCGGGCAAACCAACATCCTTATTCATTTTGACAAGACTAGTCTCTAGTTCCTAGCCTCAACACCTCAGACAACACATTTTAGGGTTCAACATGATAGGTGCACTACATCTAACTGCTACTTGGTCACGTTCCATCACTGCCACCAGTGTAATGCCGGGTGATAAAGGATTTAGGCAGCCGAAAACGTGTGGTCCTCGCGGGGATTTGAACCCAGGTCTCTGTTAATACTATAACTCGCCCCTGTACCAACTGAGTTACTCATAGACGTCCAACATGGAAGTTAGGCCTATAGTCTGGTATTACCCCCGACGTTAACTCGGCGCGTTTTGTGGTTCGAGGATTATCAGGCACAGCATGTATTATTGAAAGTTATCCTAATTTTTCTTTTCAGATGACAAAGTTGAAATTTGGTCCCTCAGCTCAGCAATGAGGGTTAAAATTTCAACGATTCTTACATCCTTAAGCGCCGATTCAATAACAAGATTCTCTCGATCGATTTTCTCATCACAAATTTGAGTTTCCAACTCAATTATCTGCGAGATATTATAAGCCTCGCGTTCAGAGCATTGCTAAAGTTCAGACATCAGCATATCAATGCTGGGATGCTTTTTTTCATTTTCAAACATTTGTATTTGTTTCCCGTCAGCCTTTTCCTCACACTCTCGCACCTTTTCCTCACACTCTCGCACCTTTTCTTCACACTCTCACACCTTTTCCTCACACTCTCGCACCTTTTCCTCAAACTCTCTCACCTTTCCTTCAGCCTTTTCCTCACACTCTCGCATCTTTTCCTCACACTCCTTCACCTTTTCCTCACACTCTCGCACCTTTACTTCAGCCTTTTCCTCACACTCTCTCACCTTTCCTTCAGCCTTTTCCTCACACTCTCTCACCTTTCCTTCAGCTTTTTCCTCGCACTGCTTCACCTTTTCCTCACACTCTCTCACCTTTCCTTCAGCTTTTTCCTCACACTCTCGCATCTTTTCTTCACACTGCTTCACCTTTTCCTCACACTCTCGCACCTTTCCTTCAGCCTTTGCCTCGCATTCCCTAGCCCCACACTCTTCTATAACATATATTTTTTTCTCGAAATCTCGGAGGTCTAATTGGTGTTTTAATGCCTGTATTTGGCCAACCAGTTATACAATTAGTTGTGGGTAGCATTTAGTTTTTTCTTCCCACTCAATGCCAATCTGTTTTACCGATGCCTTGACTTTTTCGAGACCCTTAGTTTTCCTCCTACAACCAAAACAACCAAGCAGACCCATGTTTTACTGGTCTAGGATATTACAATTAAGTAATTATGTAATCCTTATTTAAGTATTCTAACCTAATCAGAGACAATTATGCAGTAAATGTATCAATCTAACCTAAGTTGATCAACAGCTAATACAAAGAGCGTGATCTACACCTACCACCAATATTATGAATGAGTCCTCCTACTCGATGGATCCTATACTGAAGATTAAATTATCGACATAGTCGATTGTTCCTATGCTGGTCCACTCTAAGTTAGTACTAAACTTTGTTTATTGCACGTAAATTAATTATGATTCATATAACACACGAATTAGCTGATTTTACATGCATTTACTTGAAATAAACTATTTCGTGTCGAGGACATTTACTTATAATTATTTAGTTACCCATTCTAAAATATTGGTTTTCTTTGACAACCGTATAAGAAAATAGTCTTTTACCGGTAACTAAAATATATACTATAATCAGCGTATCGTATAGGAAATCTTGTATAGTCTTGTCTTGTCAGGGTCACAGGGGGACCCGCAGAGGGTTGCTCTCGGGCAGCATTATATGCGGGGGTTGCACAGGGGAATTAGGAGCAAGGGATAGGAGCGGGTCAACGACTAGGATGAGGGAGATAATGATTAGTGATCCTATTTCTCAAGGAATCAAGAGTGGGGCCATTAACTATGCGAGATGGGAGGTGATTCCACTCTTGGATGGTGCGGGGAAAATATGAATGTCTGAATATGTCAGGTGCTTGCCTGATATGTGTGGTATTTTAAGTTGTGGCTGCACCTCGTAAATCATATGTTTGTAGGGTGTAAATATGTATTTTTGTCTATGTCCACTAGATTGTTTGTGATTTTGTATAACATTTGTTGTCTCTGTATTAATTTTGTCTTCTTGTTACAAGGGGGTATAGTTTAATGTTTTGTTTGAGCAATGTGACTGATGTAGTGATGCTATTAGCCCGGTGAGCTATCTTTGGTGGGAGGTAGGAGGGGAGGGAGTAGGCCTAATGTGCCATTTTTTGCCATTTCTATTATTTGATATTTAATTTGTCTCCTAGACTAATAAAACGTCTCCATGGAACCCCTTCAAGCTCAATAAAACAATCCCTAGACTCCTCTTTGAGCTAAATAGGTACATTTTTGGATAGAAAATGTCCCAACCATTGACCTGGTTTATATATATATATATATATATATATATTATATATATAGAGAGAGAGAGATATATATATGTATATATATATATATATATATATATATATATATATATATATATATATATATATATATATATATATATATTATTTTTATATATATATTTTTTTCAAACAACAGGCTCGCTTTCGCTCGCCCAGAAAAATCGACACTTGAATGGGGTGAAAAGTCTTAATATAGATTACATATAGATTACCATACCTGTATTGAACTGCCAAATCTGACTTAACATTTGCAGTGGCTACGGAATTGACGGCCTTGATAAACCGTGTAGGGGAGGCCGTGGGACCGTAATACTCGTGGAACAGTTCCGTGAGGGAGGCGTCGGCGGGGAGTAGGAAGTCCGGCGAGGGGGGTTGGCCAAGAAGAAATCGCGTATGTTGCGTCGGAAACCTTCGCGGGTGATCCATTCGTGGTTGCGGCTCTCCTCCGTCATCTACCAGAAACAAAGGAGGTTTGGTTTAGGATGTTAAGGGGAGAAGGGTCGTTTTTCTGGTCCCCCCTCTCCCTCGCATTTAGCCCCATTAGTTTTGAGATTTTAATACGTTTGGCCCATTAGTTTGGCACTTTTAACACCTTTTGCCCCATTTCCTTGTTAATTTTAAGACCTTTCGTTCCATTTAGGTGTCAATTTTTTTCCTGGCAACAAAAGCGAGCCTGTAATTTTAAGAGAAAATATTTCTACTGAAAAATGTATACATTTATCATGAAAGGGGGTTTAGGGGGTGTATATATAAGCTTGATGAAGGTCTAGCTAGGAAACTAAAAAAAATAATGAATAAATGAATATATAGACCAAAATCTACCCACTAAAGCTTGTGTTATATGACTACGTGGTTGTGTTATTTTGTGAACAGACTTTGGGTCATAGCTCTCCTCCTTCATAATTATAACATCAACAATGTTAGTTTAAAGATCTACAGAAATATTGATATAAGTTTGGATAAAGAGTTTTGGTTTATTGGGGTAGATTGTACACAGGTAATATTAGTATGTGACATGAATGGTAGAGTTGGAAACGAGGAGATAGAAGGTATAGTGGGTAAATGGGGTGTGGAGGGTAGGAATATCAATGGTGACTTCCTTTTAGAAGTATGTACGGAGAGAGAAAGTTTTCTGGCTAACACATTTTTAGAACATCGTCACATTCATAGATATACATGGCACAGAGGTGAAGATGAGCAGGTACAGAAATCTCTAATTGACTACGCCATGATGGACTCCGGACTAAAAGGAAGAATTTTAGATTCAAAAGCTGTACGAGGTATGCTGACGGGATCAGACCACTATACAGTGCTGACAAAAGTGAGGATAAGGAAGGAGTGGAAATATGAGAGGAAAGAGAGAAAACTGACAGTAGAGAGAACAAATGTGAGAAAATTAAATGAAGTATGTAACGCAACAAAATACAAGGACATCCTGAAAGAGACTATAAAGACATGGATGTTATGATAGATCTGGGAAATACTGTAGACGAAGTATGGAAAGGTACAAGAGTCTCCATGATTAAAGCAGCTGAGAAAGTATGTGGGAAGAAAATATTTAAAATGTGGAAGAAGAAAGGTAACGCATGGTTTAGCAAAGAGATAGAAGAAATAGTGAAAAAGAAGAAAGTTGAGAAAGAGTATGCTGCAAAAGAATATACCTAGAGAAACTAGAGATGCGAGGAAAGAAGAATATAAAAACTTGAAACAAAGAGTGAAGAGGACGATACAAGACGCTAAAAGGAAGACAGATGAGGAATATGGGAAAAAGATTAGTGAACAGTTTCTGAATGACAGGAAAGCATACTACAGAGCTGTGAAAGAAGCCAGAGGGAAGAAGACTGAGAGTGTCTCAGGCGGTAGGATGAGGGACATGAATGGGGAAGTGGTAGAAGATGATGGTGTGGTGAAAGTATGGAAAGATCATCTTAGTAGCTTAGCTGTACGGAGTAGGGGAAGGCAAAGATCTCATACATAGGAATGGAGAGAGGTAGAATAAACAGGGTAGTTGAAAGCCAGATAAGCAGAGAAGAAGTAAAAGAAGCAATCAATTGACTTAAAATGGGCAAAACTGCTGGAGTAGATAACATCCCAGGTGAAATGCGGAGATATGGAGGAGAAGAAGGTGTTGACATAATGCATAGGTTATGTAAATTAGCATGGGAAAAGGAAAGTGTACCAGAGGACTGGAGGAAAGCAGTGATAGTACCCTTGTACAAAGGGAAGGGTAGTAAAGAGGAGTGTAAGAATTATAGGGGAATTAGCTTGCTTAGCATACCTGGAAAGGTACACGCAAGAGTAGCAACAAAGAGACTACAGAAGATAACGGATGACAAAATAGGTGAGGAACCGGAAGGTTTCAGAAAGGGCAGGGGCTGCGTTGACCAGATAGCCTCAATGCGTTTGTTGGTAGAGAAGTATTTATTAGTGGCCCCTCCATCATTGACGAACATGCCTATTACATAAGGCATCCTCTTCAAACACTAATTCGCCGTAGTTTGAATCTACCGCGCAGAGCATT
Source organism: Paralithodes platypus (assembly GCA_032716605.1). Taxonomy (NCBI): domain Eukaryota; kingdom Metazoa; phylum Arthropoda; class Malacostraca; order Decapoda; family Lithodidae; genus Paralithodes; species Paralithodes platypus. The sequence goes on along the minus strand of CM064493.1, from coordinate 6,322,733 downwards.
TAAAATCTGAGGAGCCTTCATCATGAGCGCACGCGACCTCACTCATGGCTTCAGTCATTATGAATTGGGTTCTCACTACGAAAAAACTTCGTAAACAATAAAAAGAAAAAGAAAAATAAGAATAACTATCCAATAAGCTTTCCATCATATCGTGGATGTACTTGTGTGGATCTTTGACCAGACGCTGATTCAGGCGTCATTCTTCCTTCTCTGCTCTGCGATCAGCCGGCCCGGACGTGTCTCTCCACGCTCCGCTGGTTCCGCATTTGCTGCGTCCCTAGTGAGTTTTTTCTCATTTGTTTACTCCGGGATGTATCGAGTAAGGTTAGGATATGCGTAGCAGGAGTGTCCTGGGCTGGTTGCCCGCAGTGCAGTGTATTTTGGGTCGTGTGTTTGGGGCATCTATTTCGGATGTACCCTCGTGGTCCTGTTGTGGACAGGTGAATTTTTTGTTTTTTCATAGTTGAGTTAGCTTGTGATGCAGGCGGCTTTCATTACGCGATTAATTCTGCTGCCTTTTATCTTTCTGATGAGGTAGCGTTGCTTTGCTGACGTTCCCAGCGTATTTTTCTTCACTTAGTGAAGTTTTTTCTGGGTCCCGAGTCGGTCTTCCCTTGGTCGGAAGTTTTTGCTACAGTGGTGTGTTGGCGGTGGTTCCTGTTGTTATATTTCCAGTGTTTTTTGTTTATATCTCAACATTTCTTGTGCCGTTTGCTTAGGTCTAGCCAGCTGCTCGTAGATTTGCCACATGTACAAGTGTTATTGATTTATTTTATAAATATGTCCTACTGTGTCATGTGTATCCGGGTTTAGTTGTGTATTGGCTAATTCCACGGACTATGTTTGTTTCCTGGGTTAGTTGTGTATTGGCTAATTCCACGGATTATATTTGTGGTCCCTAGGTTAGTCGTGCTTGGCTATCTCTCGGGTCCTATGTGCGTTCAGATGGTGTCTGTTCGGGGTGGGTTACTTTCCGGCGGGGTTTTCTCGGTTTCACCATGAAAACTCCGGCCGTGAGCCGTGTTTGGCCACGCGTGGTTTCAAATCAGGCGGGTGTCCCCGGCGAGTTGGTGTCTGTGGCTATCCAAGACTGCGTCTCTGTGTTGGTGCCTGTTTCAGGCTCCCTATGATTCCCGGCGGCTTGGTGGTACCCATCTAACATTGTTCATGCGGACATATGTTATGTAGTTTTTCTACCCGGTTTTACAAACCAAAGGAAAAACCCTAGCTGTTGTTGTGGGCTTTCCTCCCCGGCGATCTTTTACAAAGAAGTGGGGATAGGAACTTATGGGGTTAACGTTTAAGACATCAGATCTCACCCGGCGGGTGTACCTTGTTAAGGTGGGATGAACGAATTGGTAATTCAGTTTAGTTAACCGGTCCATTTTAGTGATACTATATGTATCGCCGCCCTCACTCTTACGGCGATCGAAGGCTCAATTAGGGTTAACGTATTTTTTCATAAGTTGGCCACACCCGGCGGGTGCTCCTGGGAGGGGGAAATACGGAATTTACAATTCAAGCTAGTTACCCAATTAATTGAGAGATACGGCTCTGTATCGCCGCCTTCACCATACGGCGATCTATGTGACAATTCATTAGAAGTCAGGTCTCGTATCAGCCTGCCCTGTGTTAATCTGCTAGATACTTCAGGGGCCGGCGTCTTTGTGGGGGGTTGTTTTCAAAATTGAATCTTGTAACAGTCACCGCCAGAAAGACTTTATAAACGCCATACTGGTCTTTTATATTATGTCAGAGGGTATTCTTAAAACTTTCTTAAAGACATGTCTAGATATTCGGATATCTTTATAAAACCCCGCCGCATAACGAGCTGTAATCATTGTGAGATTACGCCTCGTTATCCGGCGGGTTATGAACACTTGTATGCGATCATTTTGGGTTAACCTTATGAGCATTAATTCCTGGAAATTTTCCTTTTTATACAGGGCTGGGCCCCGGCGGACCAATACAGACCCTGCAGTAAGTCCCCACCAGTCTCTGTCATGGCTACCTTTGACCCGGTTTTTGCTTTATGCATTAATCCAACCTGTGCCGGTATCCCTCTTATTGCGCACACTCTTTGTATCAGGTGTGTTAAATGTCTAGACCGTTCAAGAGGTCTGTGGGTGATGCGCAACTGTTCCTTTTGCTCCCAACTAAGTGTCAAAGTCCTCCAAGATAATGATAAGACCGCAGCGGTCGCCTTACGAGAAGTTCAGCAACAAATGTCAGCGTATACTACGATTGTGGCTCATAAGTCACTTCAATGTGACAACGTCCCTCTTTGGGATAAGCTTCTTCTTGAGCACCCTCCCCCTAATAAACGTTCCTCTCGAGTAACTTGTCATAAGCCGGCGGAGACTGGACAGGGTTCTGTGTCATCTCCTGCCCCTGCTACTTCGAAACGTCACCGTGAGCCTACACCCCCGGCGGCAGTCTCCTCGTCTCCGGCGAGATCTAGGTCTAGGTCACCCCTTAGACACCAGCCACCCAGTCTTGCCTCTTCACCATCGAGTAAGAAGAGTAAGACAGAAAGTTCCACCAGGGGTCACGGCGATAAATCCTCCAAATCAAAGAGTAGTTCACGGTCACACCGCAGCCATAAATCTTCAAAAAAGGATTCTCATGATAGAAAGGCCTACCGACACTCACCTGTTTCTAGTGCTTCTCGTCATACCTCTACCCCAGACAGAGTTGGTGTTCGGTCTCAAGGGTCCAGTGTAGTACCTGTACCTAAAGATGATTTACCAATTAACATTTTAACCCTGGAGTTGGAGGGTTCAGAGGACTCAGTGGTTGAGAGTGTTTCAGACTCCCACGGGAGTAGAGGCCAAGGCCTAGGTGTTTGGCGATATTCTCGTCCGGGGCCTGACCACCCACTTCCGGCTCAAACTATTCACACAGTGGCTGACGTCCATCGGGACGCGGCGATCCCTTCCTCTACTCCTAACTTATCTTGGCAACAAGATGGTACCCCAGCTTCGGCGGGATATTCTCAGGAGGAACAGGATGACAAAGACGAGGTTTCGATGATATCGGATATGGAAGGGCAAGAGTCAGGTTCAGGCTTCGATGCCGCACAAGGTCTTAATGATTCATCAGTGAGCACATCATCAAATCAATTTGTCACTGCACAGAAAATTGATGGGCTACTTGATAATTTTTTATCTAGATTTTTTGGCCAACAGCAGGAAACTCCCACAGTGGACTTGGGAGCTCCCACGACAAGCTCTACGGTACGGCCTCTGATGACTTCTATTGCTTTGCCTCAGATCCCTCACCCCCCCTCTATGTCACCATCGGTGGTTACTAGGCCTGCTATGGCGGCATTGACCACTTCGAATGTAAGGGTTATAACGGATGTCAATCCTCCCCCTCTAGACAGAGCGCCTCTCAAAAAGGTAGCTATGCCCTTGCTTTACGGACCAGACGAGTCATGGGTCCTTTTGACCCCCACTAAACCAGAGCTAGCCCAACCTACCTTGTCAGGGGAGCTCCCAGTGCCGCGTGAGTGGGTCATCCAGGGAGGTGTGGTGGAGTGGTCTTGCCACTGGCCTGGTAATCCAAAGGTCCCGGGTTCAAATCCCGATGTATCAATGGGAAGATATTATTGGGATGGAATTTGTGCTGTACCTAGTATCAGTGCATTACCACAAAGCCCACCGAAACGTCAATAAAATACCCTCATTGTTCCCTGATTAAATAGCACTGTATGAATATTCCCATATTCAAAATATGCTATAGGGGTGCAATGCCTGGTGAGTTATCTACTCAACAGGTGGCGTTGTGTGTGTAAGTGTGAGAGTCCGAGTGTAGTGGGTGAGACAGTGAAGCACGGGAACGAGATGGCTTCAGAGATGGGGTCGTTTCGGGTCATGAGTGAGCACCGTGCCTCATGTGAAGGCAAGATGGCAGGTGCTCGTTGTGCTCTACGTGCTTCACATGTCTCACTCCCTAGACTGGAACAAGACCTCACGGGCTTCACTGTTCATTGTAAAGCGGTGAATGTTAAGGCTCTCAGCCTATGCCCGAGAGGAAGTAAGTTGGAATATAGAAAAAAAGAAAAAAAATAAAAAAAAAAAAAAAAATCTAAGAAATTAAGGGCCTTGGATACTTTGGGGAATGTGCTAGATGTCAACATCAAGGCTATACCTAGTTATTATCACCAGGACTATTTTGTTTATACTGCTAAGCCTGCTTTACCCCCTGCCTCAGCTTCAAGATTGTTTTCTGACTGGTCTAAGCATGATGGGTTTAATGACATTAAGACACTGTCAGCTCTCACTCCAGAACTCGATTTGCAAACCGTCACAGACGCGGCGGCTAATCCAGTCTTGAAGGTGGGGCAGTTGGGCCCAGGACCTTGGTTGGAATGGGAGACAGGGGCTCAAAACTTTGCGACCACATTTACTTCCAAAACTTCCCACCAGATCCATCAAGATACTCATTCTTGGTTCTCCATGCCAGTGTGTTTTGCCGGCAGAGTCCCTTCGGCTTTGTTTGCTTTCTTAGCTGCCCCTAAAATTAATCTTTGTGAGCTAAAAGACCCTTTCACTACCCCTACCCCAACTCACCTAGACCGTGAATTTAGGCTATGGGGGAAAGCTTTTCGCCTGTTCTCTCAATACATAGTGTCTCAACAGGTAGCTAAGTTCTTTGCTCCGGTCCACTCAGGCAATCGCAGACGCGGATGCCAGACGTTCGGTTGAATTGTCCCGGCGACTGCTTCTTCAGTCGTCAATCCAATCATTAGGTGACGTAAAAAATTGCCTTGCTTGAGGCGGTATGAGCGAGACAAGATCTTAGAATATCCTTAGTCCGCAAACTGCCTGATCGCATTGCGAATCAGGTGGTCATGTCACCAGTGCTCACTCCCTCTTTAATGTCCCCTGAAGTGTGGCGAACAGTTTTTAATATGGCTCAGGCCGTTAAACACAGTCCCACCCCTTCTAAGAAACCTGCCTTTAACTTCCCCGAACCCAGGCCAGTCGCTAAAGCTCAGCCGGGGGGATCTAAGCCCTTTCTTCCGCTTAAGTCCTCCTCCACTCAAGGTCAGTTCAGGCATAGACAGGGTAGGTTTTCAGGTCAGAAAGGATGCGGCTATAATAAGCCAGGTCAGGGCCCGTCTTCTGCCAACGCCAGCCAGCCGGCGAAGCGTCCAACACCGCCAACTCCACCACCGTAAAAAAACTAAGGTCTCTCTCACTCCCGGTGCCAGTAGTAAGGCCGGCGGATCCGAGGGTAGTACAGCCGGCGGACCCTGGTCTGCTAACTGGGTCGTTCCGAACGTGTCACAAAGCATTGCCGGTAAACACTTGGGCACTGATGGTGGCACGCAAGGGCATCACTTGGCAGTGGCTCTGGCGACCTCGCTTACGTCAGCCGACAACGGCGAATTTTGTTTCTTTAGAGGTGGAGTCACTGGTCCAGGAAATGATTGCCAAGAATGTCATCATCCCGGTCCCCCCAAATTACCCTGTATTCACGTCCAAGCTCTTTTTGGTTCCCAAACGGGACAGTGTTCAGATGAGACCGGTCGTCGACCTGTCTTATTTGAACCTTCACATTCACAACGAGTCATTCCGAATGTTAACAGTACACCAAATCAGGCTAACACTTCCGCTGGGAGGTTGGATGTGTTCCCTAGACCTGACAGATGCTTATTGGCACATATCGGTCAACAAAAGATTTCAAAGATTTCTGGCCTTACGGATCAGGCACCAAAAAAAAAAAATTTCAGAGGATGCCATTCGGTTTGAACCTGGCACCTCGACTATTCACGAAATTAGTCCGGCAAGCCCTGATGCCGTTGCTAAAGCAAGGAATCAGAGTTCTGTGGTACCTAGACGACTGGCTGGTACTGTCAGAGACAGAGCAATTATGCATCAAACATGTCAACATACTTTTAACTCATGTCAAAGCTCTAGGGTTCAAGGTAAATCTGGTAAAGTCAAACCTTATCCCCTCACGAGTAATTCAGTGGATAGGGCTGGTTTGGGACACAGCGGCTCTCACTCTGAGTCAGAGTGTGGACAATCGCAACAGGTTTCGCAGGAAACTGTTCATGTTTCTTCACAGTCTGACTACGACACGGAGGGTCTGGGAGTCTCTGGTCGGCTCTCTCAACTGGATTCAACTAACTGTAATGTTGGGCCGGTTGAAAGTAAAAGGGTTAATATTGGAGGGCAACAAATATTATCCACTCTTACCGGCGGGAAAATTATGGCCCATCCCAAAATTAATCCACACCTTACTGGCGGTCTGGGCGAAGAGGGAAACGCTGCACTCAGTAATGTCATGGACCTCTCCTCCGCCAACGGTATGGGTAGACACGGATGCGTCAGGCACGATAGGTTGGGTATTTCAGTCAAACCAGGGGCACCAGGGTCAGGGGCTTTGGTCCCACTTAGAAATCTCCCACATTAATTGTCAATGAATTACTAGTCCCCTTGTATTTCATTCAGGCTCACGGCTCTACTTTACGGGGCAAGTCGGTGGCCTTCAGAATGGACAATCTGAATGCAGTTCACTGTATTCAGAAACAGGGGTCAACGAGATCAAGGAAGTTGCTAACCGTGTCGGAAGAGATTTTTACTCTAGCCAACAGGCTAGACATTTATCTTCACGCATCTTATCTCCCAGGCGTAGCAAAGGTCTGGGCAGACGCTCTGTCCCGGAGACAGAGCACGACAGTAGAATGGGAGCTCAAGCAACCCATTTTCAACCTAATGATTGCAGAGCTCTACCATCCACAAGTGGATCTGTTTGCATCCGAGGGGACTCACAAACTCCCTCTATACCTCACCCGCCGGACGGTAACGCTGGCAGGGGGGCCGGACGCCCTAGTGACAGACTGGAACAGATGGAGCTCCATCTATCTGTTTCCGCCGCCAGACGCATCACTAATGTGCCACGTAGTGAACAAACTACGAGATTATCGAGGCTTAGTCTCACTAATCGCGCCCCTGTGGCCGGCGCAGTTATGGTACCAGCAATTGAAGACGTGGTGCTCGCACCCGGTGTCGCTCCCGGTCGAGTATTTCCACTTAGACACGATTGGCAACCTAGCGACCTCGCTGACTTTTGCATTATGGACATTCAGGAGGCCAAGTGGCTAGCACCATATGGTAGAGATGGGACCAATAAATTAATCAATCAATATACTCAGTCTACGAAACGACAGTATCAATCACATTGGCAAGCCTTTACTTCTTGGATCATTAGAACAGAACAGACTGTGCCCTCAGTGGCGTTAGTATTTAATTATTTGAATTATCTGTTTGAGCAGAAACGTTTATCTGTGGTAACGTTAAAAAATCACTTAACTGCTATTAGAGTGCCCTTTTTAGACCTTACAGGTCTCTCCATACCGGTGGCGGAGGAAACAGGTTTTATGAGAGCATGTTTTAAACTCCGCCCACCTCCCCGTCAGCTCATGCCTACTTGGTCTCTGGACAAGGCATTGTCTTTACTTCACTCTCGTCTGTACCAAAATACTGCAGATTTTGCGTTACTTTTAAAAAAGGCTGTATTCCTTTTGGCTTTGGCCACCGGGAACAGAGTGTCTGAGCTGGCGGCGATGAGCAACACACCTAATTGCCTTAGGTTTGGTAGACTTAATGAATGTATTCACATTGCACCTTCCCCGGGATTTGTAGCCAAGAATGAGCACAGTGCGCACGTGTTTTCTGAGTTCACTGTGCCGGCGTTAAAAAGGGGAAAGGTGCACCATAATCTATGTCCAGTGCAAGCTCTAACCAAATATTTGAGAGTAGCTCCTCTAAACCCCCAAGGTGCTTTATGGGTAGCGAGTACGGGCAAACGCTTACTGAAACGGAGGTTAGCTTCTCTTCTGGTCGAAGTCATTAAAGAGAGTAATCCCGGCGTTGTGGGTAGGGCCCACGATTTACGCAAATGGGCAGCCTCTTTACGTTTCTTGAAGAACTTTTCAGTTGAAGATATTTCGTCCACACAGTTGTGGGCGTCTAATCATACGTTTTTGACTAGATACTTGTCAGTTGCTGTAGACAAACCTTCCTTACCATGTATAGCTTTAAGGCAGAGGGTCTAGGTGGCCCTTCAGTCACTTTTGTTTACTTTCAAAGGGAAATGGAGGGGGGGGGGGGGGGGGTTGCAGTCAGTGTAACATAGGACACCCTAGACCCCGCCGGAATGTAATAGCTGTGAGACAAATTATGGATAATGTGATATGAATATTTCTCTGTTCTATTCAGGGCGAGAAATTTTGCTAGTACATTGTTAGTACAAACAACAGTGTTGTTATAGTAGTTTTAGCTGTGAAAGCAATTTAGTTTAAACAGTGGAGATCGTTTGTAAAACATTTCCACGAATATTATGGGGTTTATTATGTGCACATGTAAACTTATAACTTATTATTTTTGTCACCACTCGTTGAGTGGGGTGCCTTTGTAACTACAGATCTGTTCACAGAATCTCCAGAGTTACCATTTTTTTGTCAAGCAGGCTTCATTGAAGCACGCACCTGCTTGAACCCCTTTTTTGTATATATATGGGCTGCGCCATGTTTAAATAAATGTTCGAAGTAAGAATACTATGTGGTTGTTTGATTATCTGCTTTTCTAGAGTTATGATATGATTACGAATGTCCCCCTCCAGTCTTAGAAATCAGGCATGTTCGTCAATGATGGAGGGGCCACTAATAAATTATAGGTTTGACTCCTGTAAGGAGATAAAGAAAACCTAATATTTAGTAGTGGCCCCGTAATCATTGATGACTGGGGCCCTCCCGACCATCCCCTTCCCATTCGTTGATGTATTAAGGATTTTGGTTTACTTGATATGTCAGTGAAGGAAGAATGACGCCTGAATCAGCGTCTGGTCAAAGATCCACACAAGTACATCCACGATATGATGGAAAGCTTATTAGATAGTTATTCTTATTTTCTTTTTCTTTTTATTGTTTACGAAGTTTTTTCGTAGTGAGAACCCAATTCATAATGACTGAAGCCATGAGTGAGGTCGCGTGCGCTCATGATGAAGGCTCCTCAGATTTTAAATGCTCTGCGCGGTAGATTCAAACTACGGCGAATTAGTGTTTGAAGAGGATGCCTTATGTAATAGGCATGTTCGTCAATGATTACGGGGCCACTACTAAATATTAGGTTTTCTTTATCTCCTTACAGGAGTCAAACCTATAATCTGGCCAAGAACAGAAAAGTCTATGCAGCATTCATGGATTTCGAAAAAGCCTACGACAAAGTAGACTGGGAGGGTCTGTGGGATGTGTTAACAGTATATGGTGTGGGAGGAAAGTAGCTAATGGCAGTAAAATATTTTAATAGGAATGCAATGGCAAATGTGAAGGTAGGGGATAAGTTAAGTGAAAGTTTTGAGGTCGATGTAGGAGTAAGACAGGGATGTGTCATGTCAGCTTGGTTGTTCAATATATACATGGGTGGAGTGATTAGAGAATGTAGGGCTGGATCAATGGGTGTGGGAGCTAGACTGGAATCTGAGGGAAGAGCATGGAAGATTTTAACATGCCTATAAGCAGACGATGCAGTCCTCTTGGCGGAAAATGCGGAAGAACTTCAGAGAGTGGTCACTGACTTTGACAGGGTATGTGAAAAGAGAAAGTTAAAGGTCAATGTAGGGAAATGTAAGGTAATGGTGTTTGAGAGAAGAATGCATGAAACCATAGACAAATATAGAATTAAGACAGAACATGAGAAAAGTTGTAAAATAAAAATGAAAAATTAAGTACTGGAAGAGGTTGAAAGTGTAAAGTATTTGGGAGCTGTACTATGCAAATATGGTAAAATGGAGAGTGAGATAAAAGAGAAAAATGAAAGGGAGAAAGGATATTGGAGAACTTGATAGTATTCTCAAAGGAAGAATGGTTAGTCAGGAAGTCAAAAAGTCACTGAGAAACAATGTGCTGCTCCCAACACTCTCGTATGGAAGTGAGACATGGACAGCAAGTGACGAGGACCTCTCCAAACTGAGAGCTGCGGAGATGAGCTTTTTCAGAATGGCAGCTGGCATAAATAGGCTAGATGGGCCAAGTAATAGGGAAGTGTACGAGTCCTAAGGAATGGAAGAGCAGGCTTTGGGCATTGATTGTGGTGTGGTTGAGTGGATAAAGAGAAGTACTTTGAGGTGGTATGGTCATGTTCAGAGAATGGATGAAGACAGAATGCCAAGAAAGATATATGGGAGTCAGGTGAGTGGAACCTCTAGTAGTGAAAGACCACCTATGGTATGGGAAAAGAAAGTGGAAAAATATATTGAAGAAAAACTTCCACGTAGTGGAAGGGGCATTGTGGCACGGGCAAAGGAGGCATGTCTTGACAAAGTAGCCTGGAGATGTTTCTGTCAGGGCCATCCTCTAGCGGAGGTTTCCCAGGGGGAAACAAAGCGTCGGAGATGATGATGATGATGATGATTGTGTGTTAGTAAAATAGAAAAATTTTGCATGGGAAAAAGGATCTGCTCAAATTCGATAGAAATTTCAATTATAATAAAAGGCTTACATACTTGCATGTATCATAGCTATGTGCGTGCCATGGTCACCCAATGGTAATAGTAGTTAAAGGTACTTAATCTGAAAATATTCCTCAACTGAAACACAGCAGTTATGTGGGAGTCCCTGGGTTAAGTACCACCTTTTTACGTCTGGGAATCATATATGGGTGTTGAGAGCATCATCCCGTTCTATAATATAGAGCTGTATAGTCTTCTAGATGTGTGTGAATTTGTTTTATAGTTTTTTCCTATTCGGGCTCTGTCTTGAGTCGGCCACCCCCAGAAAAAATTGGGGTATGCGCCTGAGTAGATAGACAGACAGATAGATAGTCTTCCTTACCACTCTGACGTGATGCTGGAAAGTGTAATTGGTCAACTGACCTCATGAACTATCCAATGCAGATATACATTCTATAAGTAAAATATTGACTACAAAGTATGCATGATGGGCATCCCCACCTATCATTGACGTTACAAATTTGACATGACCTGACCTCGCTGGGACAGAGGATGTTGGCGACGTCTGGGTCAGTCATGTCAAGGGGCGTGGCTAGGAAGGCTCTGGTGACCTCTGCTAGTGACGCCCACGCCAGTAGACACCATATTAACAGTATAGTACGAGGGGGTAGCATGGTGGACTGGGCTAGACACCATATTAACAGTATAGTACGAGGGGGTAGCATGGTGGACTGGGCTAGACACCATATTAACAGTATAGTACGAGCGGGTAGCATGGTGGACTGGGCTAGACACCATATTAACAGTATAGTACGAGGGGGTAGCATGGTGGACTGGGCTAGACACCATATTAACAGTATAGTACGAGGGGGTAGCATGGTGGACTGGGCTAGACACCATATTAACAGTATAGTACGAGGGGGTAGCATGGTGGACTGGGCTAGACACCATATTAACAGTATAGTACGAGGGGGTAGCATGGTGGACTGGGCTAGACACCATATTAACAGTATAGTACGAGGGGGTAGCATGGTGGACTGGGCTAGACACCATATTAACAGTATAGTACGAGGGGGTAGCATGGTGGACTGGGCTAGACACCATATTAACAGTATAGTACGCGCGGGTAGCATGGTGGACTGGGCTAGCCACCATATTAACAGTATACTAGCGGGGGGTAGCATGGTGGACTGGGCTAGACACCATATTAACAGTATAGTACGAGGGGGTAGCATGGTGGACTGGGCTAGACACCATATTAACAGTATAGTACGAGGGGGTAGCATGGTGGACTGGGCTAGACACCATATTAACAGTATAGTACGAGGGGGTAGCATGGTGGACTGGGCTAGACACCATATTAACAGTATAGTACGAGGGGGTAGCATGGTGGACTGGGCTAGACACCATATTAACAGTATAGTACGAGGGGGTAGCATGGTGGACTGGGCTAGACACCATATTAACAGTATAGTACGAGGGGGTAGCATGGTGGACTGGGCTAGACACCATATTAACAGTATAGTACGAAGGGGTAGCATGGTGGACTGGGCTAGACACCATATTAACAGTATAGTACGAGGGGGTAGCATGGTGGACTGGGCTAGACACCATATTAACAGTATAGTACGAGGGGGTAGCATGGTGGACTGGGCTAGACACCATATTAACAGTATAGTACGAGGGGGTAGCATGGTGGACTGGGCTAGACACCATATTAACAGTATAGTACGAGGGGGTAGCATGGTGGACTGGGCTAGACACCATATTAACAGTATAGTACGAGGGGGTAGCATGGTGGACTGGGCTAGACACCATATTAACAGTATAGTACGAGGGGGTAGCATGGTGGACTGGGCTAGACACCATATTAACAGTATAGTACGAGGGGGTAGCATGGTGGACTGGGCTAGACACCATATTAACAGTATAGTACGAGGGGGTAGCATGGTGGACTGGGCTAGACACCATATTAACAGTATAGTACGAGGGGGTAGCATGGTGGACTGGGCTAGACACCATATTAACAGTATAGTACGAGGGGGTAGCATGGTGGACTGGGCTAGACACCATATTAACAGTATAGTACGAGGGGGTAGCATGGTGGACTGGGCTAGACACCATATTAACAGTATAGTACGAGGGGGTAGCATGGTGGACTGGGCTAGACACCATATTAACAGTATAGTACGAGGGGGTAGCATGGTGGACTGGGCTAGACACCATATTAACAGTATAGTACGAGGGGGTAGCATGGTGGACTGGGCTAGACACCATATTAACAGTATAGTACGAGGGGGTAGCATGGTGGACTGGGCTAGACACCATATTAACAGTATAGTACGAGGGGGTAGCATGGTGGACTGGGCTAGACACCATATTAACAGTATAGTACGAGGGGGTAGCATGGTGGACTGGGCTAGACACCATATTAACAGTATAGTACGAGGGGGTAGCATGGTGGACTGGGCTAGACACCATATTAACAGTATAGTACGAGGGGGTAGCATGGTGGACTGGGCTAGACACCATATTAACAGTATAGTACGAGGGGGTAGCATGGTGGACTGGGCTAGACACCATATTAACAGTATAGTACGAGGGGGTAGCATGGTGGACTGGGCTAGACACCATATTAACAGTATAGTACGAGGGGGTAGCATGGTGGACTGGGCTAGACACCATATTAACAGTATAGTACGAGGGGGTAGCATGGTGGACTGGGCTAGACACCATATTAACAGTATAGTACGAGGGGGTAGCATGGTGGACTGGGCTAGACACCATATTAACAGTATAGTACGAGGGGGTAGCATGGTGGACTGGGCTAGACACCATATTAACAGTATAGTACGAGGGGGTAGCATGGTGGACTGGGCTAGACACCATATTAACAGTATAGTACGAGGGGGTAGCATGGTGGACTGGGCTAGACACCATATTAACAGTATAGTACGAGGGGGTAGCATGGTGGACTGGGCTAGACACCATATTAACAGTATAGTACGAGGGGGTAGCATGGTGGACTGGGCTAGACACCATATTAACAGTATAGTACGAGGGGGTAGCATGGTGGACTGGGCTAGACACCATATTAACAGTATAGTACGAGGGGGTAGCATGGTGGACTGGGCTAGACACCATATTAACAGTATAGTACGAGGGGGTAGCATGGTGGACTGGGCTAGACACCATATTAACAGTATAGTACGAGGGGGTAGCATGGTGGACTGGGCTAGACACCATATTAACAGTATAGTACGAGGGGGTAGCATGGTGGACTGGGCTAGACACCATATTAACAGTATAGTACGAGGGGGTAGCATGGTGGACTGGGCTAGACACCATATTAACAGTATAGTACGAGGGGGTAGCATGGTGGACTGGGCTAGACACCATATTAACAGTATAGTACGAGGGGGTAGCATGGTGGACTGGGCTAGACACCATATTAACAGTATAGTACGAGGGGGTAGCATGGTGGACTGGGCTAGACACCATATTAACAGTATAGTACGAGGGGGTAGCATGGTGGACTGGGCTAGACACCATATTAACAGTATAGTACGAGGGGGTAGCATGGTGGACTGGGCTAGACACCATATTAACAGTATAGTACGAGGGGGTAGCATGGTGGACTGGGCTAGACACCATATTAACAGTATAGTACGAGGGGGTAGCATGGTGGACTGGGCTAGACACCATATTAACAGTATAGTACGAGGGGGTAGCATGGTGGACTGGGCTAGACACCATATTAACAGTATAGTACGAGGGGGTAGCATGGTGGACTGGGCTAGACACCATATTAACAGTATAGTACGAGGGGGTAGCATGGTGGACTGGGCTAGACACCATATTAACAGTATAGTACGAGGGGGTAGCATGGTGGACTGGGCTAGACACCATATTAACAGTATAGTACGAGGGGGTAGCATGGTGGACTGGGCTAGACACCATATTAACAGTATAGTACGAGGGGGTAGCATGGTGGACTGGGCTAGACACCATATTAACAGTATAGTACGAGGGGGTAGCATGGTGGACTGGGCTAGACACCATATTAACAGTATAGTACGAGGGGGTAGCATGGTGGACTGGGCTAGACACCATATTAACAGTATAGTACGAGGGGGTAGCATGGTGGACTGGGCTAGACACCATATTAACAGTATAGTACGAGGGGTAGCATGGTGGACTGGGCTAGACACCATATTAACAGTATAGTACGAGGGGGTAGCATGGTGGACTGGGCTAGGCACCATATTAACAGTATAGTACGAGGGGTAGCATGGTGTCCTGGTCTAGACACCATATTAACAGTATAGTACGAGGGGGTAGCATGGTGGACTGGGCTAGACACCATATTAACAGTATAGTACGAGGGGGTAGCATGGTGGACTGGGCTAGGCACCATATTAACAGTATAGTACGAGGGGGTAGCATGGTGGACTGGGCTAGACACCATATTAACAGTATAGTACGAGGGGGTAGCATGGTGGACTGGGCTAGACACCATATTAAAGTATAGTACGAGGGGGTAGCATGGTGGACTGGGCTAGACACCATATTAACAGTATAGTACGAGGGGGTAGCATGGTGGACTGGGCTAGACACCATATTAACAGTATAGTACGAGGGGGTAGCATGGTGGACTGGGCTAGACACCATATTAACAGTATAGTACGAGGGGGTAGCATGGTGGACTGGGCTAGACACCATATTAACAGTATAGTACGAGGGGGTAGCATGGTGGACTGGGCTAGACACCATATTAACAGTATAGTACGAGGGGGTAGCATGGTGGACTGGGCTAGACACCATATTAACAGTATAGTACGAGGGGGTAGCATGGTGGACTGGGCTAGGCACCATATTAACAGTATAGTACGAGGGGGTAGCATGGTGGACTGGGCTAGACACCATATTAACAGTATAGTACGAGGGGGTAGCATGGTGGACTGGGCTAGACACCATATTAACAGTATAGTACGAGGGGGTAGCATGGTGGACTGGGCTAGACACCATATTAACAGTATAGTACGAGGGGGTAGCATGGTGGACTGGGCTAGACACCATATTAACAGTATAGTACGAGGGGGTAGCATGGTGGACTGGGCTAGACACCATATTAACAGTATAGTACGAGGGGGTAGCATGGTGGACTGGGCTAGACACCATATTAACAGTATAGTACGAGGGGGTAGCATGGTGGACTGGGCTAGACACCATATTAACAGTATAGTACGAGGGGGTAGCATGGTGGACTGGGCTAGACACCATATTAACAGTATAGTACGAGGGGGTAGCATGGTGGACTGGGCTAGACACCATATTAACAGTATAGTACGAGGGGTAGCATGGTGGACTGGGCTAGACACCATATTAACAGTATAGTACGAGGGGGTAGCATGGTGGACTGGGCTAGACACCATATTAACAGTATAGTACGAGGGGGTAGCATGGTGGACTGGGCTAGACACCATATTAACAGTATAGTACGAGGGGGTAGCATGGTGGACTGGGCTAGACACCATATTAACAGTATAGTACGAGGGGGTAGCATGGTGGACTGGGCTAGACACCATATTAACAGTATAGTACGAGGGGGTAGCATGGTGGACTGGGCTAGACACCATATTAACAGTATAGTACGAGGGGGTAGCATGGTGGACTGGGCTAGACACCATATTAACAGTATAGTACGAGGGGGTAGCATGGTGGACTGGGCTAGGCACCATATTAACAGTATAGTACGAGGGGGTAGCATGGTGGACTGGGCTAGACACCATATTAACAGTATAGTACGAGGGGGTAGCATGGTGGACTGGGCTAGACACCATATTAACAGTATAGTACGAGGGGGTAGCATGGTGGACTGGGCTAGACACCATATTAACAGTATAGTACGAGGGGGTAGCATGGTGGACTGGGCTAGACACCATATTAACAGTATAGTACGAGGGGGTAGCATGGTGGACTGGGCTAGGCACCATATTAACAGTATAGTACGAGGGGGTAGCATGGTGGACTGGGCTAGGCACCATATTAACAGTATAGTACGAGGGGGTAGCATGGTGGACTGGGCTAGACACCATATTAACAGTATAGTACGAGGGGGTAGCATGGTGGACTGGGCTAGACACCATATTAACAGTATAGTACGAGGGGGTAGCATGGTGGACTGGGCTAGACACCATATTAACAGTATAGTACGAGGGGGTAGCATGGTGGACTGGGCTAGACACCATATTAACAGTATAGTACGAGGGGGTAGCATGGTGGACTGGGCTAGACACCATATTAACAGTATAGTACGAGGGGGTAGCATGGTGGACTGGGCTAGACACCATATTAACAGTATAGTACGAGGGGGTAGCATGGTGGACTGGGCTAGACACCATATTAACAGTATAGTACGAGGGGGTAGCATGGTGGACTGGGCTAGACACCATATTAACAGTATAGTACGAGGGGGTAGCATGGTGGACTGGGCTAGACACCATATTAACAGTATAGTACGAGGGGGTAGCATGGTGGACTGGGCTAGACACCATATTAACAGTATAGTACGAGGGGGTAGCATGGTGGACTGGGCTAGACACCATATTAACAGTATAGTACGAGGGGTAGCATGGTGGACTGGGCTAGACACCATATTAACAGTATAGTACGAGGGGGTAGCATGGTGGACTGGGCTAGACACCATATTAACAGTATAGTACGAGGGGGTAGCATGGTGGACTGGGCTAGGCACCATATTAACAGTATAGTACGAGGGGGTAGCATGGTGGACTGGGCTAGACACCATATTAACAGTATAGTACGAGGGGGTAGCATGGTGGACTGGGCTAGACACCATATTAACAGTATAGTACGAGGGGGTAGCATGGTGGACTGGGCTAGACACCATATTAACAGTATAGTACGAGGGGGTAGCATGGTGGACTGGGCTAGACACCATATTAACAGTATAGTACGAGGGGGTAGCATGGTGGACTGGGCTAGACACCATATTAACAGTATAGTACGAGGGGGTAGCATGGTGGACTGGGCTAGACACCATATTAACAGTATAGTACGAGGGGTAGCATGGTGGACTGGGCTAGACACCATATTAACAGTATAGTACGAGGGGGTAGCATGGTGGACTGGGCTAGACACCATATTAACAGTATAGTACGAGGGGTAGCATGGTGGACTGGGCTAGACACCATATTAACAGTATAGTACGAGGGGGTAGCATGGTGGACTGGGCTAGACACCATATTAACAGTATAGTACGAGGGGGTAGCATGGTGGACTGGGCTAGACACCATATTAACAGTATAGTACGAGGGGGTAGCATGGTGGACTGGGCTAGACACCATATTAACAGTATAGTACGAGGGGGTAGCATGGTGGACTGGGCTAGACACCATATTAACAGAATAGAACTAGGGGGTAGCATGGACTGGGCTAGACACCATATTAACAGTATAGTACGAGGGGGTAGCATGGTGGACTGGGCTAGACACCATATTAACAGTATAGTACGAGGGGGTAGCATGGTGGACTGGGCTAGACACCATATTAACAGTATAGTACGAGGGAGTAGCAGGGTGGACTGGGCTAGACACCATATTAACAGTATAGTACGAGGGGGTAGCATGGTGGACTGGGCTAGACACCATATTAACAGTATAGTACGAGGGGGTAGCATGGTGGACTGGGCTAGACACCATATTAACAGTATAGTACGAGGGGGTAGCATGGTGGACTGGGCTAGACACCATATTAACAGTATAGTACGAGGGGGTAGCATGGTGGACTGGGCTAGGCACCATATTAACAGTATAGTACGAGGGGGTAGCATGGTGGACTGGGCTAGACACCATATTAACAGTATAGTACGAGGGGGTAGCATGGTGGACTGGGCTAGACACCATATTAACAGTATAGTACGAGGGGGTAGCATGGTGGACTGGGCTAGGCACCATATTAACAGTATAGTACGAGGGGGTAGCATGGTGGACTGGGCTAGACACCATATTAACAGTATAGTACGAGGGGGTAGCATGGTGGACTGGGCTAGGCACCATATTAACAGTATAGTACGAGGGGGTAGCATGGTGGACTGGGCTAGACACCATATTAACAGTATAGTACGAGGGGGTAGCATGGTGGACTGGGCTAGACACCATATTAACAGTATAGTACGAGGGGGTAGCATGGTGGACTGGGCTAGACACCATATTAACAGTATAGTACGAGGGGGTAGCATGGTGGACTGGGCTACACTGCATATTAACAGTATAGTACGAGGGGGTAGCATGGTGGACTGGGCTAGACACCATATTAACAGTATAGTACGAGGGGGTAGCATGGTGGACTGGGCTAGACACCATTCTAACAGTATAGTACGAGGGGGTAGCATGGTGGACTGGGCTAGACACCATATTAACAGTATAGTACGAGGGGGTAGCATGGTGGACTGGGCTAGACACCATATTAACAGTATAGTACGAGGGGGTAGCATGGTGGACTGGGCTAGACACCATATTAACAGTATAGTACGAGGGGGTAGCATGGTGGACTGGGCTAGACACCATATTAACAGTATAGTACGAGGGGGTAGCATGGTGGACTGGGCTAGACACCATATTAACAGTATAGTACGAGGGGGTAGCATGGTGGACTGGGCTAGACACCATATTAACAGTATAGTACGAGGGGGTAGCATGGTGGACTGGGCTAGACACCATATTAACAGTATAGTACGAGGGGGTAGCATGGTGGACTGGGCTAGGCACCATATTAACAGTATAGTACGAGGGGGTAGCATGGTGGACTGGGCTAGACACCATATTAACAGTATAGTACGAGGGGGTAGCATGGTGGACTGGGCTAGACACCATATTAACAGTATAGTACGAGGGGGTAGCATGGTGGACTGGGCTAGACACCATATTAACAGTATAGTACGAGGGGGTAGCATGGTGGACTGGGCTAGACACCATATTAACAGTATAGTACGAGGGGGTAGCATGGTGGACTGGGCTAGACACCATATTAACAGTATAGTACGAGGGGGTAGCATGGTGGACTGGGCTAGACACCATATTAACAGTATAGTACGAGGGGGTAGCATGGTGGACTGGGCTAGACACCATATTAACAGTATAGTACGAGGGGGTAGCATGGTGGACTGGGCTAGACACCATATTAACAGTATAGTACGAGGGGGTAGCATGGTGGACTGGGCTAGACACCATATTAACAGTATAGTACGAGGGGGTAGCATGGTGGACTGGGCTAGACACCATATTAACAGTATAGTACGAGGGGGTAGCATGGTGGACTGGGCTAGACACCATATTAACAGTATAGTACGAGGGGGTAGCATGGTGGACTGGGCTAGACACCATATTAACAGTATAGTACGAGGGGGTAGCATGGTGGACTGGGCTAGACACCATATTAACAGTATAGTACGAGGGGGTAGCATGGTGGACTGGGCTAGACACCATATTAACAGTATAGTACGAGGGGGTAGCATGGTGGACTGGGCTAGACACCATATTAACAGTATAGTACGAGGGGGTAGCATGGTGGACTGGGCTAGACACCATATTAACAGTATAGTACGAGGGGGTAGCATGGTGGACTGGGCTAGACACCATATTAACAGTATAGTACGAGGGGGTAGCATGGTGGACTGGGCTAGACACCATATTAACAGTATAGTACGAGGGGGTAGCATGGTGGACTGGGCTAGACACCATATTAACAGTATAGTACGAGGGGGTAGCATGGTGGACTGGGCTAGACACCATATTAACAGTATAGTACGAGGGGGTAGCATGGTGGACTGGGCTAGACACCATATTAACAGTATAGTACGAGGGTGGGGTAGCATGGTGGACTGGGCTAGGCACCATATTAACAGTATAGTACGAGGGGGTAGCATGGTGGACTGGGCTAGACACCATATTAACAGTATAGTACGAGGGGTAGCATGGTGGACTGGGCTAGACCATATTAACAGTATAGTACGAGGGGGTAGCATGGTGGACTGGGCTAGACACCATATTAACAGTATAGTACGAGGGGGTAGCATGGTGGACTGGGCTAGACACCATATTAACAGTATAGTACGAGGGGGTAGCATGGTGGACTGGGCTAGACACCATATTAACAGTATAGTACGAGGGGGTAGCATGGTGGACTGGGCTAGACACCATATTAACAGTATAGTACGAGGGGGTAGCATGGTGGACTGGGCTAGACACCATATTAACAGTATAGTACGAGGGGGTAGCATGGTGGACTGGGCTAGACACCATATTAACAGTATAGTACGAGGGGGTAGCATGGTGGACTGGGCTAGACACCATATTAACAGTATAGTACGAGGGGGTAGCATGGTGGACTGGGCTAGACACCATATTAACAGTATAGTACGAGGGGGTAGCATGGTGGACTGGGCTAGACACCATATTAACAGTATAGTACGAGGGGGTAGCATGGTGGACTGGGCTAGACACCATATTAACAGTATAGTACGAGGGGGTAGCATGGTGGACTGGGCTAGACACCATATTAACAGTATAGTACGAGGGGGTAGCATGGTGGACTGGGCTAGACACCATATTAACAGTATAGTACGAGGGGGTAGCATGGTGGACTGGGCTAGACACCATATTAACAGTATAGAACGAGGGGTAGCATGGTGGACTGGGCTAGACACCATATTAACAGTATAGTACGAGGGGGTAGCATGGTGGACTGGGCTAGACACCATATTAACAGTATAGTACGAGGGGGTAGCATGGTGGACTGGGCTAGACACCATATTAACAGTATAGTACGAGGGGGTAGCATGGTGGACTGGGCTAGACACCATATTAACAGTATAGTACGAGGGGGTAGCATGGTGGACTGGGCTAGACACCATATTAACAGGTTAGTAAGAGGGGGTTAGATGGTGGACTGGGCTAGACACCATATTAACAGTATAGTACGAGGGGGTAGCATGGTGGACTGGGCTAGACACCATATTAACAGTATAGTACGAGGGGGTAGCATGGTGGACTGGGCTAGACACCATATTAACAGTATAGTACGAGGGGGTAGCATGGTGGACTGGGCTAGACACCATATTAACAGTATAGTACGAGGGGGTAGCATGGTGGACTGGGCTAGACACCATATTAACAGTATAGTACGAGGGGGTAGCATGGTGGACTGGGCTAGACACCATATTAACAGTATAGTACGAGGGGGTAGCATGGTGGACTGGGCTAGACACCATATTAACAGTATAGTACGAGGGGGTAGCATGGTGGACTGGGCTAGACACCATATTAACAGTATAGTACGAGGGGGTAGCATGGTGGACTGGGCTAGACACCATATTAACAGTATAGTACGAGGGGGTAGCATGGTGGACTGGGCTAGACACCATATTAACAGTATAGTACGAGGGGGTAGCATGGTGGACTGGGCTAGACACCATATTAACAGTATAGTACGAGGGGGTAGCATGGTGGACTGGGCTAGACACCATATTAACAGTATAGTACGAGGGGGTAGCATGGTGGACTGGGCTAGACACCATATTAACAGTATAGTACGAGGGGGTAGCATGGTGGACTGGGCTAGACACCATATTAACAGTATAGTACGAGGGGGTAGCATGGTGGACTGGGCTAGACACCATATTAACAGTATAGTACGAGGGGGTAGCATGGTGGACTGGGCTAGACACCATATTAACAGTATAGTACGAGGGGGTAGCATGGTGGACTGGGCTAGACACCATATTAACAGTATAGTACGAGGGGTAGCATGGTGGACTGGGCTAGACACCATATTAACAGTATAGTACGAGGGGGTAGCATGGTGGACTGGGCTAGACACCATATTAACAGTATAGTACGAGGGGGTAGCATGGTGGACTGGGCTAGACACCATATTAACAGTATAGTACGAGGGGGTAGCATGGTGGACTGGGCTAGACACCATATTAACAGTATAGTACGAGGGGGTAGCATGGTGGACTGGGCTAGACACCATATTAACAGTATAGTACGAGGGGGTAGCATGGTGGACTGGGCTAGACACCATATTAACAGTATAGTACGAGGGGGTAGCATGGTGGACTGGGCTAGACACCATATTAACAGTATAGTACGAGGGGGTAGCATGGTGGACTGGGCTAGACACCATATTAACAGTATAGTACGAGGGGGTAGCATGGTGGACTGGGCTAGACACCATATTAACAGTATAGTACGAGGGGGTAGCATGGTGGACTGGGCTAGGCACCATATTAACAGTATAGTACGAGGGGGTAGCATGGTGGACTGGGCTAGGCACCATATTAACAGTATAATACGAGGGTGTAGCATGGTGGACTGGGCTAGACACCATATTAACAGTATAGTACGAGGGGGTAGCATGGTGGACTGGGCTAGACACCATATTAACAGTATAGTACGAGGGGGTAGCATGGTGGACTGGGCTAGGCTGGGTAAATATTGGTGGGCTGGGGTGGTGGAAAGGCTTATATACAGTACTGGCGTCGGTGATTGAGTGAGAGGGAGGGCTAGAGTAGACAAGGAGGGGAGAAAGGGAGAGAAGTTGAGGGGTGGAGGGAAGAGGGGAGATTGTGTATTTGTGTGTGAAAGAGAGAGAGAGATGGGGTGGTATTAGAGTAAGAATTTCGATGGAGTGAGGTAATGTGAGTTTATCAGGTAAATTAGTTAACCAGCGTGACCAATAAGGATAAGAAGACATCTCTGCATAAATATTATAGTCAAGGTATAATTGTCTTGAAGGAGATACATGTAGTTTCAGATTTCTTGACAAGGAGACGTCTTTCTGAATCTAGAAAAATCATTTAAAGGGATATTTTGTTCTGGGACTCCTTCTCCCTCATGTTAAGCCCCATTAGTTTTGAAATGTTTAAAATGTTCGCCTCATTAGTTTGCCTATTTTAAGACCTTTCATCCCCAATTCTTTGTCAATATCAAGACCTTTCGTGCTATTTAGGCGTCGAATATTTCCTTGTGTTCGGTAGCGAGCCTGTAATTTCAGAGGAACCGACCTTCAGCCAAGACAATTTTCTGCCAAAAAATTTACAAATTTATCTCTAACGGTTGTCTTGGTGGTATTTTATAAGTTTGATGGAGGTTTTCCAAGTAAAAATAATAGTGATAATAATGATAATAATAAAACATAATAATAATAATAGTAAAAATAATAATAACGATTAAAGTTGCAAGCAACGTTGTCCGGGGTTCGAGTGGTTTTGCAAGCAGGGTATTGTGTTGGATACAAAAGCTGTGTCACATATATCAAAAGATCATTTAACTTATTGGGCATGGAGAAACTACAGAAGGAACAGATTGTGCAAACAAACAAGAGCGAGAGAGGGAGAGATTGGCTGTATAAGGGATCTGCCTCTATTCGTTTAGTAATAGAGTTGTAGATATGTGGAATAGGCTACCGAGTGCTACAATGGGATCAAGAACAATAGAGCTTCAACCTGAAATTAGATAGAACGAGATGGGTTGGGTGTGATAGGGATGTGCCATATGTAGGTCAATCGGCTCTCTGCAGACTCCCGTTTCTTATTTTTTTATGTTCTCATATGTGAGGGAGAGAGAGTATGGTAAGAGAGAATAGGATGTCGTAAACGTAAGGAAGATAACGATAAATATGAGAGAGAGCGCAGGATGGGTTGGGTGTGAAAGGGATCTGACATGTGAGAGCCAATCGGCTCTCTGCAGACTCCGGTTTTCTTATGTTCTCATTTGTGAGAGAGAGAGAGAGACTAGGATGTCATAAATGTAAGGAAGACAGATATATGAGAGAGTTTTTATGAGATGGGTTGGGTGTGAGAAGGATCTGAATTGTGTGGGCCAATTGGCTCACTACAGACTCCCCATTTTCTTATGTTCCTATTTCTTATAATTGTGTTTTGCTTGCAGGTATATAACATGGGTGTATAGTAAGTAGTGTAAATAACAGGTAATGTTTATTAGATGGGTTGGGTGTGAAAGGGATCTGCCTTATGTGGGCCACTTGGCTCTCTGCAGACTCCCATTTTCATCTTGGTTGCATGTGTAAGGGATCTGCCTCATTTGTACCGGTGTGCAAACAAACAAGAGTGAGAGAGAAAGAGATTGGCTGTGTAAGGGATCTGCCTCTATTTGCTTGGTAAAAGAGTTGTAGATATGTGGAATAGGCTACGGTGTGCTATAGTGGGATCAATAACAATAGAGCTTCAACATAAAATTTGATAGGACAAGGTGGGTTGGGTGTGAAAGGGATCTGCCTTGTGGGGGCCAATCGGCTCTCTGCAGACTCCCATTTTCATCTTGGTAGCATGTGTAAGGGATCTGCCTCATTTGTATCAGTGTGCAAGTAAGAGAGAGAGATTGGCTGTGTAAGGGATCTGCCTCTCTCGTAACAGAGTTGTAGGTATGTGAAATAGGCTACCTAGCTAGTGCTATAGTGGGATCAAGAACAATAGAGAATTTCAAGATAAAATCAAAAAGTCATATGGACGAAATGGGTTGGATGTGAAAGGGATCTGCCTTTCATGGGCCACTTGTCTCTCTGTAGATTCCCATGTTCATCTTAGTTGCATGTGTAAGGGATCTGCCTCATTTGTACCGGTGTGCAAACAAACAAGCGACAGAGAGAGACTGGGTGTGTAAGGGATCTGCCTCTATTCGTTTAGTAACAGAGTTGTAGATATGTGGAATAGGCTACTGAATCCTATAGTGGGATCAAGAACAATAGAGTTCAAAATAAAATTAAATAGGGCGAGATGGGTTGGGTGTGAAAGGCTGCCACGGGCGTGTCTGGCCTCCATTTTGGATATCATACCAAAAGCTGCCCAATACAAAAATGCACCTTGTGTCAAAGTTTGCCCCCGATCCGACAAGCAGTAACGGAGTTATTGCGTAAAAAACGGACTATATATATTTTTATGGAAGAATGCAATACTCTTGAACCCCTGAAGACGTTGTTTGCTGTTTGAGGGAGGAGGGAAGGTAAGTCACACCACACCAAAAAATGTCAAAACTTTGAAGGTCTAGAACTTTGTTATTAAACTAAGCATTTGGCAAAGGGAGTAATTCATAAAAACCTTAGCCAATACTCTGCTATTCACCAAAAATAAATTTGAATTATCATTATTATTTGGTAGGGTAGGTATGTATAGGTAGGTTAGCTAAATAATTGCTGGAATTAGTAGGGACACTAACTATTTTGAGAGAGTTAAATTTTAAAAATTTATTGATCTGAATGATTAATATGATTATTATTAAGCAAAACTAAGGGATGCGGGGAAGCCTATAGACTGAAGACTGAAAACGTTGTGTGGCGGTTTTAAAGTAATTTATGAATAGACAGTTTTCAATGCTGCGGCCAAACTATTCCACCAATTTCTATTCTTTTGGTACCAAAACGTTCGGAATTGCGAGCCTCACCCAACTACGCAAACATGGCTTTGATAATCTGCGTAGTTTTCAAGATGTGGATTTTTAAGTGTTTTCAAGGTTTTTTCAAGATTGCCGGAAAAAAAACCCACGTGCAAAGCAAAACCTTGTCCATAACATTTGCGGAGCATTAGTAGTGGAGTCCATATGCCAAAGCCCAATCATTTCCTATGAGTGAGAGAGACGGTATTTAGGTTTCAAATATTTCGGGAAATCGGCTGCCATGGACCTGTTTGGCCGCCATTTTGGATGTTTAGCATATCAAAAGTTGCGCAATACAAAAACGCACCTTGTGGAAAAGTTTGATCTTGATCCAAAAAGCGGTTCTGGAGTTAATGCGTAAAAAACGTTGTGGAAAAATAAATTGGAAGAATAAGAAGATTTAATAATTACAATAGGGGTTTCCCACAGGGCTCGAACCCCTAATAATAAGAATACTAATAATACTAATAATGATGGCACTAATACTAATACTAATAATAGTAATAACTATAGTTATGTGGTACCTTTCGTGAAAATCCATACATTTGTTATTAAAGTATTTGATGAACAGTCTATAGCAAATAATTTTAGCTTAATTAACTATATTCAGTTAATCGGTGTGTACGTTTTGATCCACAAGCAAAATAAAAAAAATAGATTCAGTAAATTGGTGTGTATGTTTTGATCCAGATGTAGATAATCAGGTAATCTCCCCACTGGTGCGAACAAAACAGTTCCCAAATATAAACCTTCTGCACCTTCTAGACTCCAGCCATAATCCCCAGGACAATGACTGACCTCGTGAAGTGCGAGTCTTACTGCCTTGGTAGGAACACTAGCACGCGACAATCTCACTCTCTCTTTCTCTCCTTGATGTAGACTTTCATTACAATGAACCCTTTCATTTATATATTATAAGGTTTTAGCCTGTTTACAAGGAACCTATAATTTTCTCTACAATAAGGTGTTTTGACAGTGGCGAGATCAGTTGTATGTATGTATGTATTATTTATACTCAGGCACATACCCTATTGATGGGGGTGGCTGACTCGAGACAGAACCCGAACAGAAACACATTTTCAGGATCCGGGACCACTTTCACGTTCCCTCGCCCCTTTCTCTGTCTCGATGAGTAGGATAATTTTACAAGGGGAGGAGGATTCCTAGCCTCTTATGCTATTGGTCTGACTGCAGCAATTTTACACATTATGGATTGGTTGTGGTGAAAATCTCGTCCTCCCTGGTTTCTTCAGCCATGGGGTTTATATATTAGTTGATGAGAGTATATTTTTTGTTATAATGGAGACAAAAAACTGGTTGCCTGTAACGAGTGTCTCCCTTAGAGCCAAGATAGTGACAGAGAGCCAAAGTCAAGGGACGTTGAGGTCAAAATGCTTGGACACACAAAGTTTAAAGCAGTTTAAGTCATAAGATGAAGGAAAGATTGATTGAGGGAGAGAGTTCCTGAGTTCACTTGTTATGTAGAAGAAAAACTGAGGGTGCCAATTCTTGGGTTGGATAGCTGGACAGAATAGGAGTGACACCGTGTTGAAAGGCGGGTGCCTCACACTCGCTGCAAGGGAGGGGGTATGCACTGAGAGAGCTCTGAAGAACACTGATTGTTGTAATAGCGACAGAAGAGTGAAAGAGATGCAACATTGCGGCATGTAGAAAGAGATTGTAGTGAACTAGTAAGAGGAGGTGAGTTGATGAGGTGAAATGCTTTTGATTCTACTTGTTCGAGAAGTGCGGTATGTGCGGGGTTGAAGAACCCACAGAGACGATTGAGCACACCTAAGTTTTGGGAGGCCGTTTTAGCAAGAGTGGTAATATGATCTTTCCAAGAAAGGTTGGATGAAAAAGATTCACTTAGAATATTGAGAGAAGATGAAGGGTTGATTTATGTATTGTTGAAGAATAATTGATAGTCTTGTGGAATATTGTGATAGAGAGATAGAGCGAGGAATTGGATCTTGGAGGTGTTGAAAGTAACAAGATTTTCTCTGGCCCAATTAGAAATAATTAATAGATCAGAAGATAGGCGTTCTATGGCCTTGTCACGTTTGTTTTGGAGTGTTTGCATGCTGAGTTGATGTGAAAAAATAGTTGAATAGAGTAAGGTAGAATCGTCATCATATGAGTGGATAGGACTAGAGGTACAGTTTGAGGAGATCATTAATGAATATTAGAAAGATAATTGGAGACAGGACAGAACCCTGAGGAACACCAGAATTGATAGGTTGAAGAAGTGAGCGATGGCCGTGCACAACTGCAGCTATGGAGCGGTCTGAAAGGAAATTAGAGACAAAGGCACAGATAGAGGGATAGAAACCAAAGGAGGGTAGTTTGGAAATTAAAGATTTGTGCCTAACTCTATCGAAGGCTTTCGATATGTCTGGCGTAATAGAAAAAGTCTCGCCAAAATCTCAACAGGAGGATAACCAAGAGTAAGTAAGATAAGCAAATTGATCAACAGTAGAGCGACCCTTCTTCCGAGAAGTGCAATAAGCCTCACGGAAGTGTCTCTATAGCAAACGCGATGGGCCTCACGGAAGCAAGACCACAAAAAAAAACTTCCAAAATGCCCCATGGGCTCTCAAAACAAAGGAATATGCGATTATGCGAGATCATTCCCCTCTAGTACCTCCTAACAATCATGCAGCGAGTCATTTAGCAGTGTGAGATCTTTCCCGCGGAGCTCAGTTTGTTGCAAGACATTGCAAAGGGATATTGTTAGTCTCTCAGCCGGCCGCCCCAGAATACGACCGGGCGGCGAAAATATAAGTTTTATCAACCCCCAATTGCTGTTCTCACTTTTATCAATCTTCGTGGTTCATAAGTTCATCATATAAGTATAATATACGCACATGGCGAAGAAATAATGCTTTACATGGTAAATATAACAAATTATCTCAGAATCGAAAGGTAGAAATTACCCATCCTGGCCAATTTTCACTTGCCTTATTTTCGCGTTCCGCGGGTTAAGGAAACTGTACTGGGTATCTGAAAGTAGATTATGGGAAGATATATGCTTAAGAAAGTTTGAGTTAAGAATAGTTTCAAAAACTTTAGAGATGATGAAATGCGAACAATTGAACGATAGTTGGAGGGTTGGGAGCGGTCACCCTTGTTTGGGACAGGTTGAATAAGAGCAAACTTCCAGCAAGAAGGAAAGACGTTAGAGGAAAGACAGAGACGAAAGAGTTTGCCTAGGGAGGGAATCAGCACTGAAGAACAGTTTTTGAGTACAACAAGAGGAACATCATATGGTCCGTAAGCCTTATTAGTATTAAGCCAAGCGAGGGCAGAAATTTCATCCTTAGAAGAGATTATGATCTTAGGCATAAGTAAGTGAGGAGGAGTAGCACCGAAATCATCCAAGGTGAAGTTATTAGCGAAAGTTTGAGCGAAGAGTTCAGCTTTGTCAGAGGAAGAGGTGACGGTGGTGCCATCAGAGTGGAAAAGAGGAGGGAAACGCGAGGAAGTGAAATTGTTGGAGAGGTTTTTGGCTAGATGCTAAAAAGCTTGTGAAGAGCTACAGTTGGAAAGTTCAGAGCATTTGTTATTGATGAAAGAGTTTTTGGCGAGTCGAAGGACAGATTTGGCTTGTTTCCGGACAGAGACATAGGAAGAATGAGATTCTTGAGTTTGAAGGCGTCGGCACCATTTGAATGCTTCCTCCTTATTACAGACAACAGTAGAACAAGAGTGAGTAAACCAAGATTTGTTTGCATTAGTCTGAGAGAAAGAAAATTAAATGTATGCCTCCATGCCCAATAGGATTACCCCGGTAATGCGTTCAGCACTTTCTGAGGGTCCCCAGCCACAGAAGCAAAAATAATTCCATTCGAAATAAAAGAAGTACTGCCAGAGAGACTCCCATTCGGCAGCGCCAAAGTGCCACAAGTGCCGCCGGCTGGGAGGATCGGGTGGTTAGAAGCTAAAAACAAGTCAAGAATATTTAACATTTGAAGCACTCGTCATACACAGTCATGTAAATCATTTGAAGCACTCGTCATACACAGTCATGTAAATCATTTGAAGCACTCGTCATACACAGTCATGTAAATCATTTGAAGCACTCGTCATACACAGTCATGTAAATCATGTAGACAAATCATGATTAGTGTTATTAAATACCGCACTTGTTTAGGCCTAACAAATTTGTTTCATTATTTCATACTATCTTGGGCAAATATTAACCCATTCATTATTGTTGACATCCCTTTCATTATATTCTGGAAACTATTAGACGATTTTATTCAGCTTAGGAAGGACGTCTACCAATCGAGTAATCCTTTTAACTACCACCTATCCTTCTTAATCTTCATATCATGTAAAGGTAGCTGAAATCAAATGACAAAGACGTCACCGGAACTGAATTTCAGGATATAGGAATCATTACACTGTGACACAAGAAACCGTCAGCGCTGCCAGTATTATGATCCACTTTGTCACTATATTATGGCTAGTATTAGACGATGTTATGCAACTTAGGAAATACTTCTCAGTCTTTCTTATATTCAACTATTCATCCTATGACTTAAACTGCTTTAAACTTCTTTTGTGCCGGCATTTTGACCACAACGTCCCATAAGTTTATTTGGCTCTCTGTCACTCTTTTGACTCTGGGGGAGACACTCGGTAACCCGTCCAGTACCGGTGACATCCTTTTAATCATATTCTGGCAATGATTAGACGATTTGATTCAGCTTAAGAATTACCTCTAGCAATAATAAGGTTGCAAACTATCTCAACCAACCCTTTCAACTATCCCAGATCATTCTCAAGCTGCATAAAATCGTGTAAATATGGCTAGCATATGATATAACACACGTCACTGGTACTCAAAGGGTTAAAGGCAACCTGCATTATTTATCCTTCATACATATAGCAAAAAAAAAAAAAATCTAGCAATGGAAGGGGATAATCTATCTTAATTATTTTTCAGACCAAGACTGATTTGTTCTAAGCTTAAGGGGAGGCAAACCGTTTTTCTGGACCCCTTTCTCCCTAATGTTTAGCCCCACTAGTTTTGAGATTAAAAGAAGTTTGGCCCATTAGTTTGGCGATTTTAACATATTTCGCCCCATTTCGTTGTCTATTTGAAGACCTTTCGTGCCATTTAGGTGTCGATTATTTCCTGGCGAGCGAAAGCGAGCCTGTAATTTTAAGAGAACCCAGCCTTCGGCAGGGACATTTTTCTACCGAAAAATGTACAAATTTAGGGGGTGTTTTTCTAAGCTTGATGGAGGTTTAGGGAGGAAACTAAAAACATATATGAATAAATTAATTAATAGACCAAACAAACGGCCAGTCTCCCCTAATATAATCTTAGTTCATTCATTATAGGTAGGCCAGAAATTATAACCCTTAAAGGGGCCCACCTCGCTTTTTTCCTCTTTCTCTCCCTCCCTCTTTGGCTTGTATCCATTCGGCCCCATTCAGCCTACTGTTTAAGTAAGACGTTTACCCTCATCCAGGTGTCAATATTTTCCTGGCGAGCGGTAGCAAGCCAGCATATATATATTTTTGTTTTTGACAGCAAGCTAAATGTGTACATTTTGCGATAGAAAAATTTCTCCGGCGAAGCCGGATTTCTCCATACAATACTGGCTCGCTATCGCTCGCCAGGAAGAAATCGACACCTGGATGGGGATAAACGTCTTAAAACAGTTGGCTGAATTGGGCCAAATGGATACAAGCCAGAGAAAGAGAGAAAATGAGAGAAAGATAAAAAAGCAGGTGAACCCCCTTGACCTCAGTAACATAAAAAGGGCTAGATCAAATGAACTGTAAATTTCCACACATTTTCACACCCTGGCCCTTCACAAACGGTAGAAATATTATCTCGATTTCTCTAGCCATTTTTTAGTTATAGCGGTTGAGAGTTACGATTTCTGACCTACCAATAATTTACAGAGTTTAGTTTAATAATAACCAGAATAAATCGAAAATAGCGTCGTCTAATACTGAAAAGGTTAATAACTCCAATTCTATAGTCTTGGCTCATACGCAAAATTAACTCTTTCATGATTCTATTACGCATATCTTTTCTGAATATTGTTAGACGATGTGTGTAAGATTTTGTTTTGTTTTTCTGATATGTTGTGATGTCCCTGTTCGGGCTCTGTCTCGAGTTGGCCACCCCCATAAAAAAAAAAATTAAAACTGGGGAAGGTGCCAGAGTATATACAATTATACATACATACATACATACATACATTAGACGATTTTAATTAAATTAGGAAGGGTATATGGATGTCAGAGGGTTAACTGAGATAGTATATACCCTTGCATTCCCACGGATCCTTCGTAAGCTGTATAAAATCGTCTAATGGTCTTCAGAACAAACTGTCAAAACGCGGTATAATTCTCAAGGGGTTAAGGGGACACTGACTGCTTTTTTTGGCCTATAAATTAATTCATTAATTTTTAGTTTCCTCGCTAGACATCCCTCAAACTTAGAAAAACATCCCCTAGGACACCCCCCCCCCCCCTCAAGATAAATTTGTACATTTTTTGGTAGAAAAATGTTCCGGCTGAAAGTCGGTTCCTCTTACAATTACAGGCTCGATATCGCTCGCCAGGAAAAAAATGACACCTAAATGGCACGATAGGTCTTAAAATTTATAACGAAATGGGACGAAAGGTCTTAAAATCGCAAAACAAATGGGCCGAACGTCTAAAAATGTCAAAACTAATGGAACTAAACACTAAGGAGAAAGGGGACCAGAAAAACGACCGTCTCCCCTTAAGTAATTTGGTCCTAGGTGAAGTAAAATGTCTGATTACATTTTATATAATTATTAACTCATTGACTACCAGTTATATTCCCTGTAGTTTCAACAATTGTCTAGTGATAGTCGAAATTGGTGACTGGTTAACTCAACCAGTAGCTCTCAACCAGTACCAAATCAACCAATACGGTTAGGTTAGGTTAGTACTATATTTTGGCACTGGTTTGGTTGGTCTGGGTTAATTTGGCACTGGTAGAGAGCTACTGGTTGAAATGGTCTACTGGTTGAGATGACATGGAACCATCGAAATTAAATAGAATACAATACTAAAGTTATTTGTTTGATATTATCTTGTACTAAACATGTGGATATGAAATTATATTAGTATGAACATGTATTTACTGTACAATATCGTTCGTACAAATTATACTAGTAATTCATATTTGTTTTCACCAACCCACCAATTAATTTACAAATAAACCTAACCAATGAAATCAATGAAAGTAATGAATACATGTGGTACTCCAAGGACTCGAACCTAGGATATGGAAAGCCTAAAACCCTAAACCAAACATTCATCAACTATCATCTCCAATTTAGTAACTAAATTATAGGTTTGAGTCCCGGAGGGAAGAATGAAAGCCTAATATTTAGTAGTGGCCCCGAAATCATTGACGATATGCGTATTAAACAATAGCTCTCTTTCAAGCACCCGCGGTCAGCCTTTTGAAACACCCGCCGCAGGGGAAAGAGTACTAAACATCATAAGTGCAACGCTAATTCTCTTATGGAATCGTCTTTATGATTGGGTACTCACTACGAAAAAACTTTGTAAAAAAAAAAAAAAAAAATCGATAATTGCTATATTAAGGCTTTCCAACTCGTGGATGTCTTTTGTGGATTCTACCCGAGACGAGACGCTGAACCAAGCGACGCCATTCCTACTTCAATGATATATCAAGATTAAGCTCAAAACATCAACGAATGGGAAGGGGATGGAAGGGAGGGCCCTACATTGTCAATGATTTCGGGGCCATTACTAAATATTAGGTTTTCATTCTTCCCTCCGGGACTCAAACCTATAATTTATTAGTGGCCCCTCCATCATTGACGATATGCCTGATATCATAAGACTGGAAGGGGACATTCGTGGCAATATCTAACCCACTAACAAATTACCATAGGTAGAGAAAAAGAATAATATAACAATCTTAAGTTTATTGTTTACATACAATATTTATAGAAAAATTGGAAAGAAAAGCAGTGCGTTGCTTCGAAGAAGTTCTGCTTATAAGTAACCATACAGGTACATATGTTAAAGAAAATCAAATTGAGATTCAATACAAATATTTTCCAAGAATGTCTTTATTCTTGTCTAACATTTAAAGGCACAAATAAATAATTTGATATCTTTTGTCCTTAAAATTAATTTGTACATATTTATATTTAATAGGGCCCCTCCATCATTGACGACTTCGCCTATTAATAATAATAGTCTCCATTCAACATCCTGCGCTAGCATTTTGAATAGCCCGCGCGGAAGAATCATGGAGTACTCGTCATAAGTGCACGCTTAATTCCCTCATGGATCGTCATTTTGATCGGGTACCCTACAGAAAAGAACTCTGTAAAAAATAAAAAATAAAAAATAACTTAATATCTGTTATCTTATGACTTGCCATATCCGTGGATTTCTCATGCATTGCTTCCCCGACACCAGGCCCCCTAGCGGCCATCCTTGTCCTTCCTTGTTCCGCGTCCCTCCCGACAACAGGGCTCACGCCGTGTCCGCTTCATTCAACGTTCGCAGAGCTTCTAGTGAGTCCTTACTCATTTGTATATATATGTGTTGTAGTAACAGGGTTTAGATTAGCTAGCACGGCTGCCAGATTGGTAGGTCCGCAGGAAGAGTGTGTTAAAATAGCGTACCATTGTCACAGGCGTCTACGAGTCCCGGATGGGTGAACCGCGTGTGTTGTTTTTGTGATACGCCATAGCTGTTGTGTTTACTTAGCTAGGATGCGACCACTCTACGAGGCATGATACAGACTGTCAATATTGAGGAGAGTACATGCCATTATCTTCAAATATCAGCAAAATCTCTGGTTTAAGGGTGTCTGCACATGGTGCTCCACCTTCCAGGGTTCGTGTTTTGCTTAGGCCCCTTGGGAGGGCCTCCCTCTGCATGGTGCGGCTGCTGGGTGCCGGAGCGTCGTCTGCTGGGATGTTCTTCGGACCACGTGGTCGGCCGAAATAGGGGTCTCCGACGTAGACTTCAGGTAATTTAGGTTTCTAAATTTCTGTTGTTATTATTACCTATGTATGCCCCCTGTTTTGGTTCATGCATGCGGGCTTGTGCCATTGGGCGTAGGGGATATGTCCTTATATGTCATTATGCATTTTATATATATGTGTGGGACTGCAGGAAAGCGGCTGTGCCAACCCCGTTTCCCGGCAGTTTTTGTATGTTCCGGCGGCCCCGTGCGGGGGGTCCAGGTTATCCGCCTCTGATGGGTAGGAACATTCAAAAGATCCCGGCGTGGTTTGGCTGAACCACACTCTCCCTGAGGAATTGCAATCCTAGAAGGGCTACCAACTCGGCCCGCCGAGTTAACTCGCCCCGCCGAGTTAACTCGCCCTGACTGGCCTACTGACACGTTAAGACTTTATCGCCTGCGGCACCACCAGTCAAGTGTACACGAAGTGATAAGATTAGTTTTGCAAACTTGTTCAGTATGATCACAACTTAAAAGATCATGGGACCTGTGGCTCTTGTCACAGGTAAGTTATTGAAAGTCAGCTAGACAGATCCGGCAGAAGGTTAGCATGGTGGTGCACTAGCGCTAATTTTCCGGCGGATTTGGGTTAGGATGTTTAATACCCCGCAGGTTATCCTTATGAGCATTGATTCCTGGAAATTTTCTTTCCAGGCCCCAGAGACTACTTCTCCGGCGGAGCTGGACATCTGATCTCAGCGGAGGGGGGAACCCTCTCATTTACGGCACCATGCCTAGGTTTGAACTTTGCGCTACGCCCACTTGTTCCCTTTTACCCGTGTTTGCTCATACTCTTTGCATTAAATGTGTGAAGTGTTTTGATCGCTCCAGAGGCGTGTGGTTGTCTAAAAGGTGCGCCATCTGCTCTGAATTAAAATCCGCCTTGCTGGCGAAGAAAGACCTGTCATGTTTAGCAGCCTTGCACGAGATTAAAGCGGTGTTCAATTCTTATGCTAAGGACACAGCCCATAAGGCACTCCAATGTGACGACGAAGTCCTGTGGGAAAATCTTATTATCAAGTCACCTTTAGTAAAACCCGGATCCTCCAAATCAGTCAGACCGAAGGTCAAAGCTAAAGCCATCAGCAAAGAGGTTATCAGTAGCAGTAGTGAGAACGACATCTCCGAGGTCCCCTCCTCTGACCGTGCCACGTGGCGGAAGTCGAGGTCCAGGTCGAAGTCTCCCCGGAAACACTCTCACCACTCCACCTCGGACTCTTCCCGGTCTCACAAGCGCCGGAGAGAAGAGTATGACACATTGAGCAGCCGGCGAGAGACTCCTCAGCCTCCCCCTCCCACACCTCCCTCTGACACCTATACACGTGATTCAGGGGAGTCGGAAATAGGATCTGAGTTATTAGCATCTACACCTAGTCAGGAACCTTCTGTGCGTGTACCTCCTAATGTGACTTTTGCCATACCAAAATTAACTGTAGTTCCCCGGGGTGTGCGGTCGACGGGCCCGAGTAAGGTGCTAGCCGACCAATTTAGGAGTTATCCGGCGGGGCCCAATTCAGCTCACAGGTAACTCATGACTCCAAGCCCATAGCGGCAGGGGGGTACTGGCGCCATTCAGAACCACCTCTTAATGTCATTCCAGAACGGACTGACGACGTCAACATCAACGTGTTTCCATCGTCAGTGCCAGATTTGTCTTGGCCCCCGGCGGATAATGAGATAGACTCACAAGAGATAGCATCACAAGAGATAGCATCACCAGAGATCTTGGAGCAGAGTGAGGAGCCGGCGGATGGAATGTTCTCCCCGGCTCCTCAGTCTCTCCCTAGTAATTATTCTGAGGCTAGTTCACATTCATCCAAAGATCCCTCTAGGAAATGGATGACTTCTGATCAGGTAAACGAGTGATTACATAAAGTAATACAGCATTATCAAATCCCTGCCTCGTCGGATTCCCCGGTTACTCTCTCAGCTGCGCCCCCTAGCACTTCTGTGATTAGACCTTTAGAACTCCCGACATTCACTACTTCTTGTCCAACCCCGTTGGTGGCAGCTGCCCCAGGCCCTACAGTGCCGGCGGCACTAGCGATGTCCAACCTCAGGGTTGTTACTGATGTCCAACCTCCTCCTTTAGATAAAGCGCCTCTGAGGAAGGGCCCCATGCCCCTCCTCTATGGTTCTGATTGCTCTTGGGTACCTGTGGTACCAGAGAATCCCCTTATAGCTCAACCTTCAGTATCAGGGGACCGACCAGTTACCGGCGAGTGGTCCATTGAGATCAATAAGAACTGTAAATTTCGGGCCAAAGACGAGACAGGGAGGGTATTAGATGTACTGATTAAGGGTGTCCCAAGTTCACTTAACCCGGCATATTTTGTGTATTCGGCCGCGCCGGCCATTCCTTCCGCCGCATCTGCACGACTATTTGCTGACTGGTCGAAGGCTGATGGCATCAATGATGTCAAAGCCTTAAATGCCCTTACGCCGGAGTTGGCTACAACTCCGGCTCTGGACCAAGCTCAGACTCCGGTATTGCAGATGCGGCGGCTGGGAGTAGGCCCTTGGGTAGGTTGAGAGATAGAAGCCAAAGTATTTGCCACTACTATCACCTTCAAATCTTCACATCAAATTCCCCCAGAGAATCATACTTACTTTTCCCTACCAGTATCCAAAGCAGAAGGGTGTCCCCAGCCTTACTAACATTTCTGGCGGCCCCCAAAGTGTCTTTACATGCCCTGGATGAACCTTTCTCTCCCCCCCCCCCTGGCTGCTCACTTGCAGCAAGATTTTAAGTTACGCAATAAAGCCTACCGGATGTTCTCTCAGTACTTAGTGAGTCATCAAGTAGCCGCCTCTCTTGCACGCACGATCTCGGCCATCACTGACCCCCAAATTAGAAAAGTTATTGAGCTGTCTCGTAGACTTTTGCTACAAAATGCCATTCAGTCCCTAGGAGACATTAGAATTGCAATCTTGGAGGCGGTTCGAGCTCGCCAAGATCTGAGAGTTCATCTGGTGAGGAAGTTGCCGGCGGACATAGGTCGCCGGGTAACTTTCTCCCCGGTTCTTACTGCCACCCTGCTTAACTCTGAAACTTGGAGTTTAGTTTTTAATATGGTAAGTGGGTGGAAGCAGGTTACCTCCCAAGCTAGGAAGGACCCACCTAAAAAAAACTTTCATAA
Organism: Paralithodes platypus; assembly: GCA_032716605.1. Lineage (NCBI taxonomy): Eukaryota > Metazoa > Arthropoda > Malacostraca > Decapoda > Lithodidae > Paralithodes > Paralithodes platypus. Next base: position 6,284,637 of record CM064493.1, on the reverse strand, counting down.
ATCAAAGGGCGGTAAAAACCGTTCCAACCCCAACCTAAACAGTCACCACGAGACCCCAGACCACCTCCTCAGCAGGGAGGTAATCAGCACAAACTCAAACAAGGTAAACAGCACGGGTATAAGGGTAAGGCCCCATATAAAGGTCATCAGGGCACTGCACCAGCCAAAACTAGTCAAGCGTCCGATTCCAACCTACACCCACCTCCAAAAAATGAGCCACTCACACTCTCCACATCCCAGGGCCGAGCTCAAAGGCCCAAGATTGGGGAGTTGCCTTGAAGGACGAACCCCGGCTGCACCTAGGTTCGTTCCATGCATTCCGCTCAGCCTGGCCCAAACATACCTGGGCCAGGAAGATAGTGAGCAAAGGAATCACCTGGCGGTGGCGCCGGCGGCCTCGACTGCGTCAGCCGCTAGAATATTCCCCAGTGTCTCAGGAGGAGGAGGTCATGTTACAGGAAATTATTGCCAAACAGGTCCTTATACAGGTCAATGCCTTTCAGCCAGTGTTCACGTCAAGACTCTTCTTAGTGCCAAAAAGGGTGCAGATGCGACCAGTTCTAGATCTCTCGCACCTGAACACCTTTATAGAGAATTCACCCTTCAGGATGCTGACTGTACAGCAACTCAGACTCGCACTCCCGCCGCAAGGTTGGATGTGTTCGATCGATCTCAAAGATGCCTATTGGCATGTCCCTATAAACAAGAGGTTCCAAAAGTTTCTCGCTCTGAGAATCCGGCACGAGACTTATGTCTTTCAAAGGATGCCGTTCGGGTTGAACCTAGCACCGAGAGTATTTACCAAACTCGTCCGACAAGGTCTTTTACCCCTGTTAGTTCGAGGCACACAGGTGTTTTGGTATCTGGACGATTGGCTAGTAGTGGCGAACTCTGTAGAATTGTGTCAAGACCATGTCAACCAAGTGTTAGCTCATATACAAGCCCTAGGGTTCAAGGTGAACTTGGCAAAATCACACCTTGTCCCCTCAAGGACGATTCAGTGGATAGGGCTGGTCTGGGATACCGTCGCTCTGACTCTTACTCAGAGTGCGGACAACCGCAGCAGATTTCGAAGGAAACTGTTCCGGTTCCTCCACAGTCTGGATACGACCAGGAAAACGTGGGACTCCCTGATCGGTTCTCTCAACTGGGTACAATTAACTGTCAAGTTGGGCCGATTGAAAGTCAAGCGATTAATCCTGGAAGGCAACAAAGTGTTCCCTCTCTTGCCAGAGAAGAAATTATGACCAATTCCTCCATTAATCCACACCCTACTATCGGCCTGGACCAAGCACGAAGTCCTCTACTCAGTCATGTCATGGGTTTCTCCCCCACCTACGGTATGGGTAGACACGGACGCCTTGGGGACCCTGGGTTGGGGGTACCAGTCAAGCCTAGGCCACCAGGGGCAGGGCGTTTGGGTGGCAGACAACCAAGCCCATATCAACAAGCAAGAGCAATTTAGTTCCCCTGTTCTTTCTCCAAACTCATGGCAGGACATTGAAGAACAAATCAATAGCATTCAGAATGGACACTCAAACCGCAGTTTTTTGCATTCAGAAGCAAGGCTCAGTGAGGTCACGAGAGTTGTTGAACGTTTCAGAACAAATTTTTACCCTAGCCGACTCGCTAGGGATTTCCCTGCATGCCACCTACCTCCCCGGCATGGCGAACGTCTGGGCAGACACTCTCTCTCGCCGGCGGAGCACTCTAGTAGAATGGACAATCAAACAGGCGATCTTCAACAAGATGATTGCAAAGCCGGCCCGTCCACAGGTGGACTTGTTTGCGTCAACAGAGAACCACAGACTTCCACTCTTTCTTACCCGGCACGGGGTAACCCCGGCGGGGGGACCCGACGTGTTGCTGGTGGACTGGAACAGGTGGACCTCAATCTATCTGTTTCCGCCACCAGACTCTGTGTTAATGTGCAAGGTCATTCACAAACTGAGGGATTACCGGGGCCGGGTAGCTTTGATCGCAACGCTTTAGCCGGCCCAGGTATGGTACCACCAATGTTACCAATATCCACTGGAATCACAGACTAAGATCTGATGACCCTGTTTCATCCCTCAATAACTCTCTCTTAGACATCCTGCAAAGAAGAGTCCCTTCTAAGTTAATCAAATCCCGTATTAAAGATAAAGCTTGGTTCAATGACGACTGTAAGCGTGCATATAATAACAAGCAGGCTGCATATCACCGCTGGAGACGTAATCGAACCCAGTTGCTTTGGGATGACTATGTACATCTTCGGTCAGTTGCGCGGAGAGTATATAGTACAGCCGAGAGGGATTACAATTCCCATTTGCAGGAAGTTCTCGCAGTTGCTACTCAGCCACATAAATGGTGGGCCTCACTTAAGGCCTCACTATTTGGAATTGACTCCACCATGCTTCCACTTCGTGATTCTGATGGTTCTATCTCTTTTGATCCATTAACTAAGGGTAATATGCTTTCTAATATTTTCATAGGTAAGCAGAGTGATCAGGAATTGCAATTGCCCTTGACATGTTTCCCTAGTCCTAATCTAAAGTCGATAGCATTCCAAATCAGCTGAATTGAGACAATATTTATTGGATCTTGACACTTATGGTGAGATTGACCCAGATGGATTTTTCCCTCTCTTCTTTAAGAAGATTGCGCTTGTCATAGCACCTAAATTGGCTATAGTATTTAGGTTGCTCTTGAAATCTGGTAGTTTTCCTCTTTGCTGGCGAAAAGCTAGCATCACTCCAATTCCGAAGGGAGCTACTGCTTCGTCATCCCCATCTGAGTATCGTCCTATATCCATAACGCCTATTCTCTCAAAGATCTTTGAGAGGCTTATAGCTAGACGCCTTTCTTCATACTGTAATCGTCTTGATATAATACCCAATTCACAGTTTGGTTTTCGCAAAGGTTTGGGTACTTGCGATGCGCTTTTAACTTTATCTCATGATCTTCAGTCTTCGTTGGACAAAGGGTATGAATCTCGTGTTGTGGCTATTGATTTTAGTTCTGCTTTTGATCTTGTTAATCATAAAGCCCTTTTATATAAGCTGCAACTTTATGGTATTGGTGGTAGTCTTTTATCTATTTTTAAAGATTTTTTGACAGACAGGTCTCAGCATGTTGTCGTTGATGGGTGCACTTCTGTTTCTGTGCCTGTTGTTTCGGGTGTTCCACAGGGCAGTGTGCTTGGGCCTCTGTTTTTCATTATTTTTATTGCTTGCTTGTGCTCTGAGCTTGAAAATAAACTAGTTTCTTATACCGATGACATAACTTTATACTCATCAATTCCATCTCCAGAGAGTAGAATCGAAGTTGCAGCATCTCTAAACAGGGACTTGGCTAAGATTACCTCTTGGTGTGAACTTTGGGGTATGAAGCTTAATGTTAAGAAAACTCACTCCATGATAATCAGTAGATCACCATCTTTGGCTCCTCCTCATCCTTGTTTGCATGTTTCAGGTGAACAAATTGAGGATGTGTCAGGTTTGCGTTTGCTTGGAGTGACTCTCGATCCTTAGTTGACATTTGAGAAGCATATTCGTTCCTTGTCTTCTACTATCGCTCAAAAGATTGGTTTACTTCGCAAGTGTTACAAAACATTCGCTTGTGAAACCACAGTCATAAAATCTTTTTATGGTTTTATTTTGCCTCATTTTGAGTATCGCTCTCCTGTTTGGAACTCGGCTGCTGACTGTCATTTGAAATTGCTTGATAAAGCTCTTAATTCTATTAAATTTATTCTCCCTGCTCTATCTCTTGATCTTCATCATCGGCGTCGGGTTGGTGCCCTTAGTCTTTTATTTAAAATATTTAACAATACTCAGCATCCATTGCATAGTGTTTTACCAGAACCTTTTATTCCAATTCGCGCAACAAGATTTGCGAGGAGTCTTAATGACCTTGCCATGACTCCAATTAATGTTTCTACATCTCAGTTTTCTCGGTGTTTTATTCCTTCAATGATTCCCTTTTGGAATCATTTGCCAAACGAGGTTGTACAGTCAACCCATATCTCAGCTTTTAAGTCCAGAGTTAATGTTTTATTACAGCAGTAAATTTTTGTTTTAATCATGATTTGCTTTCATTCTTTTTAGAATGGTGTTTTAATTGACAAACTGATCTTTTCTTCTGGGCTCTCTAACTACTGTAGCCCTTTTCTTTTTTCTTAGTTGTCTTAGTCTCTCTCCAGTACTTACGGGTATTTTGTGGGGATTCATCTTTTATAGGTGTATCTGCACCCTGTTGGGAGGCTTAGACAGCTTCTATAATAATAATAATAATAATAAATTGCAACAGTGGTGCAAGACCCCGGTGTCCCTCCCGGTCTCCGTCTTCCACTTGGAAACGATTGGCAACCTTCGGACCTCGCTCAGTTTTGCCTTATGGATATTTAGTCTGCCAAATGGTTAAATCAATTTGGACCAAGTGTCACTCAGAAACTAATGAATCAGTACACACCGTCTACCAGGAGACAATATCAATCACATTGGAAATCTTTTACAACCTGGATTGTTGAGTCAGGGCAAACGACTGCCACGGGAGCCTTAATTTTCAAGTACTTAGACTATCTATTTGAGCAGAAGTGTTTTTCGGTCATAATGTTAAAAAATCACCTGTCTGCCATTAGGACCCCCTTCCTTGATCTCACCGGCCTTTCCATACCGCAGGCGGAGGAGAAAGGTTTTATGAGGGCGTGTTTTAAGCTTCGTCCACCTCCCCGCCAGCTCATGCCCACCTGGTCCCTTGATAAAGCCTTAGAATTGCTTCAATCGCGCAAGTATAATAATGCGCCGGACTTTGACTCACTTTTAAAGAAGGCTGTCTTTCTCATGGCACTTGCCACCGGAAACCGGGTATCTGAGCTGGGGGCGATGAGCAACGAACCAAACTGTCTCAGGTTTGGGAGACTGCACGACCATGTTCAAATCGCGCCATCTCCCTCCTTTATTGCAAAGAACGAACATTCGGACCATGTTTTTTCTGAATTTTCCGTCCCGGCCTTAAAGAGAGGCCTTATTCATCATATTTTATGTCCTGTGCAAGCACTCACAAAGTTTATGAGGGCTGCGCAACCTCGCCAACCAGGTGCTTTATGGGTTAACCAGACAGGTAAGCGTGTTACAAAACGGAAGTTAGCTTCCTTGCTTGTCGACGTTATCAGGGAAAGCAATCCCGGCGTGATAGGCAGGGCTCATGATATTAGGAAATGGGCGGTGTCCCTCAGATTTTTGCAAAAATTTTCAATTGATGATATTGCTAAAACCCAACTTTGGGCTTCCAATCATACGTTCCTTACACGCTACCTGTCTGTTGCTCTAGATAAACCAAAGCGTACCTGTGTAGCTTTACGGCAACAGGTACAGTAGGTAATGTTATATTATAAGTTGTGTTGTTTTAAAAAGGGGGGGGGTGCGGAATAGTCCATATCCCCCCTGTACCCTTGGAGATTGTGATATATCACGAGCTGTGATAGGACGGGTTCTACAGTCCAGTATTAGTTTACTTATTTTAAATTCTAAGAAATTATCGCATAGTTGCAACTATGTCTGTTTTACCAAAGTGTACAAAAATATTACTGTACAATTAGTTTAAGGACAGAACAAAGAACTACTGCAGAGTTATAGTTCTACAGGACACATGCGTGTCACTCTTTTTCATGCATACGATCGATTGCAACGATCTGACCATGAGCAAGCAGTTTCTTAATGCCACGCACTGCTAGCAAATCTTTTATACCTTTTTATATTTTTGTATTACATACAATAAATCTTGAGAAAATGTTATCCGGATTCTTCTTCCCTAAGGTTAGGATATTTTGCGAATGTCCCGCCTCCAGTCTTGATATTCAGGCGAAGTCGTCAATGATGGAGGGGCCCTATTAAATTATAGGTTTGATTCCCAAAGGGAAGTAGAGAAAACCTAATATTTAGTAGGGCCCCATAATCATTGACGACTCGGGCCATACCCGACCATCCCACTTCCCATTCGCTGATTTCTATAGTTTATTCTTGGTATATCAGTAAAGGACGAGGATGGCCGCTAGGGGGCCTGGTGACGGGGAAGCAAAGCATGAGAAATCCACGAATATGGCAAGTCATAAGATAACAGATATTAAGTTATTTTTTCTTTTTTATTTTTTACAGAGTTTTTTTCTGTAGGGTACCCGATCAAAATGACTATCCCATGAGGGAATTAAGCGTGCACTTATGACGAGTACTCCATGATTCTTCCTCGCGGGCTATTCAAAATGCTGGCGCAGGATGTTGAATGGAGACTATTATTATTAATAGGAGAAGTCGTCAATGATTACGGGGCCCTACTAAATATTAGGTTTTCTCTACTTCCCTTTGGGAATCAAACCTATAATTTTGTACAACTTATACTTAATATCCTATAGTTGCAACTATTACAGATATCTTACAAAAATAAAATTTTGAGCTGTATAACCAGCTCTACTTATCAAGTATCACAGCTCGTGAACTTATCACATAGTCCGGCGGAGGGTCTAGGGGTCTTTGGCTCTCCAGCAACCCCCCACTCCTTTTCTCCATTAAGATTATTCTTAAACTTAGCACACAAACCAACTAGCTCCGCTGGTGTAAGGCCACACAGGTAAATTTTGGTTTATCCAAAGCCACAGATAGGTATCGCGTCATGAAAGTATGATTGGAAGCCCACAACTTGATGTTAGCTATGTCATCAATTGAATAATTATGCAAGAAACTTAACGAAACTGCCCATTTCCTGATGTCATGGGCCCTTCTCACTACACCGGGATTACTTTCACAAATTATATCTACGAGTAAAGAAGCCAATTTTCTTCTTGTGATGCGATTACCCGCACCATTGACCCATAAGGCTCCCTGCTGTTGGGGCCGTGACATTCTCAGAAACTTTATTAACCCTTATTTAGCGGCGAGCAACATAAGTCGAGTTAAATAAAGCTGGAGTATGTGGCGGCGCTCGACATAGGTCGAGTGGCAATTTCAGCACGTAATGTGGCTGAGAGAGAGAGACAAGTGGTGGCAGGAGACTAGCGAGCGTATGACTGCTCCAGACCACCGCGGCGAACCTACTGACACAAATCTCAGCTCCCTCCTCCCTCTCTCACTCGCTACATACTCAATTATGTACTGAAAGTACCGAATTACCTGCTTTTTGCACTCGCGTTGCACGGTTATTGCAAGAAAACTATCCATCATACAAGGATCGTTATGGTGTCATTCGAAAGCTCTGTTTATGCCCTTTCAGGGATAGGTACTTGTTTTACGTTCTGGGTCTTATTTAGGCATGAAAATGATCACGTAAACAGCCCTATTTTGGCTAAAAACACCCCGCTGTGCGGTACACATAAATAAACCGCATAGGCCGCTCGTAAGGTGTTAAAGCCTGAACCGGGCATAATACATGATGTGTGTCCCCGCGTTTGAGCGCCGGGATTGTAAACTCAGAAAAAACATGCTCGCTATGTTCGTTCTTAGCAACAAAAGTGGGAGGTGGAGCAATTTTTACATTAACATTGAGTCTCCCAAACATGAGGCAATTAGGTTCATTGCTCATCGCCGCCAACTCAGACACCCTGTTACCTGTGGCCAAAGCCATAAGGAACACAGCCTTCTTTAACAGTGAGTCAAAATCTGGCGCATGATTATACTTGCGTGAATGAAGCAAAGACAAAGCTTTGTCAAGTGACCAGGTAGGCATGAGCTGACGGGGTGGTGGGCGAAGCTTGAAACATGCCCTCATGAACCCTTTCTCCTCTACCTAAAGAGTTCGCTTTATCAATTTGTTCGAACACCGACCCGTGGTAATAACGTTCTTGACATTATACTTGCAACAAAAGAAGAATTAATAGAGAATTTGAATGTTGGTGATGAATTCAGTAACAGCGACCATCGTACGATAACTATCACTTTAAACTTTACTAGTAACGAACCAAATAGTAGCATCGAAAAAGTCCCTAATTTCAAGAAAGCAAACTTTCATAAACTTAGAGCTATGTTTAAAGAAACTGACTGGAGCTTTTTAATTAACAATAATGACATAAATACATCTTGGAAGTTATTCGAAACCACTTACCTAAAAGCAGTGCAAGACTGCATACCATCGAAAATACGGCGTCCAGGCCATAATAAAGCCCAAATGGTGGAATAAAGATATTTCAAACTGCCTGCTTGCTAAAAAATTTGCTAATGATAGATTAAAATCCTCACAAAATTACGAAGAACGGGTGAAATTTGTAGAGCTACGACGCAAAGCCAAAAAGTGAATTAAGCAAAGTAAAAAGACCCTAGAGTTACATATTGCGAATCAAAGTAAAACAAACCCGAAAGAATTCTATAGTTATATCAGAAAGAAAAAAGTAGTTACTTCAACTGCTGGACCGTTAGTCGATGAAAATGGAGAATACACCAAAGACGAAGTACAAATGAGTAATGCCCTCAATACCTTCTTTGCATCAGTTTTTACAACAGAATACCTCAGTGATATCCCTACACCATCGCCGATTCAGATTGATAATTCAGATGTTCTAAGCAATATCACCGTTACAGAGAGAGAAGTATTGAATTGTTTAGATAAACTCAAGGTAAATAAAACGCCTGGACCTGATACAATCTCGCCTAGAGTTCTAAAGGAAGCTAAGGATGAGCTCTCTAAACCACTGACATTACTATTCAATAAATCCTTGCAGTCTGGCACTATGCCTGATCAGTGGTAGATAGCCAACGTAACACCGATATTCAAAAAAGGCAGCAAATCCCTACCAAGTAACTATCGTCCAATTAGCTTAACCTCAGTTGTATGTAAAATGCTAGAAACGGTCATAAGAGACAGACTCGTAAATCACTTAGAGGAAAATAACATACTTAAAGATACTCAACACGGCTTTCGTAAAAAAACGTTCCTGTTTAACAAACCTCTTAGACTTCTTCCACGATATCCTCAACCTCTACGATGAGAGTAAAGCTGTAGATATTATATACCTTGATTTTCAAAAGGCCTTTGACAAAGTTCCCCACAAACGTTTACTGCTAAAACTAAAAGCGCATGGAATACAAGACGGTGTGTTGAAATGGATAGAAAATTGGCTCAGCGACAGAAAGCAAAGAGTAGTCATAAACGGTAAGGCATCTAAATGGACCAATGTAAGTAGCGGGGTACCCCAGGGATCGGTACTAGGACCAATTCTCTTTCTAATTTACATCAACGACATAGATGAGGGTCTCACCTGTACAATCTCAAAATTTGCTGACGATACAAAAATTGCAAATAGCGTACTCTCAAAAGATCAAGTTGACGATATGCAACACAATCTAGATAAATTGTCACATTGGGCCCAAATTTGGCAAATGAGTTTCAATGCGGATAAATGTAAAGTACTACATATCGGATACCTAAATAAGAAAGCAAACTATTCGATGAATGGCACTAAGCTTAAGAATGTAAACAGAGAAACCGATCTGGGAGTAACAATATCGAGTAACCTAAAACCGAGTCAACAATGTTCAGAAGTTGTTAAGAAGGCAAACAAAATAATTGGCTTTATAGGCAGATCATTTGAGCATAAATCCAAAGACGTAATCCTAACCCTTTACAATTCCTTAGTCCGCCCTCTTCTGGAATACTGCGTTCAATGCTGGTGCCCTTATTACCAAAAAGACATAAACAAGCTAGAACGAGTTCAGCGTAGAGTTACCAAAATGATACCTAGCCTAAAGAACAAACCATACGAAGAGCGTCTTAGAGAATTAAATCTATTTCCTTTAACCCAGCGCAGATTAAGAGGTGACTTAATTCAAGTGTTCAAAATCATCAAAGGCATCGACAATATGAACTGTAGTAAGTACTTCACTATCGACCAATCTAATTACACGCGGGGAAACGGTTGCAAAATTATTGGTAAATCTTTTAACTCACACGAATCTAAGAATTTCTTCTTCAATCGAGTTGTCAACTTGTGGAATGGGCTTCCCCGAGACGTTATAGACTGCAGCACCGTTGATTCATTTAAATTCCGCCTAGACAAATATCTCGCATCAAACCCGCGACTGACTGCGTTTGTAAATGAATAACTTTATTTTATCCTCCCCTCAGTTACTAACCCCTTTGTCCCCTACTAACTTCCTAGTCCTGCCACGTTAGTGGCAGGGCAGTAGTTCCCTTTCCAATGTTCCCTTACCAACTCTAAACCACTGTTTGGACACTTGATCCTCAGTGTTTTGGAGGACAAGCAACCTAGAAGGGTCACTAGATCTGTTGTTGCTTGATTTCTTTTGTACTCCTTTGTACTTTGTACCTGCGGTATAGATAGCCCTGTTAAGTCATAAAAGGGAGTTCTGATAGCAGACAAATGATTCTTCAGTGTAACTACAGAAAGGTGCTTTTGTTCAAACAAATAGTCCAAATACTTGAATACCAAAGCTACTGATGCGTCAGTTTGCGCCGTTTCTACTATCCAGGTTGTGAAAGACTTCCAATGAGATTGATATTGTCGACTGGTAGAAAGAGTATACTGATTTAGAAATTTATTAGTGACGCTCTCTCCATACGGAGTTAACCATTTGGCATTTTGAATGTCCAAAAGGCAAAAGTCAGTGAGGTCTTTAGGTTGCCAATTGTCTCCAAGTGGAAGTACGAGAACGGGAGTGACACCGGGTTCTCGCACCACATTTTCAATTGGTGGTACCACACCTGAGCCGGCCATAGAGGCGCGATCATTGAGACTAAGCCCCGGTAACCCCGTAGTTTGTGAACTACCTGACACATGAGTGAAGCGTCTGGAGGCGGAAATAGATAGATGGAATTCCACCTGTTCCAGTCCTCCAACAATGCGTCTGGACCCCACCGCCGAAGTCATTTCCCGGCGGGTTAGGTTAACCCTTAACCATCGGCGCTAAACATATGTCGAGTTAAAGAAAACGTGCCCATATGCGGGCCTCGACAGATGTCGAGTGCAATTTTGAGCACGTAATGTGCTCTGAGAGAGAGCTGAGCGGTGCGAGGAGCATAGATTCCCGCCTGACCGCTCGCCACCACCGCCGTGGGTCGACTGAAATTTATTACACCCTCCTCCACCCTCTCTCACTCACTATACAGGGAATTATGTAAGGAAATTACCTTATTTTAGGGTTTTTGCACTCGTGTTGCACGATCGTTGCAAGAGAACCAGTGGTCATAGAAGGATGGTTCGGGTGTCATTGGAAAGCTCAGTTTATGCCCTTTCAGGAATAGATACTTGTATTACGCTCTGGGTCTTGTTTATGCAGGAAAAAGAGCACGGAACAACCTCATTTAGGGTAAAACCACCCGCATGGCGGGTAATAGAAGTTACCGACCCACCCGCTCGTAATGTGTTAAAGGAAGCCTGTGGTTTTCCTTGGACGTGAAAAGATCCACTTGTGGACGGTATGGCTCTGCAATCATCTGGTTGAAGATGTTTTGCTTGATTGACCATTCTACTTTGGTGCTCTGTCGCCGAGACAGAGCGTCTGCCCAGACATTCGCTACGCCTGGGAGGTATGATGCATGGAGATGAATGTTCAGCTCTTCGGCCAGAACAAAAATCTTTTCAGACAACTCTAGCAACTTCCGAGACCACGTTGACCCTTGCTTTTGAATGCAGGTTACCGCATTCAAATTATCCATTCGAAACGCTATTGATTTCCCCCGCAAGGAGGAGCCGTGGTTTTGAAGGAAAAATAAAGGGTCTAAGAACTCTTGCTCGTTGATATGAAAATTCTCGGTTTTGGACCAAAGACCCTGACCCTGTTGGCCTAAGCTTGACTGATAACCACATCCTATTGTCCCTGAAGCATCTGTGTCTACCCATACCGTAGGTGGGGGAGAAGCCCACGTCATTATTGAATGCAACGTTTCTCTCCTCGCCCAGACCGACAGCAAGTCGTGAATTAATGAAGGAATTTTCCACAACTTTACCGCCGGCAATAGCGGGAAATGTTTGTTTCCTTCCAAGATTAACCTCTTTACTTTCAATCGGCCCAACTTTACAGTTAGTTGAATCCAATTGAGAGAGCCGACCAGGGATTCCCATGTCTTTCTTGTGGTAGTCAGATTGTGGAGAAACAAACACAATTTATTTTGAACTCTGTTGCGGTTGTCCACACTCTGACTGAGAGTAAGATGTGCTGTGTCCCAGACCAGCCCGATCCACTGAATTACCCGTGTGGGAACAAGATGAGACTTTGCCAAGTTGACCTTGAACCCTAGGGATTGTACATGGTTATGTGAGTGACATGGATGTTGCATAGACTCCACCACCACCAGCCAGTCGTCTAGGTACACTCGGATACCATAGTCTCTAGCCCACCCCACTCTGGCACGAGGTGAGGCCAGGATCCATTTTGGACGGTGGCCCACCGTACTAGTTACGGCTGGGGTTTGGGAGAGAGAGAGACGCACACACGAACACAGCGTGAAGCATTTGGGACAGGATTAGAAGTCTTCAAATGCTTCACACTGTGCTCGTTTTTGTGTTGCCCTCTCTCTCAAACCCCACCCCTCACCATCACTGTGGGCCGCCATCCACAAAGGGTCCTGGCTTCACCTTTTGCCAGAGTGGGGTGGGCTAGAGACTATGGTATCTGAGTGTACCACAACACCTTGATTCCCTGATTTAACATCGGCATGAGGGCCTGCTGGACCAATTTCGTTAATATTCTCGGTGCAAAGTTCAACCCGAATGGCATATTCTGAAAGACATAAATCTCTTGCCTGATCCTCAATACGAGGAATTTCTGGAACCTTTTGTTTACCGGGACATGCCAATAGGCGTCTGTCAGGTCTAACGAGCACATTCAACCTTGCGGCGGAAGTGTTAGCCTGATGCGATTCACAGTGAGCATCCTGAACGATGTGTTGTGAATGTGTAGATTCAAACAAGACAGGTCTACGACTGGTCTCATCTGAATACTGTCCCTCTTTGCTTTGGTACGAGAAAAAGTCTGGACGTGAAAACAGGGCAAGTTGGATTGACCGGGACAATGATACGCTTGGTGATCATATCCTGGACTAGTGACTCCACCTCTAAAGATACATGATTGACTTCTAGAGTTTGATGTAAACGAGGTCGCCGGAGCCACCGCCAGGTGATGCCCTTGCGTACCACTGTCCTTGCCCAAATTCGCCGGGGCCAGGCCCGGTGATACGCCCAAAATGACCCAGTTACTTGACTGGGCCTGTCCGGTGGAACGACCCTCGGATCCAACTCGCCCTCGATAGGCCCCGGGAGTGAGAAAGTTTGTACTGTGACTAGTTTTTTTATGCTGGTGGGGTAGGTTTAGACGGATGACTGGTTTTGGTAGACGTCGATCCCTGACCTGATCTGTGTTGTGACTTGTTCTTATACCATTTCCCTGATTGCTTTCCCTGTATAGGCTTGAGCTGAGTACTTCCCTGTGCCGGGGGAGACATAGGGCCCTGAAAGGGCTTAGACCCACTGGGCTGGGATTTACCACTGCTCTTAGGCTTGGAGTATGGTTATATAAACTTGAAGTGCTCCTTCCTAGCCTGGGAAGGACTCGGCTTCATTCTGTCTACCATATTGTATACAGCCTTCCAAGTATCAGGGCTAAGTAAAGATGACGTTAACACAGGAGAAAGAGTTGCCCGGTGGCCAATGTCGTCTGGTAACTTTTTCACCATATAGACTCTCAGGTCCTGACGTGCACGGACAGCCTCCAACAAGGCTATCCTTACGTCCCCCAAAGATTGGATAGAATTTTGCAAAAGAAGCCGCCGAGATAAGTCCGTGGCCATCTTAACATAATGATCAGTAATAGCAGCAATAGTTCTCGTGAGGGACTGGGCTAAATGGCGACTGAGTATAAATTGGGAAAAGAGTCTGTATGCTTTCTTTCTCAACTTAAAATCTCTATCCAGATGTGCCGGAGAAGGAGTTGAAAAGGGCTCCTGCAGGTCTCACAGTGACAACTTAGGGGCGGAAAGGAACTCAAATATGGCAGGTGGAACCCCTCCAGCTTGATTGATTGGCAATGAAAACCAAATGTGGTTATCTTGAGGAATTTGATGGGAGGATTTAGACGTTATTGTTGCTGCAAACTGCTGCGCCTCAATCTCCCAGTCCACCCACGGATCCAGGCTTACCTGCTCCACCTGCAGGACTGGATTACTGGACTGATCCAGCACTGGAGTTGTATCCAACTCCGGCGTTAGCGTTTTAAGGAATTTTATATCATTCACGCCATCAGTCTTAGTCCAGTCCGCAAAAAGTTGTGCAGATGAAGAAGGAGGTAATACTGGGGTAGGGGAATACACGAAAAACTCATAGTAATAAACATTGGGGATGGCCTTGACCGTTACGTCTAAGAGTTGACCTTGCTTATCTTTTGCCCTTAACTTCTTACTCTTATTCATTTCTATTACCCACTCACTAGGGACTGGGACCTCCCCCGATATGGTTGTTTGTGCCATGTCCGGATTTTATGCCGTGACAGTAACCCAAGAGCAATCGGGCCCATACAAGAGAGGCATAGGGCCTTTCTTGTGGGGAATTTTGTCTAAAGGAGGGGGAGTAATATCCGTGATGACACACACATTGGTAGTAGTTATAGCGGCGGGCACTGTAGTGCCACGTACTTGCCGAGGCAGTTACATGAGTTACATTAGTGGGGTGAAGTGACACATTGGGTGGAACAACCACTCTGGCCGGCTCTAAAGGCCGCACAACTGAACCAATCGGAGGAGCTCCCGGCGTAGCTGTGGAAGTATCCTGTGATTTCTTTGGTACATTATATTGCTTCATTACCCTGTGTAAAATGTAATCTAAATCATCTGTAGTAATACATTTGCTATGTGAACCTTTTGATGACTCGGACTTTACTTCCGACCCTTCCTCAATGGGTTCCGGCTGAGCTGAAGACAGTTCTAAGTCTTCCGGCTCTTCCGTCACCTCCATCACTTCCGGTTGTTGCCGGCGCTCAGACTGAAACTGTTCATTGTCTGGCCACACTAAATCAGGGACAGATGAAGGGAGATTGTCCACATTAACACTTTCTCTGTTATCCTCCTGATACTGATTAGCGGGCTCTACGCTCAAGAGTGCAGGGTGCCTTCGCACACTACGCCCTTCTTCAACATTAGTTTGGGAATCTGGGATAACCTGACTTAACTGGGAACCTTCATAGTCTTGTGGCTCACTCGCCTTGTACCCACGATATTGTTCAGCCAACACTCTCTGAGATACTATAGGAGCCCGGCTCAGTGGCAAGCTTATGTTTAATTTTGGGATTGCAAAATTTATTTCCTTTGGTTCAAAGTAACCCTCACCAGACCCATCCCTGAGAGTTGACTCAGCTCCCTTCGTCCCTACCTCGGAACTGCCACATTGGACGTTAGGCCTTGTAGAGGTAGAGGCGGAGGGCGGTGGCCGCGACTCCGGCGGTTGCCGGTGTGCGCCTCCTCCTTACGGGACCTTTTATGACCCTTATCAGATTTGCTATGGCTTGACGTCGCCGTGTCATCCTTGCGTCTCTTGCTAGACCTTGAAGCCTCTGCTGAAGACTGAGAAGACCGCTTGAGGGGCGACCTGGACCTGGACCGGGACTGGTCCTGTGGAGAAGTAGAACGCGCCCTCTTATGGCGGGGGGGTTGCCTTGTTAAGGACACTGTCACTACTACTGTCACTACAATGTGGATCATTTTAAAATGGGATGCAAATTAATAGATAAGGATGTCTCCGTTGATAAAATATTTTTAGTTATGCATTACCTCCGGAACCAATGTGCTAATGTGGTGTGGAAGGGACATCATGGTCGTCTCTGTCATGTGGAGAGAGGTGTGCGACAGGGAGGTGTTCTTTCGCCATTTATTTTTAATTAATACATAGACGAAATTATCAGTAATATATAACAGATATGCAAGAAGGATGCACTCTGGGTATAACACGATTGAATATCATGGCATATGCCGATGACATAGTATTATTAGCACATTCTAAAACTTCTTTGGTAAGAATTTACAGTCAACTAGATGAACATAAATTACAGATTAACAAAAACAAGACAAAATGCATGATAATTAGTAAGAATATAAAGCCAAAAACTGATAATATTGTTCTATGTAATGACAATCTTCAGGTTGTAACTTCATACAAATATTTGGGGCACATCATAACCTCAAATCTGCATGACAGAGATGATGTTGATCTTAGATTGAAATCCTTTTATGCTTCTTTTAACTCTATATCACAGGATTTTAAGGGCGTTGATTTTAAAACTTTTATGTATCTTTTTAAGTCATACTGCACTCCAGAATATGGATTAAGTTTGTGGCACCATAATGTTTTAACATCACAAATTTATAAAACTTTTAACGTAGCCATGAATAATGCACTAAAGCGCATATTGAACGTTCCCACATACGCAAGTAGTCATGAGGTGGCGAAGGTATGCGATCAGCTATTACTGAGACATCACCTGGCTTTGATATATTCAAGATATTACCACAGGCTGCTTCGATCTAACATCCCTATTATAAAATTTAATATACATTATTTGCAAAATGGATACCTAATCCCTAGTATTGTAAAATATTTCATGGATGACTATAATATTGATATTACACACACTGAAATAGACATAGTTAAATCTCGGATTACATGGGTTCAAAGACATGAACCAAGACATGAGCCTGTGTACAATCTTGGTCAAGCCAGGTGATTTTATTTTAAGAATGTTTTTTATATTACTGTACTGTATTCTATTTATCAACGGGGACAATATATTTAATGTTCTTTACTGTGGTTATAGTATTTTAAAATACTCTTCTTAAGATTTATTTCCTTAAGAAAGCTTGGAGCAGCAGTTTGTCTTATGAATTAACTGGTACTGTAATACTTTGTTTTTAATTAAGGTGAATATTTTTACATTTTATTAATAAATAGTTGTAAGTTTTGAACGCAACATATGTAATATACTGTATATATAAATTATGTATATTATGAAATCAAGATAATTGATTGATTGATTGACTACTCACTAACTCTTTCGAAAGAATTTTGGGTTTAGCTTTAGCTTTGAACTTGACTTAGAAGGGGGAGATTTCAGCACTGGTGACTTTATAACAAGATGGTCCCACAGAGACTCATAATCACAATGTAATGCCTTATGGGCAATGTCTTTAGAATAGGCATTAAATATGGTTTTAATCTCTTTTAGTGCCACTAGGTATGATTGGTCTTTTTTGTTAAACAATTAATTTCTTACGTCCGAGCAAATAGGACATCTCTTAGACACTCAAGGACCCCGAGACCTATCGAGGCATTTAACACACTTAACGCACAACTTATGTGCAAAGACCGGAATAAGAGAGCAAGTGGGTGTAGCACAAAGAGTGACTAGAGGCATGATGGAGCTAAAATGACCCCCCCCCCCCCACAGGGATCGGCCCCTTCCCCTGTAGTCCTGTGCCGCTACAGATGTGCTGTGATCTGGAAATAAAATAATTCCAGGAATCAATGCTCATAAGGATAAACCGAGAGGTTCACACATAACACTTCAAATATGCCGGAAAGTTAGATGTAGACCAACCGCTACTCTAATCTTCCATTGTACTCGTTTGTGAAAAGGCCTTGATGACTCTTTCGTATTGTGCACTGCTTACCTGTGACCAATTGTCACTGGCCCATATTAACCATTTATTTAACTAACTAATCGTCTACCAGGACCTGAGTGATAGTTAATTACCTCACTGGACTTTTCCGCCGGGCATTATTAGTCTAATCATACCACGTGAGGCTATCGGTTTGGGCGAGTTCGCTCGGCCGGGCCGACATCACTCCCGTAGGAATCTGCACTTCCGCCGGGAGTCTAGTGGTACACCACACCACGCCGGGTTTATTGGAATTTTCCTTTCTCGCTTGCAAGGCGAGCTTCTGGCATCAATACCCGGTAAAGATCGCCATAAGAAATTTTTTTTTTTGAAGGTACCGACTTGTCTGAGTAAGTCAGCCACCAACATAAAAAAGCACCAAATCAGTCAGAACGTCTCCTGACACCTTGCTAACATGTATAATATCACCACATGAAAGTGAAGGTCACATCTTAGGGCTAATACACAGTATTAATTAAGCAATAAAAAATACCCCTACCCTACTAAGAATACCCCTACTGAGGCTGGCCACGAGGTTCATGGTAATTATTACGATGAATATGATACCCTTACCTCCGATGATGACACAGCAGCAGCGAACGCAGAAAACCCCACGCCCGAGGGGAAAAAGAGCAAACTACGATTCTGGAAAGTTCCACACCACGTGGGGCAACTCTTAGACCAGAACGTCTGCTATAATATAAATAAAATGCAACTACCTCATAGTGATGGCTAGAAGCACAGTTCCGCAGATGTATATAGCCTCCTTAATAACTAGGATATAGCAAACCTAAGGCGCAGAAACAAAAACAAATACACATGGCGCGCGCGTCCGATGCGGACCGACTGGGCGCCTACACACAAGTACCCTATTTTAACACTTCCCTGTGGACGTGCCAATGGGGCCGCCAGTCCTAGCTAGTCTAAATCTATTCTAGAACATCTCAGATAAATACAAATGAGCAAAAGACACTAGAGTTGAACGAATGTCGAATAAAGCGGAGGACGGGTTAGGCACCTCTACACAGGACGGCCGCAGGGGAAGGAAGGAGGAATGGCGTCGCTTGGTTCAGCGTCTCGGGTAGAATCCACAAAAGACGTCCACGAGTTGGAAAGCCTTAATATAACAATTAAAAGACATCCACGAGTTGGAAAGCCTTAATATAACAATTATTAAGTTAATTTTTTATTTTTTATTTTTACGAAGTTTTTTCGTAGTGAGTACCAATCATAAAGACGATTCCATAAAAGAATTAGCGTTGCACTTATGATGTTTATTACTCTTTCCCCTGCGGCGGGTGTTTCAAACAGGCTGACCGCGGGTGTTTGAAAGAGAGCTATTATTTAATAGGCATATCTCATTAATAAATATTAGTTATATTATTATGTTTTTGAGAAATGTTCTGAATTTCGAAATTTTGTGTTACCGGCTGAATCCTTAAATAATAATACAAAGTTAAGCATATTTACTAGAGAACACAACAAGTACAATTACGTACCACATTTATATCACATCCGCAACACCTATAACTCGATATTTTACTACAAACAACCATAGAACTATATCATTTTTATCTAGAACCAGGTAAAATTAAATATAAATTACCTTCAAATTCTAAGTAGAGCAAGTTGGGACCAAACAGTGACAAGGAACAAACAAATAGAACTGTAGATTGTGAGAAACGAGAGAGAGAGAGAGAGAGAGAGAGAGAGAGTATAAAGGAGTACAAAGAAAATAAAAGCAAGATCTTTATCTAAGCGAAGTTTAAAAGAATCAACGGTGCTGCAGTCTATAATGTCTCGGGGAAGCCCATTCCACAAGTTGACAACTCGATTGAAGAACTTCTTAGACTCATGTGAGATAAAAGATTTGCCAATAATTTTGCAACATTTCGCCGTGTGAAATTAGATTGGTCGATAGTGAAGTACTTACTACAGTTCATATTGTCGATGCCTTTAATGATTTTGAACACTTGAAATAAGTCACCTCTTAATCAGTGCTGGGTTAAAGGAAATAGATTTAATTCTTTAAGACACTCCTCATATGATTTGTTCTTTAGACTAGGTATAATTTTGGTAACTCAATGCTGAACTTGTTCCAGTTTGTCTATATCTTGTTGGGAGTAAGGGCACCAGGATTGAACGCAATATTCCAGAAAAGAGCGGTCTAAAGCAAGTGTCACACTATGCCGAATTAAGTGCCGACGCTCCACGACTTAAGGGTCGTAACAAGGTCTTTGCCTACATCGCCGCACGACGTGGGTGGGCGCCAACTCAAGAGAGACGTCGGGAGAGGTCGTCAGGGGCCTCAGGAAAAGTTCGACACGCACAACTCTCATGAGCTGAGTCGGCGGCTAGTAAATGGACGGGAAGGGGACGGTAGCGGGAGTACAAAGGAAATCAAGCAACAACAGATCTAGTGACCCTTCTAGGTTGCTTGTCCTCCAAAACACTGAGGATCAAGTGTCCAAACAGTGGTTTAGAGTGGGTAAGGGAACATTGGAAAGCGAATTACTGCCCTGGAACTAATGTCCGTGGCAGGATTAGGAAGTTAGTAGGGGACAGATGGGTTAGTAACTGAGGGGGTGATAAAATAAAGTTATTCATTTACAAACGCAGTCAGTCGCGGGTTTGATGCGAGATATTTGTCTAGGCGGAGTTTAAATGAATCAACGGTGATGCAGTCTATAACGTTTCGGGGAAGCCCATTCCACAAGTTGACAACTCGATTGAAGAAGAAATTCTTAGATTCGTGTGAGTTAAAAGATTTACCAATAATTTTGCAACCGTTTCCCTGCGTGTAATTAGCTTGGTCGATAGTGAAGTACTTACTACAGTTCATATTGTCGATGCCTTTGATGATTTTGAACACTTGAATTAAGTCACCTCTTAATCTGCGCTGGGTTAAAGGAAATAGATTTAATTATCTAAGACGCTCTTCGTATGGTTTGTTCTTTAGGCTAGGTATCATTTTGGTAACTCTACGTTGAACTCGTTCTAGCTTGTTTATATCTTTTTGGTAATAAGGGCACCAGGATTGAACGCAGTATTCCAGAAGAGGGCGGACTAAGGAATTGTAAAGGGTTAGGATAACTTCTTTGGATTTATGCTCAAATGACCTGCCTATAAAGCCAATTATTTTGTTTGCCTTCTTAACAACTTCTGAACATTGTTGACTCGGTTTTAGGTTACTCGATATTGTTACTCCCAGATCGGTTTCTCTGTTTACATTCTTAAGCTGAGTGCCATTCATCGAATAGTTTGCTTTCTCATTTAGGTATCCGATATGTAGTACTTTACATTTATCCGCATTGAAACTCATTTGCCAAATTTGGGCCCAACATGACAATTTATCTAGATTGTGTTGCATATCGTCAACTTGTTCTTTTGAGAGTACGCTATTTGCAATTTTTGTATCGTGAGCAAATTTTGAGATTGTACAGGTGAGACCCTCATCTATGTCGCTGATGTAAATTAGAAAGAGAATTGGTCCTAGTACCGATCCCTGGGGTACCCCGCTACTTACATTGGTCCATTTAGATGCCTTACCGTTTATGACTACTCTTTGCTTTCTGTCGCTGAGCCAATTTTCTATCCATTTCAACACACCGTCTTGTATTCCATGCGCTTTTAGTTTTAGCAGTAAATGTTTGTGGGGAACTTTGTCGAAGGCCTTTTGAAAATCAAGGTATATAATATCTACAGCTTTACTCTCATCGTAGAGGTTGAGGATATCGTGGAAGAAGTCTAAGAGGTTTGTTAAACAGGAACGTTTTTTACGAAAGCCGGGAGGCATGGGGTGGCGTCCAGTAGGCGTCAGACGGTACAAGGGCGCCGGCCTGTCTGCGTCACGCGCCGCTATAAGGTAGGTCGCTGTCAGACAGCGACCCGGTAACGCCCAGGCAGCGTCATAGGGGGAAGGCATAACGTGAGTCCGCGACCTGGCAACGTCGCACGGGACATCGTCGATAGAGGGTCTTGGGGTTTTTTTTTTTTAGCTTGATAGAGGTCTAGCGAGGAAACTAAAAAATAAATGAATATGTAAATAAATAGACCCCCAATTATCACCACTGTCCCCTTAATCCGATCCCATCAACGAGTGACTATCTATAAACCCTTTCAATGGTGGTGACGTCTGTTTTGCCTTAGTTCTGACCTACTTAGACAATTTTATGCAGCTTAAGAACGGTCTGTGGGAGTTAAGAGAGATAAATAAGGGGAATGGAGGTCTTGTGATTGCTACAGGCCCTTCGTAAGCATAATACAATAACCTAATACTTGCCAGACTATAACGAGAAAGGTGTCACCGGTACTGAAAGGGTTAACTATAGATGGCCTTGTTTTACCAATTACTCAAAAAAAAACTTAATTAAGGGGAGATGGGCATATTTATTTGCTCATTTATTGATCTTTTTATTATGTTTTTAGTTTCCTCCCTGGACCTCAAGCTTAATACCCCCTTCCCCCCCTCACACACACACACAAAAACGTCGCCTCTGACGGACCGGTTTGCCTCGGTCGGGGTCAAGTGTGACAGGGTGGCTGTGCATCACCTCCGTAGTATCTATAGGCGCCGCCCTACCTCCTATATTCGCCGCTCGTCAGGAGCATTGTTGCCAACCAGATTGCGCGCAAGGGAGCATGCGGCAGAGGCGGCGGCAGGGGCAGCAGTGGTGCGTGGCCTTGATGGCAAGATGATGGTGGTGCCTGTCGCCCTTCTCTCTGTTCCTTGGGCAGGGGCGGCAGGGGCGGCAGGGGCGGCAGGGGCAACAGGGGCAGCAGGGCCGGCAGGGACACCAGGGCCAGCAGGGCCAGCAGTCACTTTCCCTCTCCCTTTCCCTTTCCCCTTCCCCTTCCCTTTTCCTTGGGCAGGGGCAGGGGCGGCAGGGGCGGCAGGGGCAACCGGGCCAGGGGCGGCTCGTGGTGGTGGTGGTGGTAGGGGCACTGTGGCTGGCTTACGGGTTCTCATCCCTACGCCCGTGCCTTTAATTTTTCCTGCCCCCGCAGGTTCTGCAGCCCTAGGGCGGCCTCCTGCGTCGCTGGTACCAGTGGCAGGGGTGGCAGTGGTGGCAGTGGTGGTGGTAGTGGTTGTTGCAGTGGCCTGGGTCGTGGTGGCAGTGTCCAGAAACACCAATGACCTCTGTACCTTTGTCGTGCTTGCACGTGTTTTTCGTGCTTTGAGTGCAGGTGTTTCGTCCTCCGAGCTGTTGGGCGTGTCGTACTGGTAGCTAGGGTCTTTAGCAGCCACCATCTGCCTTCCACGGCGGCTAACACCACCAGAAGGAGGGCTGGTTGTGTCATCAGGGAGCGAGCGTGAGGGACGTGTGGGCTCCATGACTAGTGCGTGGTTACTGGCGCGGTGTTGCTTGCACGAGTGCGGGGCGAGCGTTTGGCGGGGTGGTGTCGAGAGTTGACATGTAGTACTATACCCACACCAATTTTCAGCCGCCTGGCTATAAACGCGCGGTTTTGGTACGCGTTCAAAAGCTCTGCTCTTAAGAGTCTCCCCGCAGTCCGCCGGGGGAACTCTTAAGAGTCTCCCCGCAGCTCCCGGGTTAAGCAGGAGTGTTTATTACGAAAGCCGTGTTGAGTATCTTTAACCCTTATTTAGCGGCGAGCAACATAAGTCGAGTTAAATAAAGCTGGACTATGTGGCGGCGCTCGACATAGGTCGAGTGGCAATTTCAGCACGTAATGTGGCTGAGAGAGAGAGACAAGTGGTGGCAGGAGACTAGCGAGCGTATGACTGCTCCAGACCACCGCGGCGAACCTACTGACACAAATCTCAGCTCCCTCCTCCCTCTCTCACTCGCTACATACTCAATTATGTACTGAAAGTACCGAATTACCTGCTTTTTGCACTCGCGTTGCACGGTTATTGCAAGAAAACTATCCATCATACAAGGATCGTTATGGTGTCATTCGAAAGCTCTGTTTATGCCCTTTCAGGGATAGGTACTTGTTTTACGTTCTGGGTCTTATTTAGGCATGAAAATGATCACGTAAACAGCCCTATTTTGGCTAAAAACACCCCGCTGTGCGGTACACATAAATAAACCGCATAGGCCGCTCGTAAGGTGTTAAGTATGTTGTTTTCCTCTAAGTGATTTACGAGTTTGTCTCTTAAATTGTTTCTAGCATTTTACATACAACTGAGGTTAACTAATTTGACGATAGATACTGGGTAAGGATTTGCAGCCTTTTTATAATACTGGAGTTACATTGGCGAGTGTCCACTGATCAGGAATAGTCCCAGACTGTAAGGATTTATTGAAGAACAATGTCAGTGGTTTGGAGAGCTCATTCTTAGCTTCCTTTAGAACTCTAGATGAGATTGTATCAGGTCCAGGTGATTACTTACCTTTAATTTACCTAAATATTTCAATACTTCTATCTCTGTAATGCTGATATTGCCTAGAACGTCAGAATTATCTATGTGAACCGGCGATGATGTAAGGAAATCACTAAGGTCTTCTGTTGTAGAAACTGATGCAAAGAAGGTATTGAGGGCATTAATCATTTATACTTCGTCTGTGGTATATATTCTCCATTGTCATCGACTAACGGTTCAATAGTTGATGTATAACTACTTTCTTTTTTCTGATGTAACTATAGAATTATTTTGAGTTTTCTTTGATTCGCAACATGTAACTCCAGGGACTTTTTACATTCCTTAATTAACATTTTGGCTATGCGTCGTAGTTCTACGAATTTCATCCGTTCTTCATCATTTTGGGAGTATTTTAATCTATCATGAAGGATCTTTTTAGCATGCAAGCAGTCTGAAATGTCTTTATTCCAGCATTTAGGCTTATCATTATGGATTGCACGCCGTATTTTCGATGGTTTGCAGTCTTGCACTGTTTTTTTAAATATTGATCTAAGTTTACGAAAGTTTGCTTTCTTGAAATTAGGAACTTTCTCGATGCTACCATTTGGTTTGTTACTATTAATCTTTAAACTGAAAGTTATCGTACGATGGTCGCTGTTACTTAATTTATCACCAACATTCAAACTCTCTACCAAGTCATCTTCTGTTGCGAGTACAAGGTCAAGTACATTATTACCACGAGTCGAGTCGGAGATTGAACAAATTGAAGTGTGAGGAACGAGATAAGCAATTGTGAGGCAAGGGGTGATTGATTAACCAACTTGGGGAAATGAGACAAAACAAGATTGCACTACCGGTAATACTATGAGAGAGAGAGAGAGAGTGAGAGTGAGTTGCAAAGAATAATTAGTATCTCAAAGGTGGAATGAGAGATACTGTGAATTGCACTAGATTGATTACAGTGTGTAATATACTATCTACTCTCATTGAATTGCTCTACTGAGGAAAGATTATTTCAGGTAAAACATATATTATACTGCATTTCAATAATTGTTCACATATATGAGTGTTGAACCTTTTTAATTTTAAATTCTACCTATGACTGCTGGTTACATTCATATTGACGCTAAACAATATAAGCCACATTCAAACCCATTCTCTATTATAATATGTGTGTGTGAGTGAGAGAGAGAGAGAGACTTACAATGAGTTGCAAGGAATAGTTAGTATCTTAGAGACCTTGTGGTGCATTCCCGGGAGATACTCGAAGTGAAAGGAGAGAGATTGCGTAGTGCACTACACTCTTGCATAGTATGTAAAATACTCTACTCTCTTCTTGCACTGCTCTACTGAAGAACTGTTTACAACTTCTGAGATGTTTGTTCCAGATAGAACAATTCCAATTCATATATATATGTGAAAAAGTTCCCACCAGTACTAGTGCTGAACCTTTGCAAGTCTCACTTCTAGCCATGGTTGTGTTTTGTATTCATATCGAGGCTAAATGTTTTGCTATAATCCACGTTGTCAAACCTATTATGTATTTTAAAAACATCAATGAGCTAACTTCGTAGTCTGTGTGTTTCCAGCAGAAAGATATCAAGAGCTCTCAACCGATCATCATAGCTAAGTCTTCTAATAGATGGGATAATTTTTGTAGCCCTAGCTTGTACTCTTTCCAGTCGCTCTATATCTTTCCAGAGTGCTGGAGACCAGCATTGAACAGCATACTCCAGGAGAGGCTTTATCAGAAAGTTGTAAAGTGTGAGGACTATTTCCTTATTTCCATAATTAAATTGCCTCTTAATATAGCCCAATAATTTCTGAGCTTTCTTCTCTGCTTCAGTGAAATGCTTGGAAAACTTTAGGTCATGTCTCTGACCTTTCATCCAGTCTGTTAAGGTCCATCCTGAGCTGTTTAACCCCTTTGGGGTCCTTCACATTCATTCCAAGCTTTGTCATCTGCAAACTTGGAGATCACACTCATTAGATTAATATCGATGTCATTGACTTATATAATAAACAGAAGTGGGCAAGGACAGATCCCTGTGGAACTCCAGAAGTGACCGATACTGCTCAGAAGATTGCCACCCATTGCTACCTATCTGTTAGCCATCTTTCTATCCAAGTTGTGACGTCTGTATTAATACCTAATGCACTCACTTTTGAAATTAGCCTGCAATGAGACATTTTGTCAAAAGCTTTTTGAAAATCTAATCAAAGGATGTCAATGGCTCTACTTTTGTCGTACTTAGTATTTCATGGAAAAATTCCAGCAAAGTGGTAAGACATGATCGGTGTCTCCTAAATTCATATTGGGAATCTGTATTTAAGTTGTGGATTTCCAGGTAGTCAACTATATTTCCTACTATTATCACTTCTAGGAGTTTTACTATAATATTAATCAAGCTAACTGGTTGATAATTCATGGGATACTCATGATCCCCTTTCTTAAAGATTGGGGTCGCATTGGACCATTTCCAGTCTTCAGGGACCTATCCTGTTTCTAGTGATTTATTGAAGACTTCTGCCAAGAATGGTGGGATTTCATATCACATTTCTTGTACAACTCGGGGAAGAAAGCCATTTGGACCGGATGACTTGAACCTATTTAACTCATCTATTCCTTTTGTTACCTCCTCTGGGGTACATGTAATTCAGCTAAGAACTGCACCCTCTTGCACTAATCCTGGACTTGTCATATCACTGATGTCTACCCTAGTAAATACTGAGGCAAAATAGTAATTTAGGGATTTAGCTATTTCAGTGTCAAAGGTTCGTAGTTGGCCTGTTGGATTCTGTAGAGGTCCAATGCTAGTTTTGAATGGCTTTCTACTGTTCACATAACTGAAGAACTCTTTAGGGCTCTCTCTGCAGAGAGCTGCAACCCTGAGTTCTTCATTCCACTTTGCTTCCTTTATATGCAATTTCATTCTCATACACATATTTTTTAAGGAATCTAAATATCTTTGGTCCTAACTTCATTTGGCCTTTCTGTATGCAACCTTTCTCTTTTTAATTACTGAAGCGATGTCACTTATGAACCATCTTGGTTGAGCCTGATTTGCTAAGCTTAGTAGGAACGAATGCAGCTTGTCAATCTATAAACTGCTCTTTGAATGAGTACCAAATCGCATTAACATCCTCACTCTCAAGTCTGATCTGGGATTAGCTTCCCCGAAGGCCTTCAAAATTTGCACGACGGAAATCTAGTTTCACACTCTGAGGATTGATGGGTCTGCTGCTAAAGGAGCAAAGAGAGAACCTAACTAGATTGTGGTCAATGGCTCCAAGTAATTCCCAAACAGATAAGCTGGTCACACTTTCTTGTTTAGCGATGAACACAAGATCTAGTATATTGTTGCCTCAAGTTGGCTCGTTCACCCACTGGATCAAAAAGTTATTATTAGACAGTCCACAAGACCTTTACCTTCAGCATCCGCAGTTCTTGTTTATCAGTTGAATAGGCAATCAAAGTCAATTATGATCAAACATTTATATTCGTTGATGAGACCACTCAGTCTTGTGTACAAAAATGTATTATTTTCAATATTTTTATGTGGATTTCTGTGCACCAGAACAACCCTGTAGATAGTTACCTAGATTGAGGTCTACTCCAAGCAGTTCATGTTCCGACCTGATCTTGCAGTCAGTTGGATTTAGGAAATCTCTGATGTACAACAGAATTCTACCCCCTTCCTGCATGGTCCATTCTTTGTGGAACATTCTATATCCAAGTATTTCAAATTCCTCAACATAATCTCTGGTATCACTGTGAATCTAGGATTCAGGGATAGCCACTACATCAAAGTATTCTGTAGAAAACAATGCCAGAAGTTTGGAGAATTTATTCCTATTTGACCTGACACTAAATAATGCTACTTTAAGGGGGTTCAGGTTTTTCTTAAAACCAACCACTTTTCCCAAACTGAATCTCTGACACTTTCAGAGGTGTTGTAATTTTTTACATGTTGTGAATCCTCACCTGAGGTAGAAAAATCACTATCTAGTGGTTCAGAAACTGGAAGCTGAGGTGTAGTGTCTAGAGTAAGTTGGGGGTCAACTCTCATTCTACTGGGGAGCTCTGCCATTCGTTGAGAGGTATTCTTACTCTCAGAGGGACTAACTCCTTATTTTGTGGGACTTCTTTTTGGGAGCTGAAGATCACCCACTGGTAAGGGTTTGCACTTTTCATGCTGGGGGATGCTTTCTACAGTTGTGCTTGCCCTCAGCAAGCTGTAAAGATGGTGATTTAGGAAATCACCAAGTTTTATTTTACCCCTGATGCTTGGGTGCAGATTTTGTCTCTTTGTCACTAACGAGACCAAACCTGCTTGACATAATAAGTTTGGTCCCGTTGTTGTTTGAATGACGCATATTCGGCTTAGCATTTAATTGCCCACTCTGCACTTGACTATCCTTTTTGCCTCTGTTCTGTGAGGTCTTAGGGAAGTCATGCTGACTTTTGGCACTGTCTAGAGGGCTGAATCTATTTGAGGTGTTAGCCTCATATTCCTGTCTAGTCTTTGTTTTTGTTTTTTTCATATTGCGTTTAGCCTCTCTCCAAGTATAGCGAGGTTCACTAGCACTAGCTGTGGCAGGAATCATAGCCTCTTCCATAGTTGCTGCTTCAATTGTTGCCTCCTTGACTGGCACTGCATTCTTCTTTTGCTTATACCCACATGGTTGACTTGTATAGGTGTTGTTGTTGTTGTTGTTGTTCCTCAAGCTGCCTGGCCGAACAGCCGCAAGGCCCCGAATAAGGCCAAGGCCATAATAGAGCGCCCCCAAAGAACCCTCCTTGCCGACCACAATAAAGCCTGGGTGACCGAAGCCACTCCATGGCGGGGAGCTAAGGAGGGTGCGGAAACGTCCGGGAAACCAAAGCCCCACCCAGGGCCCTGTGCCCCTCAGCAATTATGAAGAGAAAGTTGAAGGACAAAGGAAAAATGTGACGCTTTGGCTTCCAATCATGGTAGATTGGGAGGTCAATCCACGGAAGAGACGCCGTCACTTGAGATCTAGAAAATATATAAGTAAAAGGAACAGTCAGAGTAAGCTATGGGTATGGCAGAGATCGCTCAGTTCTCACTCTGATAGACCAGCCCATCACCACATGACTAGAACCCAATCCTCTCAGCATCAGCTAGGAAAGGCCCTAGAAAGCCGCCTTAGGCGAGGGGATAGCTCCCCTATTTCAACCCCTTTCGGGGTTGGGCACCCGCCATGTATCGGTGTTTGAAGAAACAGCTGCCAATCTCACATTATTTTCACTTCTATCGCTATTTATTTCCTTTTTTAGCTCCTCTATTAATTTTCTTCTTTCAGAAACTTCGTTCTTAAGGATTGTTTTATAAGTGTCTCTTTGCTTTAACTGTTCCTTAACTCATAAACTGCGAAGCTATGGTAGTTTAAACCCTCCTGCCAAGCGAAGGTATTTGGTTCTATTCTGACGAAAATTGTCGTATGTAACATATATATAATTATTAATAATCCATATGCACCTATTTTGCTTTTAATATGAATATATGAACATTTAAGAACAATAAAATAAGTGGGAATAGCATTTGGGGTGTGAAAAAGACGTATTATTCATGCACGGTCGTATCATGAGGCGAGAGCTGGGGGGGGGACATACAGTATATCCACCCTTTCCGAGCTGTAGAATGACACTGTCGATTCTGAGTAGAAGTATGTGTGTTGATCTCTAGCTGCCTCACCTGTGGTAAAGAGACCAGGAGGGGGAAATTTGCGCCGAAATTTACCCGATAAAAGGGGAAATAAGAGGATAATATAGTTGATAATTGAGGAGGGGTGAAAAGGGGGGAGGGGGGTTTGGACACATATGTAGAAGTGGTAGCAAGTAATAGAGGTGAATTATCTCACCTAATCACAAATTGCTTTATTTTTAATGCCACAGGGGTGTTTCCTAAGTTTTTTTTATGCTCTGGATCTATTGAGGACGGTCGCAGTGCACCAGAAAAAACTCTATTGAGGACGGTCACCGTTTTTGGGTTAATCTCATTTACCTCCTTTATGAGTTTTCCTTCTATCTCACACAAGAGACAGAGACTATAATGGTTGTTACAACCGTCACTACGAAATAAACAAGGGCACTTAATAATGGACTAGATGATAGGCTATATCTGCAACAACGGTACGCTAATTCCAAACCCTCGAACTATTACGCCGGTGAACAAAACACTT
This sequence comes from Paralithodes platypus, assembly GCA_032716605.1. NCBI lineage: Eukaryota > Metazoa > Arthropoda > Malacostraca > Decapoda > Lithodidae > Paralithodes > Paralithodes platypus. The sequence goes on along the minus strand of CM064493.1, from coordinate 6,254,477 downwards.
AAAACCCTCCAGAGTTAATCTACTGGATAACGGGGTATCAATTAACTGGGTTTTAGTGCACTTCTACAAAGGCTTTCCGGTGACAGCAAAGCCAACTCACAACAGGAGTACTTACGTTACGAAAATGCTCTTAAGTAATAACAATGCTTGAATAAACTATCATAAGATTTAATAAAGGAATATATGCTTACGTTAACTTTAGTGTGAGTCTGTACTCAACACTAAACTCTTCAATGCTCTATGAAAACACTGGAAGTCTAGTCCTACAGCAATCAGATATGGAATCTTCTGAAAAAGGTCTGATGCTCTAAGATGCTCGTCAATATAGAACAGAAATAATGCAGGGGCAGGACACCAAAGCGTGTATCTTAAATACATCAATAAGTAGGATACATCTATATAACAAGGGAGTTCAACAACTCTGTGACAGCACTAATAATAGCCACTCAAAAACAGTACTTCCTTAGCCAACGTAACAGCCGAACTGGGTTGTGCACTATGCATCAACCTAGGCTAAAATAAGGCGTGAATAATTCCTAAAGCATACACAATTAAGTTAATAAACACAATGCTGTATTTCTCACTAATAAAGTCTAGCAGTGGCATAAAAGGTATCAGGAAACTAGGCAGAGCGCAAGCATGCTCGTAGCCTACTGTCTCCCCTTGAACAAATTTCCCTTATGTTACGTTAAGTGACTTGGAGGATCTCTTGGTAATCCAGATCTCAAGTATCTGGTCTTACCTTGGCGCTCCACAAAGGTCAACAAAATGAGGTAGCAAGCATACAGGTAAGAGTAGGCAAAAGCCCTTCACCTGTATACTGCTACACTCGCAAAGGAAAATATGCACAAGGGTTACAGGCTACCTAGCTTCGTCGAAGTCGTACAGGCTCTGACTTGCCACGTACATAACTCAGACAACGACTAAAGATATTCTCCACTGTCTAGCATTAAATAGTAGGAAAGAACAACTCAATAATTAGAAGCACTCCAATACTATGATACCATGTGACTATGACTCTAATAATCCCTAAAGCTAGTGCAAACATATATGGAGAACTGGTGCTGGTAATACGACTGGCCGACTATGGAAGTCGTATGCAGAACCAGAAGGGATAAGTAATGAATAAAGATGAGAAGTATGAAAAAGAAGAAGTTCAGAGAGAGAGAAAGTAGTACAGGGGTTAGATTGGGGGATAGATTGCAAGGGACATGTAGGACCAAGCACGCTATGCCAAGCTCTGCAGGAGAAACACGGGAAGGAGCCCCCCAGCACTAACAAAGGCAGCGGCACCCAATCACAGGCGACTACGTCATGAGGAGCAGGCGTCATATGACGCGCCAGGCCCGCCGGCCAATCACGAGCGTGGGAAACTCCGCCCGAGTGAGGGAGTCACACGTACATACACACGCACATATTACCACCTCGCTGCGCGCTCTCTTTCTCCCTACAACTTCACACAGCATATCTTATATTCTATCAATGATATAAAATACTTCCAAGTGTCACAGACAAGAATAAAGACCACCACTGATCTGTCTGTGACAACATGAACGCTATGAAAGAAAGAACATCGTTCTACGATTATTGTAGCCCATTTCACTGCCCTGGCGAGCGCTAGCGAGTTACGAGTGCATTCTGGCAAGCTGGCCAGCGTAACATGGTGGATGCTGTTATATGCACCTTCTTTGAAGAGTATACACCATTTTATCATCTGGCACATAGCTCAAGTTGCTTTTAGTTTTAAAGTACCAGTAGATGACATCGTTTTAATTTGTTCTATCAATTCAAATATTTTTATAAAGGCTTCTAACTTCAAGGAAAGCTTATAACCAATACAATGCTATAACAAAGGGAGTGTGTGGTGAATTATACCCGCGCCAGCCATCCGCAACTGCCTATTTGTCAATGGTGTTCGTTCAGTTATAGATTCTGACTTCGCTATGTCTGTCACACTAAACCAAAGGTCTCCCCGAGGTCAGATAGTCCCAACGTGCCTTAGCTCCCAACTGAGCAATGCTGGCGTCCTATAATTTTAGAAAATTATTTTCCGAAACGAGTGACAAAGATAGCCTGAATCCTTACTATTAACCTCTGAAGTGCGCATGGGGGTAATTGGAAACGTCCCCCTGTGCTGACGTATTTGAGGTGTTTCCGTCACTAAAATATTCATTGTGCCATTAATAGCATTAATACTTATCCATATGCGCCTATTATGGGTTGATTATAAAGGTATTAACCTGAAACAACAATAAAACGAGTGAAAACAGCGTTCGGATGGTCAAAATCGGAGATATAGCCCGCGAGTTGTATAATGTATGGGTGAGGCAAACTGCTTTCCCGCCAATTTCCCCCAAGGCCACTGAGACACAGTCGATCGATATTCTCTCTCTCTCTCTTGCACTCGCTTGCCATCAGTGATGACAACACCCTGGTTGCAACTCGCTAATGTTAGCACGAAAATATACCTCAGAATAAGGGAATAACAGGGAAAATAGGTGATAACTGAAGGAGAGGAGGAAAGTGGGGAAGGAGGGGAGGTAGAGGACTGAGATTTTGCATGGCCCAAGGGCCAAAAAAAAAAAAAAAAAAAAAAATCGATGTCAAAAGTTGATTTTTTTTTTCACTCACTCATAAGAGTCTCCCCGCAGTCCGCCGGGGGAACTCTTAAGAGTCTCCCAGCAGTTCCCGGGTTAAGTACTACTAACCACCTTCAAACGGCCAGACTCTAGAATCAAGGGATCAAGGGATATCATACCTATTCCAGTAGACAAACCCAGGTATTTTAGTTGGCCTGGTAACCAATATGTCAGTAATGTTCTCTCACCAAAGAGCAATTCAGCCAGATGCACCATATAATGAACACAGTGACTGGTCAAGCATTACATCTTAGGAGTGGGCTTATTGGGGCACTGCAGTCACACTCCAATTTTCGGTTCAGACCGATTGGAATTACTCCAATTCCAGTCTCTCACAACCTGTAGGCGTTAAATGGTGTTATTTAAAAAGGTGTTCAAAGCCTTTCTTCACGCGCATGAAGTAGCAGTGGGATCCTTCATATTAAGTTAATTGTGTGTGTATACTGTATGTGTGTAAAGACGAGGAAAGAAGTCTTTTTAACTAGGCTTATAAGAATAGACCAAGTAGATGTAGCTCGGATTCGTAGGAACGCTACCCCTTAAAAGACGGGCTAACCCAATCTATTGAGAGAGAGAGAGAGAGAGAGAGAGAGAGAGAGAGAGAGAGAGAGAGAGAGAGTAAAGCTAGATGCATAGAAAGGGATAAGACAGCCAGGAAGGGCAACAAGGCACTATATTGTAATCAAGGGACATTTATGAACAACCCAGATTACAACCTGGCCAAGCCCGCCACAGCACAGACGGTAAGACAGATTAATGAAATAACTTCCACATAAACCCGAACATTATCTTGAAACAAATGTGGCACCTTAACTACCATTGGTCATTCCGGAGATTAATAAAGTCATGAATTGTTTGCCGTATGAGATCATAATAGTAACTGAATTAAAGCGTTTGCAGATAATACAAAGTACATGTTTTACTACATGAGACCGCCTCTAAGGTTAAGGGGAGGCAGACCGTTTTTCTGAACCCCCTTCTCCCTAATGTTTAGCCCCACTAGTTTTGATATTATATTAAACATTACCTACATTAAACATGAGGCTACCATGGTGCGGTGGGAGTATGAACATGATTAGATTAATATCCAGTATTCGAGAATAGATAATAAGTCGTAGGCATGTGCATAAACCTTTACCCGTCTTGGTGGTGTAATGGTTAAGGTGTCAAAAATCTGTGTTTGATAACCCAGGTTCGAATCCTGGTGGATCACACATGTGCTTTCATTAATTTCATTGGAAGTGTTTGGTGTTGTGGTGAAGTTAATAAAAAATAGATTATAAGACGTTCGGCCCATTAGTTTGGCCATTTCAACACCTTTCGCCCCATTTCGTTGTCAATTTTAAGACCTTTCGTGACATTTAGGTGTCGATCTTTTCCTGGCGAGCGATAGCGAGCCTGCAATTTTAAGAGAAACCGGCCTTTGGCCGGAAAATTGTTCTACTGAAAAATGTACAAATTTATCTTGAAAGGGGGTCTAGGGGGTGTTTTTCTAAGCTTGATGGAGGTCTAGGGAGGAAACTAAAACAAATATATATGAATAAATGAATTAATATACCAAACAAACGGTCTGCTTCCCCTTAAGACAGCATTGTAATATTACCCAGTAACATCACAACCGAGGAGGAGGAATATTCTGCGCGCTACTATAGTCTATTCCCTGTAAGTAGGCGAAAAATCATGCACTCTATCCTCTGTAACTCAAAAAGAGTTAGAGAAAATTGGCTGTACATTTTTACATCTATTTCTCGTCTGACTCTTCCCAAATGGTAAAAATATTAACTCGATTACTCTATTCGTTATTGAGTTACAGAGGTTAGAGGTCATGAGTTATCGCCTACTTAGAGCGTTGTTTTTTTTTGTTTTTTTTGTATAGCTTCAGCATTACTTGATTAATTTACCTGGGATTCTAGGTTAGCTACAGGATCAGAGTAATGTGATGGCTTTACCTAGTAATGTGATGGCTTTACCTAGTAATGTGATGGCTTTACCTAGTAATATCATGTTTAACGTTTGATTAAGGGAAGACTGTCGTTTTTATGGTCCCCTTTCTCCTTAGTGTTTAGTCCCATTAGTTTTGAGATTTTTAGACGTTCGGCCCATTTGTTTGGCGATTTTAAGACTTTTCGTCCCATTTCGTTATAAATTTTAAGACCTATCGTGCCATTTAGGTGTCGATCTTTACCTGGCGAGCGATAGCGAGCCTATAATTGTAAAAGGAACCGGCCTTCGGTCGGGACATTTTTCTACCGAAAAATTTACAAATTTATATTAAGGGGGGGTCTAGGGGATGTTTTTCTAAGCTTGAGGGATGTCTAGTGAGGAAACTAAGAATTTATGAATGAATGAATTTATAGGCCAAAAAAGCAGTCGGTGTCCCCTTAAGTGGTCAATACTAAGCTGAGTGAAACATACTCGAGATACTGTGAGTTATTACAGGACGAAGCAGGAAAGGGACTCTATTGACCTCTTGCGAGTTTCAGGCTATAAGGAAGTTGGAGCCTTGAACATCAACATTAAACAGAAATACAATAATAATGTACGTTTCTGATGGATAAATGGTATGGTGAATTGGGTTTCTGATGGATAAATGGTATGGTGAATGGATAAATGGTATGGTGAATTGGGTTTCTGATGGATAAATGGTATGGTGAATTGGGTTTCTGATGGATAAATGGTATGGTGAATTGGGTTTTATGTATTGATTTATTTTTTATTTTTGTGTTTTTATTTATTTTTTCTATGTGATTGAGGGAGGAAAAAGGCAGAACTGCATATAACGAGTGCCTCCCCCATAGTTAAAAGAGTGACAGGGCCAATATCAAGGGACGTTCGAGCCAAAATGCCTGGACACACGGAGTGTGTATTTTAGCTGTAAATTATGTTAAATATAGTTGTCTACAGCTCCAACTTCCTTATAGAACGAAACTCGCAAGTCGGCAAATGAGCTAACCGTGTCGTATTGATTATTATTTATTTTATTCCTTGTATCAATGGACGATTTTATGCAAATTTTAAAAGGACCTGTGGAAATCCGAGGTTTCAAGGAGTATTTATGCATTTTGTCTTTCACATAATGATAACACTATAGTTATATTAAAATACATGATTCATCTACTTAATAGATATTAAAATACATGATTCATCTACTTAATAGATATTAAAATACATGATTCATCTACTTAATAGATATTAAAATACATGATTCATCTACTTAATAGATATTAAAATACATGATTCATCTACTTAATAGATTTAATTTGCATTACCCAATATTATAAACGGAGTAAAATCGTCAGTAGGTAGGATGGCTTAAGGGGAAGCAGTTGGTTTTTCGAGTCCTCTTCCTCCCTCATGTTTAGCCCTATTTGTTATAGGATTTCAAGACATTTGCCCCATTAGTTTGGCGATTTTCAGACCTTTTGCCCTATTTATTTGCCAATATTAAGACCTTTCGTGCCATTTGGGTGTCAATTATTTTCTTGGCGAGCGATAGCAAACCTTTATTTGAAGAGGAATCGGCCTCTGGCCGGGAAATTTTTCTACCTAAAAATGTACAAATTTATATCGAAGGCGGGTCTTGTGGGTATTTTTTAAAAAGTTTGATAGAGGTTTAGAGAGCAAACTAAACCCCCTCCTTAAACCATTGAACCGAACCAGTAAATGTTGATGCGCAATACCATCTGAGCTCCTTAATTAAGCAGACAATAATTGTGAAGTTTGATATTTGAGTAATGTATAATTGGGTTCTAATCCCTGACCTGACCCACCCTATAATATCTGG